>VXAU01001099.1:1527483-1641351 GCA_013399695.1 Formicarius rufipectus | reverse complement strand
GGGGAGGATGTGGAGCCTCGACCAACCCTGAAGGGAGCGAGAGCGACGGGGCAGTCCCCCGGGAACTGGAGCGGTGCCGGGGATAGGGGGCTCATTCTCTCCGGGAACTGGGGCAGTGGTGGGAGTGGGGGCAGCCCCCCAGGAACTAGGGGATCATTCCCCCCAGGAACTGAGCCTGCTGCTCGTTTTGTGGCATTCCTGCTATCCCGGCGTGGAGGTTTCGCTCCGCGGCTCGGCCGGGACCGTGACCAGCGGTAACTGGCACCTTCAGGCAAACGCGCGCATAAACCATTAAGTTTAGAAAGAAATCGTCTCTTTGAGCACAGCCTGAAAGGACAGCGGCGTGTTAAATAAAGCAGAGCCGTCCACGAAGGCGCAGTGCTGGTATTTATACACTGAAACAGGGCTGCGACTGCAGAATACAGGTTGTGTCTCAGGTCCTTCCCAAACACACCGTGATCTGCGGTGCTCCTGCCGCTTCCCTGACGTGCTGCCCCGGCCCTCCACTTTGGCATCAATTACAAAGGAGTGCATTTCACTGTGTTTCTCTTACTACATAAATATTTGTGCCCAAGCCAGTACTTGAAATCTCCAACCGGAAAACCTCGGGAAAGGCAATATAGTATCTGCGTGCATAGTGCCAGAGAACAAAGTAAAATGAGCAAAATCCCAGGATAGCTGGGAACGCAGCCTACCTAAAAGTCTAGGAAAGCAGAGACTTTGGCTAATGGTAACACAGCATTGTCCACGCTCAGCTCTGAATCCCGGGCTGAGATAATCCATCACTCACCTGCCATGCAGAGGCACTGGCATAATGAAACCCACGCCAGTACCTTGCTATGGCAAAACCAGCTCCAGTGCCCGAACGTATATAGAAGTGACAATATATACAAATGGCATCTTCATGTCACTTGCTGAAAAGGGGAAGGGGGTGGGGGGGGGAAGCTGCCAGGTAATTGCTCACAACTTGCTTATGAAGCAACAGGCTGATTTTAATGTTAAGTATCTGTGTTGACAACAGAGCAAGCAGGAGCAAGGGCAAGCTTGGGGAAAGGTGAGATTCAGGTTTGTGCCTGGCTATTTATTCAGGAATATAAATCACAAAACAGGGGAAATTTGGATACTTTTTCTCAGGGGAGGAGGGACGATGCTTGCTCCGGGTGGTTTGTCATGAAATACATGTGGGATCTTGCAATGAAGTTCCCGAAGAAGACATACAAAATCTTACTATAAAAGTGGAAAAAATAATCTCTTTCGGGGGTTTCTTCTGATGAATTCTCATTGCAGATCAACTAACCGATCGATCATTTGCATATCAAAGATGCTTAGTCTGTAGTGGAGATGTCAGGTCAATGGAAGTCTCCTTGCTATTATGTCTACACCAATTCACATTTTCCTATTAGACAAAGAATTCTGGGAAATTCCCTAATTCTTGGAGGTTGTGCCTGAACTTTCTAACCATCTTCAACTATTTCCTCAAATTGAGCTTCTTTGCACTCAGTTATTCACAAGTTCCCATGCTGCCATGAAGCACTCCATTATTTCTCTCCCGTAGCTTCAGTGACACAAAAATGTTGGCTCATTTTTGTGCTTCCAGCTTCACACCAGCGTCCTGTTACTCTTCATGTAATTAGTCTATTCCTTCCTCACTCTTTGCTACTCAAATACAGTCCAAGTATATGTACATTCAGCTGTGGTATCTGTGACTTGTCTTCTATCCAGTCTTCCAAGTTTAAGCAAGCCCCTTCCTACTGAATGACACTTCTGTTTTGCTCCTTGAAATGCTTTTTCACTAGTTTATCTTTTTGTACTTCAAATCCAAACACTTTGTCCTCACTTAATGTAGGACTTTAAATTAGTGAAATTAAGTACATACAGTGATTTCTTAGACACTCATCCTTCCTGAGATTTTTGTCTTGCCTCTGAAGTCCTTTCATTATCTTTTCTCACTTTTGCTTTTACATCCCCTCACTTTTGGCAGCAATTATTTCATCACAAGCTTCTGTCTGGAATGTATGTTCTTTGCATCAGCATTCCTCATACCCTGTTTTGTGATCAGACTATAATCTCTATTGAACAGTATCCAAAACACTCAATGTATAAGAGGTAATTACAACCTTATTCTTCCCTTAGAGACAAACTTGCAGTACATATATTCAGGTTAAAAAGTGAGCTGATACTGTAAACAAGCAATTTAATTCCTGATAATTTAGCATCCTCTTCTAGTGCTCAATCCACAGGGATGTATTTATGTCATACAATGTCACAAAGTAAAATACAAGGTGAATGTTATTGGGCATCGCACACATATAAAGGTACACAGCAAAACCATGTGTACAGTAGCAAGAAAGTCACAAAAAATATTCAACTTTAAATTACTAAAGCACATCTTTATTTTGCAATTAAACAATTAAGATCCACAAGTAAACTATATATATTTTTTCAAGTCTGTACCTAGACAACTATTTGTCAACTGAAATTAAATATATCCACAAAATATGCAAAACAGCATTTTTTCACAGAATAGAATGAAGTTTTACTTAAGACTAAAACAAGACTTGTTAAATGTTAATTAGCATATTTATGCTGGGAACTGCTGGTTTTCGGTAAAAGTTAGTGTATCATTTTAATGGCAAGAAATTTCATTTTATCAAAATGAGGACAAATACATAAGGCCCTTTAAAGCATACAGTAGCTGCAGTGACAAAAGCTGAATTTTCACATTGTCCAGTGCTGACCAATTTCAAGTTTCCATCGTTTTCCATCAACCACCCTGGCTGCATAGCCAAGATAGTGCTTTTAGGTTGTTGGTTTGTTTTTGTTTTCCTCCCCCTCATGTGCTTTTAAACAAATTTATAGGCAAAAGTCTACTTATGGGAAGAACCTTCGCATCCCCCCCAACATTAATAAAGATACACAAGAGTTAGTCTAAACAACAAAAGAGCTGTACAACTCTGAGATGATTTACTCCACGCTTGCAGTCCATCATTCAGCAGTATGAAACTGAGATGAAACCTGACAACTGAAAGCTGGATATGCAAATTAATTACTAGAAGTAACTAGCAAAAATATTGCCACCATCTGATTGTTAATAATGATCTAAATAGTATTCTTCCCTTTGTATTTACACATAGTATAGCACCTGTTACAGAAAAAAAACCCAAACCTTACACAAACAGCCCTACCAAACTGACTGGTTAAAATGGGATCACTGGTAAATGAAGCAAACCAAATGGAAAACAAATGTGGATACACTGGATAAGATAAAACCTTCACTCTCTTAATTTTTCCTGTAAGATTATCATGGGTTGTTACTGTGGTGCCCCATTGTACTGAGATAATTGCACTGGATCATTTATAGTCTAGTCTTTGTGGATATATTCCAGTTAAAAGAAAAGAACAACTCAACGTAAACTGTTTAACCCTTTCACTCATGTCTCAGGCCCCTGGCCTAGGTGTAAAAGGGTAACAACTTCTTTAAACTTTGTTGTGCATTATCTTTAGTTACCAAAATTCAAATAAGTTAAGTAAAAAAAAATACTGATTTCCAGGTAATTGATCTACTGTTAAAAATAATGCTTAGCAGAAACATTTACAGTAAACATAGCTAATTTGCAGCTTGCTGAGAGAGATCACAGAGATAAATTTACAAGTACCCTGTAGGTTTCCATTTTTCCTTTTTTTTTCTCTTTTCCCAAATGCAGGCTTCATATTCCTTTTAAGACAGAAAAAGTGAGATGATAGAATTCTTATTAATACCTATTTTCTGAAAGTCCCTCAGAAACACATGAACAATAAACAAGAAATGGCTGGAACAACAGAAAGCATTCGTACCAGGGTGTAATTCTAATCATCTCTGTACAGAAACCCATTAAGCATCTCTCTCCAAACCAAATTTATTTTGTCCAATAGTTCAGTCAGTAGTAAGCATGAAATAAAGTGCTACTATTCAAACATCAAAACACTTTGAGAAAAATTACCCCTTAAAATGTGTAAGCTTGCTAAATACAAAATAAAACCAACACACTGTCACAGCCAGTCATGAAACCATGGTTGATGCTACAGCACCCTAGAGATATTTTAGTGACTTTTAATGATGCTACTAATCAAAAAGTTTACATTTTTCAAATTGAGAATTTCAGATTTTTTTTTAAAGTAAGAGATTTATCTTATCTTTTTTTCCATTGAGCACTCAATGACCAAACATGCCAAAGCCAATAGCCAGAGCTTCCAGCTCTACATACTAGATTAAAACTTGTAGTTGGAAAATCCCTATGAACTGGAAAGATGGACACCTGTGGGAGCAACAAGCACAGAGAGAAAACCCAGTATAAAGAACTGGCCTCCTTTGCAGACTGCTAAACAAACAAGTGAGTTTTCATTTCTAACTGCAGTGGGATAACAGACTGGACAGAACAGTTACACTGAAACAACCCAACCATTTTCCCCTTCTAACAGCTTCCCTATCACCATCAATTATAAATCCTCACAATTTCATGCAAGATCCACAGCTAATCAATGAGTAATGCTTTTACCAGATTTCAATACTGGATCCTAGCACTAAAAATAGCAATGGAAAAGAGCTTTTCCAGTTTTCAAGACAAAAGATAGGTACTAACATTGGGAAATACACTCAAACAAACCAACTGGGAACCTGAGATGTGACCTAAAAAAAGACTGTAACTGGCATTAGATGGCACCAGTCCTGTACTTGGTGGAAGTCTAATATGCAAGATTTTAATTTGGACCATAACCAAATCCCTCCCTTTATCCTCAGGGCTAAGGGACTTGAAAAATCACCTGCATAGCAGCTCTATACAGTCAAAACTACTGGATGAACTGCTTCTGCTTGGAAATTGGTGGATCTGTAGAGTTTTTCATGCTCATGCTAATTCCCTGAGCCATCAAACACCCCACACACACCTGCAAACACACTGCATAAGCATAAAAATATCCCATGATTCAGCTCCACAGTGTACCTGGAGCTCCAACACCTCTATGCCATACCTTCCCTTCTTCCCATCTCCCTGGGCAGTGCAACTGCAGCAGGTCTGCTGCATTTTGGCCCTTCCATGGGTACCACAAAGCTTTTTGGAAGGTCGCCATGGAAAGTTGTCAGCTACACAAGTTCCATAACAAACTCATGCTCCTTAATCTCCCAGCTGCTTTCTCACCCTTTTTTTAATAGCGTGCCAGACTGTAATCAGATATTCTGAAGTATTATTGCTTTATCTATATGGCATATAAGCTTTCAAGATTCAACAGAGAAACACAGAAGAGATGTCAGTTAGCATTAAATATAGTGGGGGGGGGAAATGAGGCTTTCCCTTTTTCATAACTGGGAGAGAATAAATAAAAATAAAACGCATAAAAGCATTATTTTACTGCTTAAGACTTGCAAGTGATTGAAAATATCAAATGCTTTCAATTTCAGTATAAATTCATTTTTCAGCTCTCAGATATCTGTGATATCTTTAAGGAATATTTCTCAAAGCGGACAGGCTGACAATCTGTTGGTAATTTATTAAACAATATCTGCATCTTATTTTGTATTTAGCAAAAATAAAAAATGCCCCCAAAATAATCGAAAGCCCCTCACAGAGCCCCGTATCTTTCTACTAAAAAACCCCCCCCTTCAAATCCACTTTAAACAAGAGGGTAGTGGTAGTTTTCAATCTGACCCTAAAAGGAAAAACAAAAGTCTTAACATTTTACATTGGCACAAATTGTCGTAATATTGCTCTTATTTACAATGAAAGCTACTTCCCCACCCCTCCCCAAAATGGATTTGTATCATGGAATTGTTACAAACATACTCTTTCCCACACCCACCCAACATTTTTCCTAATCAAATGGTATGAAAATAATTATTCATAAAATCCAACAGTCATAACACCAATCACATATAGGTCTATAAGTCATTATGTCTGAAAGATACATTCATGTTTTGTACAGCATGAAACATACAAAAACTTCTTTAAAAAACTTTTAAGGATGATACAGATCTTCATAACCCGAAGTAAAATATTAAGCAGTTTTGCTTTTTTTTTTGGCCATATAAAAATATTTTAAAGGCCATTTATACCACAACAGGTAGAAACATTTAAATAACTGATTTATGGTGCAGAAAGGCTTCAGTGCTATTCTCTTTCCCAATCAGTTTTTGGTTACCATTATCCTGGCTTTGGAGAAGCCAAAAAGCCACTGAGTCCACTGATGCCCAATTAAATAATAGGTACTTTGTTCCAATTTTTTCCCCAGTGCAACTAGTTAATACACTGCAAGTCAGTGCAGAGGAAGATTTTGAAGAGACCTATTATTCTTGCCTGTGTCTGTAATCAAAAAAGGAACAACAGATGACCAATACATATCCCTCACGTAATTGTGGTATAAATGGGACTTTTGAACTTGAACTGCTTTGGCAACTTTACATAAGAATATTTAAATATGTGACATACCAACACTGTATTATGTTGCTATAAACTCCATTTCTGATTTCCCTTAGAATAACAGGGCAAATACTATTTTTGTTTACAACTTGATTAGGAAGAAAATGTCTTTCACTATAACAGATGAATTATTTTACTTTTTGGACATTAAGTGCTGAGTTTAATATAACCTTTAACTAGACAGCAACTCAGCTAATAACCTCGTCACATGGAAGTTAAAGAAGAATTCTAAAGAATTTTCTTCTGTTGCAAATGGCTTAAAATATAACTGAGATTAAAGCTACCACGTTATTGACTCTTTTTCAGTTTATCAGTTCCGGAGATTCTTGTAAAATTTATTTTTCACTGAGGGATAATAGTGAATTAAGCATGAAATCTAGAAATATAAGAAACAGGGCTACAGCCCTCCTAATATTATTTTGTTTTCTAAAAATAGTTAAAACTCTATCTTCCATTTGGCATCGTGGTTCATGGTTATTACTAAATCATAAGCCAGGATTTCACTTTGCTGGAATCCCTTTTTACTTAATAGTTCATAGCTGATCTGTTTCAAATATCCATAGAACACAGTATACTATACAATATAATTCTTCAATAGTTAAAAATTATTTAGTGTAGAACTTTCCATTTTAATTCTATGCTCTATATAGCTTACAACAAAATTTACTGGATAAACATTTTTAGGAAACCAATACAATAAATTAAAACTTTTAAATAGAGGGCACAAAGTTGTGTTGTCATAGGGCAGTCAAAGAAACGACTGTTTTTTTTCTTACAGTATATTACACTGGATATCTTGCTTCTGACTTGGTTTCTCCTATACTGGAAAAAATATTAAAAGAAGGGGACATTTTATGCATCTTTAGAACAAGCTCAGATACTGTATCAGACAGACATTTCTTACAAATCTTCTATCTACTTAAACAAGAAGCAACCCATACCAACTGGAACAATTTTGCACAAGCATAACAGAAGGCGACTGGGGTAATCATGAAATTAAAATTAAGTTCTGGGATAACTTCATAGTGTTCTCCTCCCACCCCAAAAAAATTAATAATAATAAAAAAAAAGGGTAGACCTGTACGAACATGGCTTGAAATCAACTATGAGGACTTAACAAGTTAGTTAGCAGAGAATGGAATTAAATCACATCTGAATGGAAATTCAACTTAATTATCAGTGCTATTAAAGAGTTGTGCCTAATTGAGTAAGATAGCTATCTCAATAAAAGGATAGAACAAAATATCAGCTTCCAATGATCTACCAGCACTTCACAGTAAGATGCTAGCATGTTAGTAGTTGGAAGGAATGAAGGAATGTGTCAGATTTTTCACAGAATTACAACACAGCAGCATACAATGCTTATTCATTAAGTTGGCAGAGGTGCTTTGGCTACCAAGAATAGTACGCAGGTATTTGTATAAGGAGAGAGGGAATGGTATTTCCATGATCCCTTGTGGCAACACATTCCAAGCACCAAGGGCCGTTTTAAAAATCTGAACCCATTAAGATAAATATGACAGGACAATACCACCCCCATGGAATCACGAGTGCCTTTCACTGGATGTACGCTGTAAGTCTCAAGGCACTTAAGGGGTTAAGACATAATGCATGCACTAGTTCCCATCACGTAATCTTAAGTCACATGAACCAGAATACACCAGTGTGTGACACACAAGCTGTGTCAAAGAAATGCTGTTTATTTATATGTTGGGCTTTTTTTTCATTTTTATTGTTTTCATTTTGTACAAGATGCTGGTAAGTGGGCATTATGCAGCTACTGCTGGGTTAACACAGATGCCAGCTCTCTTCTAACAACCAGCTGGTCTCTAGTAAGGGTGTAGGACAAAGTGTGCTGCATCAGTAGGCAGTGTGTACCTATCTAGTATTGGCAATATTGCTAATGTTGTAAAAAACAAAACAGTGAGAGTCTGTACATAGTAAATAAACCTAGCACTGGAAAAAGACCATGGCTTAGTGTATTTTTTCATTTGTTTTTCATTTTAAGAGACATGGGTGTAAAACAGAGTGAAGTAATTCCAAGCCTTGTTTGTAGCAATTCAACCAGAAGCGCAGTATATGGCACTACAATGAAATACTGTAGATTACCCTGAACACAATTAGTTCTTACAGTTTATGGTTTGTTCGGAGCAAATCAGGAAAATAAAGTCTTCAAACAGATGAAGGTTAGAAGAGTTTCAGAGACTGATTTTGTTTCAACGTAAAGTGCAACAGTGCTGAAGTTTTCAAAGTCCTTTGTCAATTCTTTGCTGTACTTCACTATCATTTCCTGCAAGCAGTATTATGGCACAAAGAATGCTGCCAGTTCATTAGAGAGGACAAGATTCCTCAATTGATATCATAGGTTTTTTTGCTCTTTACTTATGCGGTGATGTTTGTAAAGGTTTAATAAATCCTTCTTCATACACCTTCAAAATAGCTTCACATACAAATCTGTACTGACTCTGAAAAGGAAAGTAGATTCAGTAAATTGGAAAGAAATGTAATTGAAAAACGTCATTCTGGAAGCAGAAAAGGCCTCTAAGGTTTCCCCATCCCATTCTCTTGACAGGCTTGAACTGTGCTTCAAAGTTAGTTTAGGAAATACAACAAAAACTTTGCATCAAAGCATTTTGTTTCTCAACCAAAGAATAGGATGACTAGCACTTTGAAATACATGACAAAAGTCACACTCACAAACTCAGTACTACTATTGCATCACCTATTTAGTAATTTTCTGCTCTTTATTTCCTTGCTGAAGTTTCACTGACCAGAGGTTTTCACACCCTTGGATTTAGAAACAATAGTTTCAAAGTGCTTGTTCATACTTACACTGACTCTGGCACAATACTGGCACCTCCCCCTCAGAATTCGACAAAAAAGAAAACTGTTTCATGTTTAAAAAGCTAGAACTCTTGCTTCTTACCGTAACTGTCTAACTCTTCAATGCGTCCAAATCTAGCACTTGCATACACAGAGGTCACTAACAGTTTGTTTTAAACAAGTAATAGGCAAAAAAACTCAAGAGCAATCAAATTAGAATATAATGAAAACAAAATTAACTAAATACAAAGTGCCAAGACTAATGCTGAATCCTGCATGTGTATCTGCTGCTCAGAACGACAGCACACCTGCCTGATCAGAGCAGCCCTCTCTATGAAGTATTTAGCCATGTCAGACCTTGAATGGGAGCATCAACATATTTAGTACTAGAATCTTTATTTACCGTACTGTCGCGTGTACATTAAATAGTAGAATTTATATCCATTTTTGTAGGATGTCTTTCGCCCGCAGAGCTCCCGCTGGAGCCGAGCGTGCCGCCCGCAGCGCCCTCGTGCGGACAGCGAGGGAATCCCTCACGCCGCCCGAACCCGGGGACGAGGAGAAATTGGACAGCTCAAGTTCATGAAACCTCTGATGCACTAAACACCTGCTTTTCACTGCATATTGAAAATTTTAGTTTCTCTAAGAAAAGTGAGATCAGATGATATTTAGCACATCCTGTGAGAAAATAGTTAAAACTCTCACCACTGCAACCCCTACCTTTATTAAACTTTCTACCTCTCTACATATGCTAGAGACACAGTTATTCATACAGTAGAATTATCACACACAGCAAGAGCCATCCTTTATTATTTTTCATGTATGATCACTTTTCTCATCCTTTCTGTGCTACTTGAATAATACAACTTTTTCTTAGTGGAACATGAATACTGGAACATGAACTCAGCAGCTCTGAATGAGTGATGACCTAGAAATGGAGACATATATACTTTTCGTGAGCCTCAATACTCTCTGAACACAGAAGGCTTATTAAAATTTGAATAGAGGAACAGCAGTAAGGACATGAAAATTACTACAGTGAGTAACTATCTTAAAGTAATTGTGATTTGATATTGGATCTAGTGCCTTTTCTCCTTCAACATACTTTCCTCCTTAAATGCTATATACCAGAGTAAAATTATATAACTGATTACTCATTCAAAAAAACCCCCACAAAACCACAACTAACCAAAAAACCGAAAAACCTGAAACTGGTCAAAGTTTGGAATAACCAAGAGTCCAAGTTTGTTTGTTTGGTTGGTTTTTTTCCCCCCTTCCTTTGGGATGAACACAATTCAACCTTCTGACCTTTGTCAGATATTTTCCGAAAATGTAAACACAAACTGCTCTCAGAGATGAGCAAAATCTGACTGATACAAATAAAATGTTTCTAAACCTATTCTAAAATTTTTGCAAATCTGAAATGTAATACAGGAAAGGAATATCACAATTACGTAAAAAATCCCAAACATTACAGATACAGGAAAAATTCCGCTATCTTAAAATACATCAAATGCCAAGAAAGCCCCAAAAGAGTTCTAGCAGCAAGTTACGGTTTGTGTTTTTGTTTTTGTTTTTTTTTCCCAGACTAAACACAGTTAGAATTATTTTTATATATTTTTGCATCAGATTTAATTACACTTATTTTTAAAAATACTATTTCTTTGATTATTTCCCTTTGAGTTACTCACAGTTAAGGCTTGCTTCCACTACAACTAAGGCAAGATAAAATTTCAAGCCTGAAGGTTTTCTTGCATGTCTTGGATCTTTCTGTTTACCTTTTATTCAACTCCCAGGAACAAGGTTCCTGTTTTCTCTCCTGTGTGACTTTTTCATTGCTGAAAATTGACCCTTTTTGTCATTAAATGTCAGGTATCCATGAAACAGCTGTTGCTTCCCCCTCCCCACCGCCCCAATTTTCTTGCTCCTTTCCAATAGCCTTAACAATGTATTCCTGCCTGAAACTAAGGCTAGAGCTACACTGGATAAAGGTGATCTCTGCGACGTGATCAAGTATATTAAAAATCCATCTAATATGACTAGATGATCATAGGGAATTACTCTCCTGCAACACAGAACAGCAAGGATGATACTTACAGGTGTTTGGATCATCATGGCTCTTTGATCTCTCATGGTTCTTACAATATCCAGTGGATAAACAGGCTGATTGCACTCAATGAGACACATGGCTGTCTCCATAGTGATCAGAACCCCTGTCCGTCCAATGCCAGCACTGAAAACACCAACAACACCACAAAATGGAAAATGAAACCAAGCATCTGGACTACAGTTCATACTTAAAGACCTTTCTAATCATGGGTTCTCAGGATTCATCATTATTACAAAATCATGCTCATGTTCCTGAAGTGATTCATACCTTCCTATTTCAGAATAAGGAAAAGAACAATTAATAGAAATCTCTGTAGGATGACAGAATTTCAAAGTATTAAAAAGTACAATAGAGATCTAACTTGTACAGATTGAAAAGGAATACGAAGTAGCAATCCTTTCAAGACAAGGAAGTACCATAACATACACATCTCACAATGGCAAAACTGTTAAGAGAGCTTATGGACAATCATATTTATCTTAAAAATAAAATAAATATTTATCTACATTGTTTTATATATGCATATACTTTTCCACAAGCAGCAAGCCTTAAAGACTGAATATTTAACCTCAAACGTCATAATCAGTTTCAAATTCAATTTTTAAAATTGATCTTACACTTCTGAACAAAAAAAATCAGTGTTTCTTTATATTGGAATATAGGACCAAATATGTATTTTTCAAATGTCAGCATTATCTCAATTCATACAACTAATATTTCAGTCAATAAATGAAACTATTTGCTTCTTAAGTTAGTTAATATAACCATTCCAAACTTGACTGTTGTTCTGAATTTGAAGTATAACTTCAACCTACGTCTAGCCAAACTACGATTTAGATCTTTGTCCAGAAGGTGGCATTAAAGCTGCTATATATTTCAGTGATGTCATGCAAATTTTAGGAAAAGATGTAAATGTGCTGGTTATATAAAGTGACTCAAGAGCATTTTATATTTCTAGAATTTATACATACAGAACGCATATGCAGAATGCTTTATCAAATCCAAACAGCAACAGTATATGTCAAAGAACCCAGTGAGTAATTTTACAGCTTCAAAAGATTTAGAGAACAGCAACAACAATGATGAGAAATGTAGTAGTTCCCCTACAATGAATACAAGGTAGAGTAGGACTCTTCAGTTTGTAAAAAGAAATCATTGACTGATGGAGGGGAACATGAGACAAGATACGAAAATCACAAAAGGCATGAGTAGGATGGGTGCATCACCGTCTCACCTGGAACAAGAATTAGAAACTGTTCGATAGAACTAGTAAGACCCTCTAAAAATAAAAATAACTACACGACAAAATCTCAGAAACTGTATTTTAAGTAGCTCAATATAACAAAAACCTTTCATATTCCTTAAAATTTTTGTTGCCTTACAATCTCTGTGGGTTTGGACTGTTCGGGGTTTACATTATTATTGTACAAAAGCTACTCTTGGATTCCTCACACTGAAACTGGTGGTTTAGTTCTGAAAACAAATTTTGTTGCACTAATGCCTTGTCTGATTACACTGAATAGATGCCAAAAATAGTGTGCACACACCATATGGAGGAACACCTGGGCACCTTCTGCTTGACTCCCTGCTGGAATTTGGTTATACTTCCCAAGAGGCACCAAGTTGGGCTAATTAAGTAAATTATGTTGAACTGTGATATTCCATCTCTTTTTGTCTGTGAAACATAAAACTTTTATACAAGTTTCAACTATATATGGAAATTATCAGTGTGGAGCCGAACTGGCTGCTCCTTGAAATTACTGGAACTGTTTCCCCTCTCCAAGCTGTTGTTCCAGTCTCTGCAGGCTTGCACACTTGGTATCACAGAAGTTGTATTTTCCTGCTATTTTCACTACTTTTTCACAACCATATTAACAAAAAATGTATCAATAATGGACGCTAAGAAACAGTATCAATTAAGACAGTGTCATTCTGGTACTAGTTTCCCTAGTTAATAAGTTCACCCTGATCTGCATCAGAGAAGAGAGCAAAGCTAATGAAATGCAATTTCTGATATACAAAGTGTCAAAATGAGAAAACCTTTTTCTTTCATTTTCTTCAATAAACATCTAATTCACTTGTAGTCTTTAAATTTATTTTATTGCTTACACTTCTCGGCTTCTCTCTGAAACAGGAACGATGCACACCTGACTCAGGAACACTGTCTGTCTGGGGAGTATTTGAGAATTTAGAGGTCACAGAACTGTTCACCATGAATTGTGACAGCACATATTCCTTTGAAAACAGTTGGCATTATGTGTTATTCTAGTTTGATGATCAGTATTTTAAATGATTAAGATTTTGAAATTCACCACAGAAATGTAGAATGCTATTAAAAACCACTTCACAAAAGCCACATTTGATGGGTTCATAAAGATCTGAGTAACGGTTATTTTAATTCATGACAAAAGGAAATTGCTGAGAAAATGTCTCATCTCTTTTAGTATATAATGCATATATCAAAATATCATGTGGCCTAAGAATGCAGACTTGAGAGAAAATACCTTTGATTTGATCATTGCATAAACAACCCACATTTTAGCATGGATCATTTATAGTGCTACTCTAGAGCTTTGTAGAATAGGAACCTACTGCTCATGTTTACCATTTGCCATTTCTATTACCTAGACTCTTAACACAAACATTTAAACAGAAAAAAACCCTAAACACTCCAGGGAAAATCCCTGCACAGATTAATGCATGTAGATACAAAAAATTTTCCTTATTGAAACTTGATTACCATGTTAAATCTTTAATTTCAGTGTTGAGTTTTCCTGTCCTCTCCAAAGAAGATACAATTAAGTGTTTACTCCAGCAACAAAGCATTTGACGATAATAAGTTCAGTTTGATGATTTAATAAAGTTGGAAAAAAACACGATACCTGCAGTGAACAACAACTGGTTCTTCTCTGCCAGCCCTCTTCTTTCGCACAAGACACACAAAATCTAGGAAATCACTGGAATCATCAGGAACCCCATGATCAGGCCATGCTATATACTGGATTTGGGTTAGCTGGCGGCTTTCCTCTTTCTAATTAGAAATGCAATGTTTATTCAAGGATAATTCAGGTCCCAATTAAAAAAAAAAAAAAGTCAAAAATAATAAGTAAAAAATCACAACAGCCTATTTATAGCAACTTTTACCCATAATTAAAGTAGCTTCAGGCAACTAGCAGCACTTTATTAAGCATTGGTTATTCCTGGATTTTGTAAGAAGGTTTTGGGTTTTTTTTCATAGAAACAAACAAGGCAATCCACACATGTTTGCATCTTCAATAGGTTAAAAAATTCTATGCTATGTAATAGAAAAGCAGTTCAAGGATACCAACAATGGAACTGAACACTAGATGTACAAGAAGGTGGTCAAATTCTGACCAAACCAAATTTAACAGAAAGAGATCCTATCTTGATTAAATGACAGAACTGGGGTAGGGAGGGAAGAGGCAGGACTTAACAGCTTTCCTTCAGACCCCACATGAACAGCAGCACTGCTTTTGCTTTATCTGCACCTCTTACTTTTACCCAGCATAATATAGCTAAGAAGGAGAAGGATGTTATTTTCCTCTCCCTCTTGTCCCTTGCTCTAATACCACAAATACAATCAGTTGGCCTCTGCTCAGTGGAGGGGACAGGCTGGATAGTCACCTAAGAACAGCATTTCAAAGAACAGGAGTTACTGCACTTTAAATAGCCTTTAGGCACTGAATCATTTGCAGAGGTTCCACTGCTGATAACAGATGAGCAATTGTCTCCACGGGATACAGGGAAGGAATTTTAACTGCAAATCGACTAGAAGGCAGCTCCATAAAATCATCCTCTCACCTGGTAACCCAAAGAGTTAGAAATGATATGCGAATTAAATTCCAGTTACTAATTTCCAATCATTTCTGAGATTGAAATGCTGTCTGGGGAGGCTCTGAAAATTACACATGCCCTGAAAACCATGTAGTGCATGTTCAAAAAGGTCCTTGTTTACATGTAGTCACCAATCCAGATTCATCTTTCTCTCAGCACGGTTTCTATCTTCCATCTTCATTGCACATATTCTTCCAGATGGAATTACTAAGAACTGTTTGGCTCTACAAAGACAGACTTTCAGTTGTGATGATGAAATGCCTCTACTGTCTCATGTTCAGAAAACATCAAGGGAATAACAAGTTTCTCAACTTCTTTGATTACTCTTTTTCTTTGGCCAAGGCATGAAAGACATCAGTAAAGACTTTTAAGACAAATAATATATATTTTATGTGATTTAAAGTGAATTAATATGATTATGGAAAATGCATCTTTGTGGTATTTTTGCTTATGAAAAGTTTGATATCATTCTAAAGCAGAATTTATATTAGGTAAGTTCATGACAATCTGAGCAGTTTTCTAAAGGCTTATAGAAATAAACAGTTCTGTTTATATGGATATGCCACCATGTTGAAAAGAAAATCTAATTAAGTATGTTTTAGCCAGTATGCAAAGATTCTGCACATTAATATGTAAATATATATCATGATTTTACCTCCAGATTAGTCAACGTCATTTCTCGAAAGACATAAGCAGGATTTCCTTCTTCTGAATGGCAGGTAATCTGGAAATTCCCATATGATGAGCTTCCTGATGGCTCTGGCCAATACTGATGGCATTTAACCTAAGGTCAACACATTTTTAAAGATGCCTGTGTTTAAATTCAGAGTATTATTTTCATACCTTTGTTCGTTAAAGACTATTTTGATAATTTTGTAATCACTATTAATCTACTTACCAAATAGACCATTACCTAATTACTGTATAAAATAAGGTACCATAGAGATTTCCTGATTCTCAGTTCAAGGGGACACATGCACCAGATCTTGCAGTTAGTTTAACTGAAGATGGATGCCTTTAATTTTCATTATAATTCTTTTTTTTTTAAATCTATAAATATTCTACTGTAACCCTTGAGTGACAAAGATGCTGCTTTGTAAACATTTCTGACCTTCAAAATCCTAATCTGACCTTCTCAGAGCACACTTTTATGGGAAAAGAACAAATGAAAAAAAAAAAAAAAGAGAGAGAAGCAACAAAGAAGTTGCCAAGCTAATGCAGAAATCAGGGGGGATGAATATGGTGGACTTTAAAGACTCCCAATCAAGTCATCAAAGGTGAATGAAAACTTCAAACACTATGATTTTCTGATAAATGGCTTAAATGTCTAATTACAGAGGTCATTTCAGCTCAAGTGTACTTTTGTATTTCCAACCCACCTGGCGAGTCTTTAAGAGCAGCCAGATTTGCAGACTTCCTGCTCCACTGAGACATCCGGGCATGCAGTGATAGTGATGTCAGCAGCCTCATGATCAGCTTTAGAGCAGGGAGTCTGCCTATGGGTATAAGACAGATAAGTCCTTTTATTTCATTATTAAGCAGCTCTCCAAAGAACTCCACAAATATCATTACTGAACGGGTGGGGAAACCTCAGAGAACTGCTGTTGCAAGTCTGTTCTTAGCAGATCTGCAAAGAAAACTCAAATTAAAAGGGCACTTGTACTGAAATTCCCTCTAATCATGTTTATTTGGGAGCAGGCAGCATCATCCAAACACTGAGTCACTGAACAGTGGTTTAAAAACACTGCAACTCCCCTTCAATTATTTTAATTACATTTATAGGCCTGACCTCCCAGCAAATATATGGTTATTCAAAACTCAGAATACACACAGAAAGCTGAACTACAGTCTGAGTTGATCAGAACAGCCAAAACCTACTAGAAATCTATTTTCAAAAGGAATCCTGAGTGGGGGGGAATTCCACTACACTATTATTTCAGACTGTCACTTCTGTCCATACACTGAACCAGGAAGTGCTACTGTGAATATTCCAGAATATAAACCAAGTAATTCTGGAATTACACTGTGTGTATGACCAGACTTGATTGCTTTGCCAGTCCCCAAAGGATAAAGCTGCATAAAACCCAAAGCTATTAAGGAGAAACTATACCTTTAAACAAAACCAAAACCAAAGAAACCACAAAATACACCTGAGGCCTTTTACAGCACCATCCACAATTATTTTTAGTAATTTATGGCTCTAATTACTTTATTACTAGTACTCTATTTTCACACATTTTAGATGGGAATTAAAGGACAATGATTCTTGCATATGATTAAACAAATGTTTATAGCCACAGAATTACATTTTATGGAAAATCTTAGATTTCAAGTTTTAAGAGAATCCTTCATAAGATAACCTTCCAGACATGGGATCTTAACGCTAAAATGCTGTGTTAGGTTGTCTTGTAATCTTAAAAATTTAATTTCACTACTTATCAAAGAACTAATCTACAAAAGCTGATAAAACTCCTTGGAGTTCTTTCATTTGAAGTTTAGGGAAAAAAAAATCTATGAAGATAAATTTTAGTTGCGTTTTGATTTACCAAAAAAAAAAAAAAAGAAAAAAAAGTCAAACAAAGCAACATGAAGATATTTTAAGAAATACATGACTTCAATGCATTTCAGAACTTAACAAAGTTTAAATATTAGCTTCATTAACAACATCAGAAAACTTAAAATGTAAGAGCCATCATCACAGAGGTACTAGGAACATACTGACCTTATGAAAAAAGAAGATACAGAATCCTAGAACAGTTTGGATTGGGTGGGTCTTTTAAAGGCCACCCAGTCCAACTCCCCTGCAATCAGCAGGGCCATCTCCAACTAGATCAGGTTGTTCAGAGCCTCATCTAATCCAATCTTGAACATTTCCAAGCATTGGGCATCCACCACCCTCTGCGCAACATGTGCAGTGTCTCACCATCCTAATTGTAAAAAAATCTCTTCCTTATATCTGGTCTAAATCTACATCCTTTTAATTTAAAACCATTTCCTCTAACCCCCTTGTCATATATGCCATAATAGTATATTCCTCTAATCTGTACAAGGCTAATCACCAACGGACTTTCTGAAGAGTATGCCAGTGGTATTTAAGGAAATGTTTTACTTACTCTGCCCCGTTCAACTTGAGTTGTTAACATTACAACCATAGATGAGCCTTGCTCCCAAGTCATCTGCCAAAAATCAGGACAAGTGTTCGGTAATGGACCTTGACAAGCAATGTACTGGTTTATTATTGTGGAAGAAGGGATTTCCATCTAAGAGAAGACAAAGTCATTATTTCAATTCCTACAGCAAATGGAAGTCAGCCATCAGAAATCTACTGCTTAGTAACTAATACATTGAAAAAGGGTTCATTACATTAATTCCATTTCTTAAAGGCTAGTCAATATGGACTGCCACAGATAAAAATTCTTCAAGTGTTTCACATGCAAAATTACTACATAGATCCAAGTACTCTCTACATATTGACAGTTATGCAGTTACCATAATCAAGATTAATGGTTGGAAAAAAAATAAGAGAGCAGTTGGCAAATAATTCAGGTGCAAACATTCTGTGGGGTTTTGACACTAGCTTTTAAAACACTGATCTCAGAATCTAGTATCTGAGGTTTTTTTCCTTAAAGGAATTAGCTGTGACTTTGTTATTAGTAACAATGAAACAAAAAAAGATGCAAAAGAAAGTGCTGCTAGATTAAACTTTACTGATGCTGAACACTACTGTCATGGAAGTAATCAGAAAAGAAGAATTGATTCCTCTAGAGACGGCTATGGTTACTGGTTTTTACACTCAAATGCAGGGCCAGACTTGAGCATTTATGAAAACACCTGCCACAAAACATTAGGAAGTCACTATATCTACAATGAATTCCAAACCCTCTGACTACAGGTTTAGCAGCCATTCCAGGCTAGATTTTTCAAGAAAAAAAAAATTTCATCAACTTTTTCACTGGAAAACTGCAAAATTACTAAATGTCAGAAGTGCTTTTGAAAAATACTACTCACATTTATATAATTTGCATTGATGTAATCTTCATTACTTTTTAAAATAACCCGTGTAGCATCATCTGAAAAGATTTTTAGAAATATGTTACTTATTTACTAACCACAGTAAAATATTGTCAGAGCACATACAAGAACAGACATACTTACAAGGCGAAATGTCTCTGTATCTGTTTTTGGAAATGTTTTGAGGTAATCTGGCACAAGACATTGTCATTCCAGGCTTTTTCCTATACAGTTGCTAAAAGACAAAACTAATGGTCAGAACGTAACAGATAAAAGAGACCCATTATTATAGAACTTGTTCTAAAAACAGGTATTTATTAGACCAAAAACAACTGAGCAACAGTAGCTTAAACAAACACAGTGCTTTCTTTGTAAAAAGAAAGCACTACAAATTTAGTTATGCTGCGAGATCATTGAAAATGATCCAGATGTAGCCACAACTTGTTTAAAGACAAACTGAACATTAAATGTCAAGCTCTCATAAGAACATCAATCCAGAGAAAAAATAATAGTGCACTGGTAAGGGAACTGACTGATACTGACATTTCACTTGGTGATTTGCGGCAAGTAGATTGTGCTGTGTATAGACATCTACCGACATCGTAGTTGTTTCACTTGGGCTTTTGCCTGTTTGTGGGTTTTTTTTGGTGTTGTTTTTGTTGTATTTGTTGTTTGGTTGTTTTTGTTTTGTTTTTTATCCCCTAGTAGATGTCCCTCTGTATTTCAATAACTGGAAAGGAAAAACCTGGGTTACCTCGCGCTTTTCCTGCACAGAACCTCCTTTGAGAGGTTCCTCTCATGACTCAGTCATGCACTGTCTCAACACTTCCACTACAAACAATATCAGTGCAATGATCCAAGTTCAATAAAAAGCTCTTTAAAAACTTTTGAACACTGAACCCGCTAGGGAGACTGAAAATGTATGTTACAGGACAATTTTAAATACTTTGGAAAAAATCTGTTCTTTTTATATATAAAAGTAAATTTTTACCACAGTTCTTAATATAAATATATTTATAAATCTATGTTGCAAAATAACATGTCAGGTCTCTGTTTGGTGAGGAATTCATACTGCTGTGCTTTGCAGACCTGGTTTCCTGCTTAAGGCCACTTGATCATATGCATTAGAGATGGACTATCACCAGGCACAAGTTGCTGCTAAAGACAGACTACGGCTATCAGCACCTTAAGCCTCACAGGAAGTGCACTACTGTTCTGAAATACGTCACTAAAACACAACTGTTTATAAAAGACATAGTTACATTAACCCTGAGGATTAGGGCTGTATTTTCCATTGTTTATTTTACCTTCCCTCATTCCCTCATTTTCCCTCATAAAATGTCAACAGCTCAGGTGCCATTCAGTTTCTACAGCAACTTAGAGAAGGAGTGAAAACCTGAGTATAGAACACATATTTTGATAAACATTCTTCAATTTTCATTAATATGAAAGTATTTTATTAGCACGTTTCTGATACCCACAAAAATGTAAGCAATGAATAAAACTATTGATAACACCAAAAACTAGTATTAGATATGGTAAATTTGCACATATAGTACATTTTTTTTATTTTTAAGAGTGCAACACAATTGCTTTCATAAAAGATGCTGATACTACTGAGACTTCACTGAAATGCAGTTTGTTTAAAATAATTACTATCCCAAAAGACTTGGAACTTGCACATAGGCCCAGGCAGCACAGTACTCACATCAAACTGAGCCAAGACAGTTCCAGTGATGAGCCCCTCTGCTAACTGAATCATGGATTCTCTCAGAGCATTATCATCTTGATGGACACCATCAAGTGGAGATTTCTCAGGGATGTACTGGAAATCAGGCTCACTCTCCAGCTTCTCTTCCACAACATCATAGACAGCTAGAACAAGCAAAGGTATGAATGCTCAGACTGAACATGCTGTTTGACAAGTAAAATTAGCTCTAAGGCATTTATTTTAAACAGCAACCTCCTCCAAATATTTCTTCTGTAGAAAAATCCACATTTTCTAGCACACTGATCTTAGTACCCATCAGCAAGGACAAGTAACCTTTGCTGATCATTATAATCTATGATAAATCTATTTATTTTTGGTTTAGTAATAATTTTAAGTGAAAGCACATCATTGACAGCTAAAATTTTGATCAAAACTCATGTTATGCCCCTGCCTTGTCTGATACAATTCTCTAATCTCAGATTCTCACATCAGAAAAAATAAGCTCTTCTATTACATGTAACAGAGACGCAAACAGTTGGAAAGCCTGTTTTTAAATTATCCCATGATCACAAAGGGGGAAACTGTTAACTCCTCACAAGTTTTTATCCAGAATACAAAGTTAATCAACACACACAAGAGAAAATTATTTCAGTAAATTTGCAAATAGAGTTAGTAATTTTATCTGAGACAGAAAGTAAGTACACAAGAGCTTCAAGAGAACTTACACACAATATGAGAGCACAAGTAAGTGAGGAGTGCAAATAAGTGAATAAAGGAAAATTTTTTATGAGGTGACTGAGGTATTCTGCTGAAGTAATTTCAACTACTCCAATTAAACATCACTGTTTCTCATTTTGCTTTTTCCTCTCCAACTGTATTATAATTGGGATGTGCAGCAGAATTAAATCCAGTGCCCATCTGCTGGCTATGGTCCAGCTGTGTATTTCATGAATCTGTTGCACATGCTACTATTTAGATTGCATTTTAATATGTCTATTAAGCCTCCTCAAGTAGAACTGTTACCACTGGCTTTGCATTCTTTTTAAAAAACGTGGAAGGATTTTATATGTATCATCCTCCAAAGTCATCCAAACACTGAGTATTTGGTAAGGAGTTTTTGTTTGTGCCTGGTTTTTATTTTCCTTAAGGGAATAACAATAACCTCACGAAATACATTCAATATCCATATAGCTTTCTAGACATCTTTATCAATTAGAGTGAGAACAAAATTTAAATTACCTGTTAGAAATATTTCATCTCTGGCTTTCTAATTAGTTTTCAACACTCAGTAATACACAGCTACTTAAACTATGGGATCAATACATCATGCTGTTGCAATTACTTTTCAAGGAAGGTAGTTCTTACATGCTAAGCATTCCATCCCAGGACACAAAAAAGAGATTAGAAAATGAAAGCAAGATGTAGATTCTTTTTTTTATTACGAAGTACAAACCACTCACCATTGGGCCGAACTAGGAGCACAAGTTCCCCTGAGTGTCTCTCACAGCTAGCTTTAATAAACATTACAACTTGATCATGGGTGTGTTCTGCTATATCCCTGCCATTAATCAGTACAACCTGGTCCCCTTCATTCAAACGAGGGACACAGAGATCAGCCTGCAAGGAAGAGGGAACAAAACAAAACCACCTGTAACACAAGCCATTACTAATTTCTTACCTTAGAGTAACACCTTAAAGGAACTATATTTGGAATCTTGAATCCTAACAGCCTAGTTGCTATGGCTGCTGCTCTGTACTATGATAAATGTAAGTGCTACACAATACACAGGCAGTACCATTCCATAAGCACCTGTTTGCACCTCTCTGCAGTTGTTACTCTACTCCTCAGCTGAAGTAGAAAGCCCCCGTTTGAATCACACTTTAAAAGCCCTTAAAAAGCAAGATGTTCTTATCTTTGAAGGAAAGGCAGTAACATGGCAAATCCTTGCCCAAATCAATTTCAAAGGCTTAAATGCTTCAGGCGTAAAATACCACAATGACAATGCCAAGAGTAAAACAAGAAGTGAAGACAATGAACAACTCCCAGTAATCTCAGAGAAGGGAATCCGGTCATAAAAATTGTTACTGTAATCACAGTGTAAACATTGTTGCAGAAAAGCACAGGCACAAGCCACCATCAAATATCTTCTCCCTTCAGAATGAACATTTAAAGCCAAAATTATTCTTGTTATTAATATTTGAGGGATCATATTTAACAGGAACTAGAACAATGATTCTGGCAAACATTTCAATAGCTTCAAATAAACAAAAAGAAGAGAAAGCTGTACTTTCCCTATGTCAGCAAAAAAGCTCACTCTACTCTTACTCTGAAAGGTATGAACAGAGCTGCCTCCAGTCAGTTTAATACCAGGTCAGTATTTCCGGCAATAAATGACATAATATAATGCCTAATTTGAAGACACTATTGATAGTCATGAAACTTCAGTAACAACAGACAATCAGACCTGATGAATGATTCATGATGTCTGATTTTAATCTACATCTTGGCTTTACTCAGCTACATCTGTCACTGTAGTAAGGGATTTGCTATTTTAGTTATTTTTAACACTCTTTCAATATGTAATTTATGTGAAATTACTGGAGTCTATATTTAAAAAAAGTAATAAAGTAAATGTATTTTTAGGATGACAAAGCTCAAGAAACAGTGCATACTGAGCATCTGTAATGCCCTGCAATTTTCAAAATTAAACTTTGTTTCAGTAGGAAAAAATTAGTTCTGAGGATTGAAGAACTTTAAAAAAGAATGTTGTGCAGTCCCATCAAACTTTTACTGCACGATTTGCTTTCTTATGATGTTACTGCAAGTTTTCATCGGCTGCTATAAATTAATTTAGCATTTTAAATACATCCTTCAAGATACACAGACATTTCTACCAAGTTTGCTTTTCGCTAACTTACAGGTGTTCCTGGAGCCACCCTGGACACTATTACCGGCATCTTCTGATCATATCCACCCTTTAAAAACAAATTAAATTAGTAACATATCACAAATACCAGAAAATATCCTGAAAAACATAAAGGAAATAAATGTACTCTTACCTTTACATTGAATCCAAACCTTCCATTTTCGTCCGGTTTCATTCTGATCATAACAAGATTGTCATGGGGGACACCACCATTGGGCTAGTAAATAAAAATTATATTAGATATATTATTATACATTTTGTTCATAGACCTTTGAGGATATTGTATCTAATAAATCTGCAGTTTCCTCATCAAAGAATTGCTCCTGGGCACTTGAGAGTATCAAGTAATAGCATTAACATCTTGAGTTTTGCAGAAAAGGGAAAAGTTACAGATTTAAAGGTCTTGGACTTAACTGAGTTAAAGGTGTGTCCTGTCAAAGCAGACTCAAAGGAAGAAAAAGGATTAGAAAAGACTAATGGCTTCAAGCAGTCTTAGGAGAAACAGTTTCCTAAACTGAAACTCCTTAAATTTGTTTTAATGAAGACCACAGGAAGGACTGCTATTAGAATATAATATGATGAAAAAGAAGATAATAGAAACAAAAGGACACCTTCAATTAACAGCAATATGCCAGTACTAATCAAGGAAAAGTCTGGTAACAGTATCTTGGTTCCATATCCTTCATTCCTCTTCCAGTGTAGTGGACTATGAACTGCGACAAAATGCTCTGTACACGACACAACTCTGACAACTTTAGCAGCTTTCTTCTTGGTTTTATTCAAATCACAACGCTCTTAAAGGAAATACCATTAAGCTGAGGGATGATAGAAACCTTTCTAATCTTAAAAACATCACTGCAATTGCAGTGATTTTTAGTTTGTTCCCATCAATATTTAATCCACAAACTCAATATTAGCTGGTATTTCTATAGTTTTATAGTGAGGATGCGAAGTATTGAAGAAAACAGTTTCAAGGAAGCTGTCAATGTTACCAATTTTAACCAAAGCCACACACTCATACTGAGAAAAGAGAAAAAAACAAAAACAACCCAGAACTTATTAAACATGTTTATATGTAAGAAAGTTTCAAACCTGCAGGTTCAATGGGTTGAGAAAGTCTGCACAACTTGGTTCATTAAAAGTTAACTCAATTACAGGTATTTTAAGTTCTTGTTCTTGGTTTAAAAAAACCCAAAACCAAAACCAAAAACCCACACACAATACCCCCCCAAAACAAACAACCAAAACCACAAACAAAACAAAACCAAAAAACAAACAAAAATCCCCCAAACACATTCATAGTAATGAAAAGATAAAAAGTTTGGGGAAGGAGAAGAAAGTACCAGCATAAGACAAGAAGGGCACTTAGGGCGCTTGATCATGTGCCAATCAGTTCAGCCTGTGCTCACTGGCATGAGACATGAGACAGAATGAACATGAACCAAGTGCTCTCCAGTAGTGTTTGGCAGCTTCTGTGCCACTGCATTCCCCAGACATAAAGAAACACTAATTTCCTGCTTTAAGAGGGTATTTTGAGCCACAGCTGATAATGGCAAATATGAAGAGAGCACTGTATATCATCGCTGACCTGTCTGACTGAAGGGACTCAGCCACTCCTGTTTTGTTACTTCTGACATTCTCAGACTGGATACTTAGGGATTGCAGATGGAGGAAAAACTCCCACACCCATCCTGCTACCTTTCTAAATAGACTCCCCATACATTCAACAAACAGAGGAAATTTCATAGCTATACGAAGTCAAAATGGTGTGGGGTTTTCTTCATTATATTTGAGATGGAGCAGCAGAAGACTTCAGTGGTGCAGGAACCCAAATTCTGGTCAGAAAAGCATCTTTGAAACAAAACCGCATTGCAAATCCTAAACTTCCAATTCTACAAAATTTCAGTCATGCTGTGTTCCTTCTTCTCTAATCCCCAAAATAAAAACTCATCAGCACACCAAATTAGATCTTCAATTACAACAGTGCACTGCCTTAAGTGAGGCAGCCTAAATTGGAGCACAGCAAACAATCACACAAAAAAGAATCTCATTCTCACACAGCTGTGTTGGTTTTTCAGAGTTAAAAAAACAAGTGAAAGTTATTTTTGTCAATTTGGTAAAGACAACTGAATAAATCGAAGAAAAACTTGATGACCAAAGTAGTGCTATCTTTCAAAATATAACATTACTTTAATATGACTCAGGTAAAGCACCAATGTCAAAACTGTAAAAATTCTATTTCATCATTTAATTAAAACAAAAAATTTTATGACATTCCCAAAATGCTCAAAATTTTGAAAGTTTTGCTTCTTAGTCTTTTAATAAAACCCCAGCTATGAAATTAAAGAGGGGTTTCATGGGAATCTTAACTATTTTAAAAGGCGTGAGAGAACACTCTAAGCTTAAAGCTCAAAATGCAAATAAAAATAAACCAAAGGCATTTCTAAATACCAGTTTGGGGAGTTGACTCATAATTTTGAATGCCTGAGGTTGACAAAACTGTTTACACAGTACTGCTACTGCATCTGGATGTTAACAGCTTTCCCATGTTACTAAACATTTCTTGTCCCAAGTCGGTACAAAACCAGGAACCACTGGAAAACTTTTGGAAGGACAAAAATGGTCAGTGAGATCTCAGTCAGACAATAATCAACAGACTAGCTTACTCATCTTGCATGTGCTTAAATGTGAGAAAAGAATGTTTGCTCATATTTTTTCATTTGTTGCCACAGGCCTCTTGCTAAAGTCTCTTTCTTGGAAATTCTGATAAGAAATGCAACCACAGAATCAAGAAGCTTCTCCTGATAAAACCACTCCAGAAGGTGGTAGGCACTTTCAAGTTTAGCTTTTCTGAGAAAAGCTAGATTAAACACCAGCAGTGCTGTCTGCAATGCATTTAAAATAAACAAGGGTTTATGCAGAAATTTTTGCACCTGCTGAAAAGCTAATGCTCAAAATGTTTGCATAACCATCCAAATGTAGCGATTTGTTGACAACTGACAAAGGACTACTCCAGCAGGTGGAAAAACCAGCAGGAGCTAGTGAAGGGACAGTATGTTTAGTGGAAATGCTGCAAGGTAATGCAGAAACACAGTGACTCTCTGAAATGCATTGGAACCAATAACACAGAAAACAGGACTATCGTTCTGATTAAAAGCAGAATGGTTCAAATGGACCCAAGAACTTACTGTGGATTTTTCTGGTGATGCAGGAACATCAAATGCTTCATTAATATGGTTATCCAGCTCTTGCTGTGAGTGTGAATGATGAATTTGGTTCCAACTGCTCTTTTTAAATTGTTTGGGTGGTAATGCAGGAGGCTGCCCATCCATAGGAGTCTCTTGAGACCTAAATACCAAAATAGAAGTATGGAGTGGAACAATCATGAGATACTGACAGTTCTTTCAGGGTTCCAAATAAACTGAAAATGTTAGAAGAAGCTCAAGAGTTCGAGAGATTATTATCTGTGTGTATTTTTAGAATCTCAAAAAAGTCGTGTGATAGACTAGATTGAAAGTGTATATTTGGAGACAATACTGCTTTTTTCCTTGACAAGCAACTCTACACAGAACCAGTAAGTTCATGACTTTTACCAATGACTTTTTTTTTAAAAATAGTTTTAGCATTCTTAACCCACTCAATATTTAACCCACTTTATACTGGTATATTGTAAAATTCACTGTATTTATACATTATACTTTTGCTAAAAATAAACTTCTAAAATTGATATGTAATATGTTGCATCATTAATAAAATCAAATAGTTTGCACCTTAAATTAATGCCTACAATTTAAATCATAAACACAGGGAGCATATTACAATGGTACCACACTACTTTTTGGGAAAAATAGGAGTGCAGGTTGAAGATAACTCAACTGATTGTCCATATTTACTGGAAAAGCCCGTTGGAGAAGACTGTGTTACCTTCCAATTTTTCAATTTAAATGTATATGGATACATTGCAAGAGAAGTTTGGTCTATTCCCCTCTCTTGAATATATTCCCCTTTCAATCGTGCAGCTTTGAAACACTTGCAAAAATGGCATTAATTGTATGCATTTTTTAGTTGAATTACAACACCACTGCTGAAGTGAAATACAAGAAAGTTCTACTTCTGATTTAGGGCTGCAAGCCCTCTATTATACAGTAATAAAAGTGTTCTCTGTGTTCTTGTATAATATGGAGGATTTCCTTTATTAGTCCTTTTGGAATAAAAGCGTAACTATGTAATTTGCATTACATAAATATATGATTCATCTTTCATTATATGGCTTTATATTAAAGAATTAAGAACATTTGGAAAGGCCCAAAAGGGCAGCTAACTCACAGTTCCCATTAACTTGGTTTGAATGCCTGTTTCTAAATACCATGCCTTCCTCCACAGGCACCCCATTAAAAGGTGCTATTAAGTAATTTAATGACTTAAAAAACCAGCCCACTGATACTAGTGGCAAATCCACAAACCACCAATAATGAAGTTACAGCTAAATCTAAAGAGGATGCTATCACCAAAAATGGGTGCCTCAGTTTTTCCACCCACACCCATGGCCGCTTCCTTGAAGAACTGGTGCTCCTCCCTTGGCTAAGGCAGCTTACTCCAAGTAACCAAAAACTCACTGCCTTTTTGGATAAGCCTCGGTTCTCTGCTGGTTCAACAAAGTGAATTGGTTTAGCACAGGGCTGACCACCTTGCGGGGAGGGAAGGACACTCCCAGAGCCAACAGCAGGACACTGCTGTTCTCAGGAAGCTGAAGCAGTAACTCATGGCACAGCCTCCCTTCAAAGCACAGGCAGCCACGTGAGCAGTCTGACTGTACCCACTGCGCTCGCCTCAGTGAACTCTCATCATGGCAAGACTCTCAGGATGAGACTGCACAACATTTCAAGTTACTACAAGTTAGAAAACCTAAGTCACACATCAAATTCCATACCATGTAATTTGTGTCCACGCTGTTCAAGAAAGGCGGTTCCCCAGACACGTTTCAAAATAACAACAAAAAAATCTGAGAAAAATTTGCCATAGGGATTTCAAATAAAAGCACCAAACTCTTTTGAAAAGCATGAAAAATGGGAAATGGAACACTTTACTTTGAAATACCACATATTTTCTGTTTCAGTTTAAAAAAATTAGTCAGTGTTCTCAGAAAACAAAATTGGTAACATTTTTTGTCAGTGTATGAAAATAGCGCATTTGAAAAGATCCTAGCAACATTTTTCTCTTTTTTTTTTCCTTAATTTTAACTTTCAGAAAATATTCAGTTTCATGAAGACTTTAAAAAAAAGAACTAATTATTCAGTCTGATGTCTGAAGAACCTCATATTCAAGACACACCAGGGAAGAAAAAAGTATTTCTTAATACTTTTCAATGCAAGTGAGAGAAAAAAAGAGCACGTTTGATTTCTCAGAATAAGCAGGTTTCTAAATTCATTTTTATAGAGAGAAAAATACGTTGATTGTCAACATTTGCAAAACAAATCGTCAAGGCAGCTATAAACTACTTAGACATCAATTTACAAAGGTCACCCAGAGATTTTTAGCTGCCTCTGTATTCATTCAAAGTCTGGCCAGCACAGATTATTCAGCCTTTTAAGTGAAGGGTAACACAGTTATGTATTTTCCTGCAAACAATTACTCCTGAGAGTTTTAAATGGAATAAAAAAAGTAACAGAAAACACGAGCTGAAGCACAAAAGAAGGAATTCTGATAAAAGATGGATCTTATATTTGACTAGACGTTCGTACATACACGTCAACAAACACAAACAAATTCCTACCGAACCTACAAACTTACAGAAAAGATTCGAAAAGTTACTTAAATGCGATTTTTGGAAGCTGTGATGCAAGTACTGTAATGTATTAGCATAATGAATTGTGAGAACGAACAATCAAGCCTTGGGCAAAAACTTCCCTGCTTTATATTTGCCCAGTCAGCTTTGAATTTCCTTATGAATGCTCAGACAATGGCAGTGAAAGCAGCCCATTTTGCAGGCAAAGCAGCTTTCCTTTACTGAATTCAGCAATTTACATAATAATAAAATAACACACAAACCCTGGCACTGACAAGCTTCGGGTATTTTTGTTACAGATATCCGGTCTGATCTTTTTAATATATTTAGGAAAAGTTTCATACACACCCCCATACGTTTATTAAACTCAATACTTATCACGTGTTTGTGGAATTTAAGGCTATAATTACCTTGGGGAATTATAAGCACAAATGTCTCAATTTAGTTTTGAATAGCACATGCAGATGAAGAAAAGATGCAATTAAAGTTTATATTACCTAAGGTATAATATCCTTCTGAACTGCACAGAAACTCTGGGGTTTTTTTTTGCTATGTTGACTCTGAACTCAAAAAGATCACTAAACCTATTGCCTGTCAGGTTAGCCCCTCCCTTGACTGTCTTACATATGTAAATTTGATCAATAAATAAAAGCTTCTGACAAATTAGCAGATCAGCAAACTACTCAAATATTTTCACGCAGAAAGATCAAGATTTTTAAGAAAGAGCTTCTTGGACTGCAGAACAGTATAATTTAAATATGTATGGTTAATATGAACTTCTTGTCTACTACTTTCCTTCATAAATCAAAAATCTTGAAACAGTAACATCATCTAAAACCCTCAGAAGACCATAACTGGGCTCATATGTTTTTGACAGTCAACACCCTCGTTCTTAAAAATCTCTTATTCTAGGTATCTATACTGGGAGATTAAATTTCACTTTTAAGCTTCCAACAAGGGGAAAAAATCTCAACCCCCCAAAAAACTTAGTGATGGATGAGCAATACTTTTTCTGCTTGGGTATAAGAAGTGCAAAATCATGAAAATGAAGAGCCACAGTTGCACAACTAATGTGCAAAACCACTTCCTCTCTTTTTAAGACTCATTTCTATGGTGACTTACAGAATAAATCAGGTAATAAATAAACAAATCTTAAGAACACTCAGGAAGTCTATACAATTTAAGAGTGTAAGAATGAAAGAGAATATTTCATAATTGTGCTTTCTTCACTGTATCACTGCCATTTAGTGAGTGTTTCTCATAACTGACTTCAGTTGGAACTCTTGGAACAGAAGGAACTTGACCCTGTGTAGCCTTTGTACAATAAAACTCCAGTATGAGAAAAAATTCACAGGCGGTCCAGATTTGAGAGTGCCTTGACATGAAAAGGTCAAAAAGCCCACCAAAAGAAGAGGAGATTTCTATATTATTAGGTTGCATTATTACTATATAAGCCTGAAAGTTGAATAACAGGCTGAGGGTGAAATTATAACTATTGTAGCCAATTATAAAAAGTGTCATGTTATTTTGCAAAACTTTAAAAATTTTATATTTTCTTTCCCTCCACAAACTTACACATTGTTGTTAAAATTCAAAGGACAGTCCAAGTAATGTTTTAAAATTGTGTTTAAATACTTTCCCAGTCATTTTTCTTTAGATACACGATTTGTTTATAAACATGTGATTGTGTATGTGCTATTTTACAGTTCTCAAATGGTTCTCAAACCATTTGCACAATTTCCCTGATAACAGAGATTATACAAGATTATTAGGGCACATGTTGCATAACCTGTACAGCTATACATAAAAAGGTACTGTGGTAGTAATAATAAGGTGTATATTGCACCTTTTCTCCCCCAATTCATCTGTACTCTAGACACAAGTTACTGAGTATTTTAAATCTTTGAACAACTCAACATTTGTTCATCTTCCTTCTGGACCTAACACACAAACCAGTTTCTATTTTGCCCGCCACTGCATAATAAGTTTTTGATATCAAAAATATTCAGCATAATTGAAAAGGAAGGGAAAAAAAAAAAAAAAGGCCTGCTAGTGCTATCTTAAAAAAATAAAGATAAGCTCTGTAACAGCATACAAAACCTACCAGCAACCTCCGAATGCTGGGGCATCAAAAAGCTATCTTGGCTAAACTGTTTGTAAAGTTCACTCATACTTGCGTGTCTTGACAAAAAGAACACTTCCTAACTTTTATCACAAAACAACATACTTTAATTCTACCAAAAACACATTTTTCACTTCCACATCCAGACACTGATGGTCACATCACAGTAAACCCTCAGTGTGGGTGGATGGGCGGGGATGATACTGAAATCCTGAACCTGGAATACGTCAGAAACAGGTCTACAGTGCTCTATTATTGAGTTTTCACAGTAAGACCATACCAGTACTCCCCAAACAACAGCCAGCTTTTTATTATATTGCCTGGCTCTCCCCGATCCCAACATCTAACAGCAAACTCTTACAGGACAAGATTCCTGACCTATCTTCAGAAGCATGGTAAGAACAGAACTTACGGTGATGATTCCAGTATGATGCTGTTTGCCTGGGTGGACGATGGAGATCTGTGATTTACAAACACTTCACTGGGGGACGTGTGAACTACATGGTCCACTAAATGTCCAACTGATGAGGGTCGTAACCGGGCTCCTTCTTGGGTGAAGGCAGAGTTTCGACTATGAGGGAGAGCAGAGCAGTGCAATGTGACAAGGATGTTGCTGTCAATCTATGTTTCTGACACCACCCACTAGAAAAGAATGCTAAAACAATTATTTCCTCTCATTGTAAGCACAGGTTCATACACATATTTTTATTAAATACTAAGTTATTAAATTAAGATTTCAAGGAAACAATTATGTTGTTGAATCAACATTATATTTAATAATTTTATTTTTTAAAGTGTTCAATAATTATTTTAATAAACACTAAATACCTATTTCTTAAATTTATTTATTTTTAATTAAAGAAGTCTGAAAGCATTATGATCCAATCAACAGACTGACAGTCCAGTCAAAGAGAAGAAAAACAGATTCCCAAGAAGACAAATCCTGGCTCTGTTTGCCACAGAATTTAACCTGAATTATTAAGATGAGCATTTTATCCCCTGCATCTTCTCCTAGAAGACTCATAAGCTTTGCACTGAGAGTCTTATAATTTCTGTGACACAAAATTTTCCCATTTGAAAACTAGCACAGTGACACAGGCATCTTAAAATTCTTTTAGACATGCATGATTAAGATTGCTATGCTTAAAGCATCATGACACAATTTTCTTAGCAATTTTTAAATGCTACAGGTATTTACAGCAAAGATCTTGTGAATAATATGCTGCAAAAACAAAGAATCTTGAAGTCTTCTGGTTTATGCAATACAAAATGGGGTGATACTGATTCTTAAGTCAGTTTCAGCACACTGAGAAAACTGGTCACCTTCCAAAGGAAATCAGAAATGTTTTTTCACTAGCTATAAACATAAACCAGAAAGCTCTATCATGTGAAGAGTGAAAGGAAAACGCAGAAAAATGGAGAGGAAGAAACCAATTAAGTAATTTTCCCCAATGTTTTGAGAAGTGCTATTAACTAAAATCAATTTTTTTAAAATATCACACAGCTTTTATTATCAGGGTACTTTTCTTGCCAAATTAATAATTTAGTTTTATTGTGCTTGAGAAAACTCAAGCTCTCAAGTTTAGGGTACCATGATACACCTCACACTTTTTATAAGTCTACTGAAAGGCACGTAAAATTCATCCCTAAATACTTTCTTTTACCCAAAGCTAAATATTCCAGAGATTCACTCGGCACACAATTTTTGTCTCCATCAATCCTTTTATTACACAAGTAGGTGACTCATATTAGAGGCAGTTATTTCCAGGAAGAGAGGATTTGAAGCTACTTACTGATTTGGGGTTCCAGGTGGAGACCGTGATGGTAGGCTCTGTGTTTCCAACCTGTCATCAGACAGAGAGTTCCTACTCACCACTTCCCAGTCCATCCCACTCATTAATTTCCGTGCCAAGGGTTTACTGGGGGATCTAACAGAAGAAAGTAAAATGACTAACCAAAAATTATATGAAGTAAAAACAAAATTACATAAAATTCACCACAATGAAACTGATGTTCTATCATAGAAAACCAAATGATATGTAAGACAGGAAATGTACTAATTCAACACTATATTTACACAGGCTGTTCTGTATTTTCTCTGTCTACTGTATTTCATTTTCTGTGCCAAGGAAACAGTCATAAACTACTGTTGGCTGTGAGCGATATAAGTTAGGCGGAATATGAACTCAATATAACTTCTAATGCCTCAAAGACAATCTAACTCACAACAGAATAATCACTGAAAGGTCTGAAAAATGAAACAAAGCAAGACTCCCTCCTCTAAATAACAACTATTTACCTATCTGAGGAAAAACAAGACAGTGAAAAATCAGTCCAAAAAAACTCCCAAAGACTCTGAAGAACTGAAAGTGGGGTAATCATCAACACAGCAACTAAGCTACTAAGTTTTGTTTACACATCAAGGAATTGTCATCAAGATGACACGATTTCTTACAGAATGTGTTTTGTCACCTGTCAAGGCAGATGCTGTAATACTATTTAAATTTCTTTGTGAATAACTGAACTTCATTTGGTTTTGTGTTAGAAATGTCCTTCAGGTTAAAGGTCATTATCATCGCTGTTTTTATACATAAAGAATTGTATTTTCTACTTGTTTTCCTCTCTTAAGGAAATATTTTTTTTCCCATTCTCCAGTCATCCCAGGATGCCTACGATCTCCTGATGTTTCTTTCACCTATTTCTTCAGCACAAATGAAACTATACTTGCAATGTCTCATAAAATACTGTATTTCCCTTTTATACTGGAAATCATCAAATTAATCATCCAAGAACTGCAGTTGCTTTTTTCTCAGGATTGCACTGGATGGTTTAGTCATCCTGTGACTAAACATACCCAGACTTCTGCTGTTTGTTGTTTTTAACTGAGAATTCTTCAGTTAACAACAAAAATACTTTAAATAATCCTTTTATGTCCTGTACATTTTGTGTTACTGGGTTTTTACTTTACTTCTGCTACTTTGAGGGTGCTCTATAGTTCAAATTTCTCACCTATCATTAGCCAACCCTTTCTTGTCCCAGTGATACTTCAGTCTTTTGTGACATGATCACTTCATTTCCATTTGCCTTCAAATTCTATCACTATACTCTTCCCTACTGCCCAGCTTTGCACACCGAGGTGGCAACATATTGTTGTATGAGCAGTATAGCTCTATACACCCAAAATCACAAAATAATTTCTGCCTTTACTGTTCTTGGGACTCATGGTAACTGTTCTTCATCTTCATAATTCTCATTTTACTGATTTACTGAAAGTGCAACTCCAGAAATAAGGAACTTTAAGAAATTAAGGAACTACTTGCACACAAATTACACCTTCCGAAAATGAGAAACTTGGTTACAAATGTATTTTTGTTTCTCATGGAACTTAAAACTCAATGCAAGCCACCACCTTGAGCAGGCTGTCCTCAATATTATCAAAGCAGTCCACAACAACCACCAACCATACATTATATTGAATAACATATCCTCACATGTAGAAATACATAACATGTCAACACTGTTTGATACTAAAGGAGTGGCGGTCTGTGTGTGGAGGGTTTATTTTTACCCCACCAAGCAGTTCTGAACATGTGTTCTGCTCTGGTGCTCTAAAGACTTACAGAATAACAGCTGGCAAATTTCAGACAGTTAAGCAAGATGGATAATTCTAAATACTATTGTTTCTGGTGTTACTCCACCTGGGGGAAAAAACCTCTAATAGTGTATTGATACTTGAAGACAAGGAAAATATCAATTATTTAATTCCTCAGGCAAAACAAAGCATGCTTCACGGTATTTAAGGAGTATCAATTTGATTCATAAAGTTATTAGCTTGATATAATGAATTAAACCAACATTCCAATTTCTGCAATTTGCTTCAAATGTGAGCAACTCTAACCACTTCAGTTTTTTTCTTCGCAAACATGTAAATATGAGCAGTTGTGAACAGGTAAAATAACAAACCAGCAGAACTGAAATGCATGTCTGATTCTACCTGTTCCCTATTATTAATCAAAGCCATGATTAGCTGGACTCCACTGACAGCAGGTTTGCAGCCAGCAGAAGAGCACCAAGAGCCAGCTCTGCCAAGAGGGGGATTCTACTAACAAAGAACAGGCTGGGAGAAAAATGCAGAGAAACATAATCTATCCAGTGCTGAATTCTGAAAATACAGGACTGCACATATAGGATTTTCTGACAGATATGTAAAGGCAACTATTGAACCTTATTTACCTTCAGTGAAAAAGCAAAAAGTGGAACACAGGAAAGTTGGTGAGGAGTTGAGTTTTTTTTAATATGCAACAACAGTAAAAATGCATCATCCTTGCCTGTGTGAAACTGAATAAATTACAAAGAGACACAGAAGTTTATAGGATAGGGGAAAAGTCCAAGTTTTCCCAAAAATTACATTTCTCACTGCTTCAAAAAACTCCACTCATTTTATCTTGAGTCATAGTTTGTAACTATGTTTATGCAAACTTCCTCAATCTATACATCAAACGAACACAACTCCAAAATGTTACAACATCCCAAGTCAAGAAAACTCACCTTTTACAGTGGATAGAGTCCAATCTTTCAGGAATAATATCTTACTACTGTGATAAACAGCTGCAGCATTTATCAGCAAAGGTTTGTTTCGATTATTTTATTAACAGCTCTAACCTCAGAGTCCCACCCACTCATGTTTGTTGCCTCAATTTCCTGTCTTTGCAGAAATTTCAAATAAAAAATTACCACACTGCAGCACTGAACTTCTCAGTGCTGTGGCTTTTTGATTTTGGTTCTCCTGTCAACACTTCTAAATCTAACAATAAGTTATTTTTAATTAACATTTAAGATATGCTGTCAAATATTTCTACAAATTTCTCCTGTGTCACTAATTTCTTACAATATTAAAATAATTTTCTCATGCCAGAGTGCAGCTGAGGAGGTGGGAGGGGGGAAGTAAGCTGTATAAACCTTTGAAATGCATTGATAAATTTTAAAATTCTGAATTCCACCTTTGCTCAGCCTGGAAATGCTTCTACTGCATCCAGTGCAGGGCACTGATGGTTAAAAGAAGCTGTTTTTCATATTGAATTTTTGGTGTATCTGCAGAGACATTCCTAAAAGAGCTGGAAGCAGTCCCATCTATTTGAGTAGGAACAGAAACTGAAAACTTTACCTGCCCCCAAAATCAAAAACAGTCTTATGAACTGCAATGCTAAAACAAATACAAAAAAACCCCCGAACTCCACAACTGAGTAGTAGGGATAAAATTGCATAGTGCAATTAAAACAAAAGAACAACATTATTTTAGCTCAGCTACAGTAGACAAGAGCTTTTGAATATAGAATTTGTTTGGCATCCCACAACTGATGGGCTAAATTCCTGCAGCAGCTGGGAAAGAACAAGTGTGTTGTTTGGGAACACAGGTAGGAATCTTTAAAATAATTTCTGTCCCAAAAAGAAATATAACCTGGGGCCACAGCCTTGCTTCGTACTTTGACAAGGAGTACAGAGCATCTATTTCTCAGCAAAAGTGGCAACTACTGCTTCAGATCAAGAGACAAACTATACACAAATCTGCAAAGTACATCACAAATGACATGCAATTTAAAGCACCTCAAATTATTTATATAACCTGAATAAGTGCACAGTTGAAGAGAGAATGAATTTTTGGAAACAAGAGATTGCAACTCAATGATAAGGAGTTTGCACACACAAGTGACTGACAGCACTCACTGTCGTACAAGGAGCACAAAGTACCTTCTCTCAGTCCCGGTGCAGACCAGCAGAACTGAACAGAAACAGAATACTTTGCAAGCACTTTAAGAGAGAGAAGTGCTCTTTAGGAATTCTCTCAATTCATTACTTCATCAAATATTTTTAACTCTTATTATCTACTTTTATTAATTATTTGGGAATTATTTTGGGGTTTTGTGGGTTGTGAATATCCTGCAACAAATGAGGTCAAGAGGACAGCTGTAATGAAAATGTTAAAATAGACCACCCCAAAACCTAAACAACTGCAGCAACAGTCTTCTACATGTTGAACATAGTGCTGCAAAAAGAGAAAACAGCATCTACATAATTTATCAAATTTATTACAGAATATATACTTCACAGTAATAATTCTATTTAAAAACTAAATTCAAATGTTATTGGTTATAATCACTTGTTTTATTCAAATGGCTGTTAAGAAATGTTATTTCCATGTCTTGAGCTTTTTATCTATGTTCTAGTCAGCATGCAGAGGCCGGACTAGCTGATCATTACTTGTGGCAATCACCATTCCCTAACTTAGAAAACCAGATCAACCCAAGTAACATCCCAGTGTAACTCCTGGTGTTAATTTTCTGACTATGGTTTACTTAGATAGTATTTCCTCAAATAAAGCAGTTTCTAATTAGATATTAAGATACCCAACTGTAAACCTGGATAACTCCACAAAAAAACCCTGAAAACATTTCTTATCATCTATCTTGAATAATTCTGCTGAGGCAATAATAATAAAAGCAATTATTGAAACTTGTTTTATGTGCCTACTTAATTCAAGAAAGACCTGACTACCCAGTTTCATAGCTAAAGTCAACCAACACCTAGTAGACCTTCCAAGAGCAACAAAAACAAGCTTGAGAGCTTCAAAAGCTGTTCAACACCACAACGATTTTGTCTGAAAAAGACATACCAAGAAAGAGAAAGATTCCAGAAACAAAATCCACATTTTATCTGGAAAATCTTAACCCCAGAAATTATCCTCTGTATGAGTACAAAAGAGCTAACATCTACTCAAGCATTTCAATTTGAAATGTAAATGTTTAGAAGAGCTGAAGATAATGTTATTAGATTGAATTTCTTGAACCACACAGTGTTCTAGAAATGTCACCTATTTTAAGCTTTTTCACTCTTGAAAAGACTAAAGGTCCTTAAAATTGAAAATACATTAAATACAGATTGTGATGAGGAGAGAGGGAGAAGCAGCTGATTTATTAAAAGCCTTCTAAGGTGTATTTGTTCCAATATGCCATTAAGTTCAGTTCACTGATGTACACAAATATACATCAGCCATCAACGTTTCTAGGAAACTCAAAATGTGAGGATGAATGTTCTATTCCCTAATCAAAAAGCACAAGTGAAAAATAAAATTACTGAGGATGGAAGAGCCATCATTTATTCACTATAAAAGGCCAAGAAGATTTATGAAGATCAGAGCAGTTGTAACCATGGTTTTCAATTTTACTGACTTCATTGATTTTATCCAAGTATATATTACAAAATACAAGTGACCCCAGTAGCACTTGTTTGCTTTTGCTGCAAAGGGAAGAGTGCCATCTACTGTGTAAGTTTCTGAAATGATAAAAATACTCCTCAAAACCAAGTATCAGTTCTTCTCTGTTCTAATGACTTCAGGGGAATTGTCAAGTTCAGAGTGGAAGAAGAAGAACGGTTTTAACTCATTCATAACTGTTGTTTAGAGAAACCAAACTCAGCTGTTACAGTGTTGAGTCTCCTGCATATTAAAAAAGCTGCCCCCGGGAAAAAAATCTAACCAGAGTCCCCAAGTAAATGAAACAGAGCAAAAAATAACTTTACACAGGAAAAAATTGATTTTTATAAAATCTACCTGTTGAACCAACACATCACAGCACTTCTGATCCCCAATCCTTCTAATATGGATCTGCTTATCTACGGTGTGGCCCAGCTAAAACCCCAAATTATCTTATAAAGCACAGGGTAAAAGAAGGGCTGGGGTGGTTGGAGGGGTGGAGACAGGGCAGGAAATCAAAGCAGAATTCACCTATGCTCTGAAAAACAGTCTGTTAGCTAAAGTCTGAAAGCATAAATTTCAACTCTAGAGTTCTTTAAGAGGTAACTATGCAAAAAGACATCTCTGATCTCAGTAAAAGTAGAAACATAAAGGCACAGAACATGTCCCCTCTCCATAAAGATTCTATTAATGATCAGAGCAGACTGCAGATGAATGCAGAAGACATTTGACTTTTGAATACTGTATCATAATTTCTGAAGGAAGAACTAAAACCATGTCTTGACTCTTACTGTAATCACTAAACTCCTCAGGAGTCCGAAACACAATTAAGTAATATATTCTCAATTAACCAACTACTCAGTGACCAAATATCTGCAGAAGCAGCTCACTCCCAGTCAACTTTTTCACAGTTAAAGACCTCACTGAGACTACAGTGATAAAGCTGTTCTCACCAAGACAATCATTCACTCTAAAGGAAACACACAGATACAGTTGCAGGTTGTTATCATGGATAAAACATACCCGTTAACTCAGTATTTTAATGGAGTATTTTAATAACAGGATATCATTCTTGGCAATAAAGACATAACAAAGAGGGCTAATACATGTAACAACAAACTATACAGAATGAAGGCTATTCTGAATTTTGAAAATATATAGAGGGGGAAATATTAAAGGACATAAATTACTTACCTTGCAAATACCCTGTCTTTGTTTGCTCGCTCTTTACCATACTGCACAGACTGGACCTCTGTTCTCCCACTGTAAAACAAAACAAAATCAAACCACTAAATCCAACACATTTAAATAACAATTCCTTGTTTAAAATTGAACCGAAAAAGCCTAAATTCAGTTTTCAGTCATGCTTAAGCAATCACACTAGCTCCAGTACAGTGTAACCTTAGAAAACATTTGATAAAAGTGTCGGCCTTTTTTTCAATTAATTTTAGATGGAACAAAGCTACTTTTGCTTTTTTTCCAAAGCAGTAAGAAATTTCTTGTTGAATCTTTAGATAACACTTAACCATAGTATTTTCTTTTATAGTCACTATCAAAAGCTTGCAGCATCTCCTCCATACTCCTCCTAAACTATTCCCTCAATTGCTAATAACTTAGTAGCTATTTAGTTCAGCAAAATATCACAAAAAAATTAAATGATAAGCAGATCAGGATTGTATTCTTCTATTCAACTTGTCAAAAGCAAGATTAGATCTTGGAACTTGCTGACTTTTCATATAAGACCAGATGCCTTGTGTCAAATCAGAGATTCTTTATAGTATTTCATAATTTTTCTCTTAGAAAAAAAAATACTTTTTTTTTTTTTTTAGTATCTGTCAGCAGTTAAGAACTGGCGACAAGCTACCAGCAACACTCCTTGCAGCGACGTCCCCATTAATAACTTCAGAGCAAGGCACAGAGTCCCTTACAGCGACATTTACACTATGAAATCAAAGAATGATTACCTATTTCCACATTCATGTTACAGAACTACTGGATGTAGACGCAGAAGCCCTGAGAAACAGGTCAACTAAAATCTCACAAAATTCAGTGAAGGGAAATGCGAAGACCCACACCTGAGGAGCAATAACTCCCCTGAGTGCCAACTGACTGGAAAGCAGGTCCACAAGGACTACTAAGGGTCTGGAGCACCAGATGTATGGGGAGAGGCTGAGAGAGCTGGATCTCAGGAAAAGAAGGCTCAGGAGGATCAAATGAGCGTGTGCAAACGTCAGAAGGGGAAAGTGAAAATACAGCCAGACACTTTTTAAGAGAGCCCAGAGACAGGACCAGAGGCAATGGGCACAAACAGAAATATGTGTCCTACTTAATCGAGGTGGGTGGCAAGGATGGGGCAAACAAAACATCATCACCCACCAAAATAAAACAAAATCAAGTTTTTACTTGGAAGATAGTCTAACACTAGCCCAGGTTGCTCAGAGATAGTGCAGTTTCTCTTTTTAATAATAACAACCACAATGATTCAGATTCAAAATCTTTACAGGAATGAAAAGGCTCCCCACAAATTCAGTACAGCAACATTGATCCATATCTCAAACACTGTTCAGGATCATAAAATGCTGTTTCTCAAATGGTTACTGTGAATGCTGGTCAAAACCCAGATGCTATAAACAGTTAGCCACTGAATTACTTTCCTATTTATACATTTATGCAATTCACAAGTGTGACAGAAATAGCCTGTTATTGTGTTTTCTAGCTTTTCATCATACCCCTTTGTACGTCACAGACACTGCTGCCATTCTAGATGGATGATTAGTAGCAGTTCCGTTATTCTCCATTTCAGGACAGATTTAAACCATTGGCAATTCTGCATTACTTACAAAGACAGTTAACTCAGTCACTGAATTGATATATATTTCTTCAATAAAAAGCATAAACCAGCAAAACCCAACACCACCCACTCCAACATTATGGGGATTATAGTTATTCCACAGTCATTCTGGGCACTTCCAAGCTTTTTGCCCATATTGTTAAGTTCATCCTCAAAATTAAGGATTTTGTCCTTATTTTCCAAGTTCTGGTTGTCATGCAGAGTATGTATGTGTTTTGTCTTTACCTAGTTCCTATTTGCATACACTGAGATTAAGCGGGCTTTACTCATACCAGAGCCTCTTTTCAGTGATTTCTATTTGATCTTTACTTAGGTCTGGTTGGTTGCCATTGCTGTTAACAATATCTGAGATTCAACAGTTTTCAAAAACACCTGGTCAAAGACTTTGGAGTTTTGAGAAAACATTTTTAAGAAAAGCATAACCCAGCAGGTAAGCAGGTCAAGAAATGCAGCCAGAGATGCAATCTCAGAGTACTAGTGCAGTAATAACCACTAATAATACAATAATTTTATTTTCAAACTATCTTAGAAAATTACTGACATTTGAAGCTTAAGCCAACAGGGAAGGGGAACAGTTGCAGGATTCAAAAGCTACTTCAATTATGGCACTTTTTAGTACAGACGCTAAGTAATTCCATATATTTAATGATGAGCTGCTTATTCTCTCATATTCTTTGCCATATATTTCAAGTCAGCACTTACCAGTACCGGAACTTGGAACCCAAAGTAAAATAATGTGCGAAAAAGTTCTTCTGAGGAGGGAGTGGTCTGTCCAAACGGAAGAATGTGTGATGTTCAACACAAGCTTTCCACAAATTCTTACATGCTCGGTAATTCACCATGTTGAATCCCAGTAATGTTTCTCTAGATTCATGCTAAAAAATGAGAAAAAAAATTTTTTTTTTCAGATAAAAATTATTCCAAGTTACTTTTGAAACTAAGATAAATATTTTGGGCTTGGGGATATTTTTTTTAAATCATGCTTTTTGAAGTGTTTCTCTAATCTTACACTAACTATGTAAACCAAACCTTTTTAAAACACCTTTACATTTTCTTTGAAGGATTTTTTTTGTTCCCTTGGGGTTTTTTTTTTGTTTGTTTTGTTTGTTTGTTTTTTAAAGAGTCTGGTGAGCGGTTAATAGCCTCTTTAGTGATATTGAAACAAATCCAGATGGGAAGAAATGGTCCCAAAAGGTAGGACTCAAACTACATTAAAAAAATTCTGTGGTTCGAGAGTTCAAAACAACGTGTTTCTCTGTTTGAAAATTACTATAGTTAAGGTGAGTAACTGTCATGCCTATGTGGCACTCAGAGATTGAAAACAGGTACTCTCGAGCAACATCTAAATGATTAATTAGGTTCCTGGTAAAAGCAAGAAGCAAAATGACACAGCAAACTAAGCTATTCTGCCTGTTGAGAGAGACTGATGAGAACAAGTCAGGAGACATCTGATGTTGTTCATTCTTCTTTCTCTTCATATTTCACCTTAACTGATTACACTTTGCAGTAAAATCCTTTTCCAAGTTAAACTTTTGCTGGCCTGCTCATCTTTAGATCTGCTGAGATACCAAGGCACAGACACTCAACTCTTCCCCCAGTGCTGTATTCAGGCAGTCACTGTGACCAATGACTAAGAACAATACCGTATTTTCAGCCACATGATGAATTCAGGGTAAAACAAAGAAGATTAAAAAAAGCAAACACCAAATTCTGAGTATTTCCTGATGAAATTTAAGAAATTACATTCAAGAAACTAAACTACAGAATTTTAATTCAATTTACAAAAATTACTGGTATCTCTTCTTAATTTCCAAGTATTGCCGACTGTTCCCTGCATTTTCCAGACATGTTAACAGAGACATTTAAAAGCTGGAAGTCAGAAAAAAGGTAACAGAAATTAAGTCTATTAAGCCTTTATCAATAATTCAAAAGTACAATATAAACAAGATGGATTACTATTCTGCAAGAGAGCAACTACATGAAACTATGGACTGCCCTCATCTGGGTCCAGTGAAGGACAAATTAGCTAAGATTTTAGAGTCCAACAAGAAGTTCCTATGAGGTAGCAAATTTTGATGTTCTGTCTTTTAAACAGCTGGAAAAGAGAATTTGACAAGTTATATGAGCTGATGATCATGCATTTTAATGTCATTCAAAGCACGACAATTCTGGGTTGGAGGAAAAAAAAAAATATCCTGCTCTTTCCCGCAGTTCGTATTCCAGAAAACAAGCTGATCTGAATCTCACGACACCATCTGATCACTAGATCAGACATGAAGCATGAAGGAGGAGCTGGTAGGGTAGGATGAGGAGGAGCTGCAGCTACATCAACTTAATTGTAATGCGAAACAGCACTTTCACAGGAACTTGGTGTGCTAGAGCTTTAAAGGTACCTTAACAATAGTTCTATTCATAGCTTTTAAGGCTTTAAATGCAGTGCAGAGAGAACTGATTCTCAACCTCTACCCCTTCGTTTTAATTACAGTTAGGAAACAATGTTTAATGTAAAGAATGATACAGGATATTGGCGTCTAAGTGCACCCATCCTTTCCCCTATTCACCCTTGCAGGTTCTGTAATACCCAAACATAACTCAGGCCCTTGAAATTCATCTTTGATGACCAATTTGGGGTGCAAGATCTGGTTCTGCTGCTGGATTTACTGTATTCCCTGAAAATACTAGGTTTGAATCAGTGTGGGCTCAGAACAAGGTCCCATGGCAACACTTCCAATGTTCACGGTACTTCAGCCAAAAGCATAAAAAGTAACTGGAGCTATACTGTAGACTACAATGTTTTGACAGCATGAGGCTCCAGGAAGATGCAAAATGCTCTATGGTATGACAATGACCTACTGGCATTTCAGGGATTTAGGACTGCTGAGAACAGTGTTAGAAGACTACTCGGGGAATCACAGCTGGATTCTGCTCCAAAATTATCATCTTACTGTGCCCACGGTTGCTGTTGGAGAGAGGAAACTGCTTGCTATGGAGGGGAAGAATGAAGCAGTTGGGATGCAATACTTGGGAGTTCAAGCACAAAACTAGAGGTAAGACACACAGGGATAAGGCAAAGTCAAGTCCAAGTCATCTTTACGAAAAAGACAAACCAACCAAAAAAAGCAGACTGGATATTGGTGCCACCGTCTTACAGAACAGCTCAGTGCTTGAACAAGCACCTTGGGAGGGGCTGTTCCCATCTCTGCCTGACCTGAAACAAAGCTTCAGAGCAAATCTCGCTGCTCAGGAGAGGAACTGAGTTGAAAAACTTCTCTAGCGAGTCCTTTTCACTTTGGCTAAACAAGAAAAAATCCCAGAAGAAAGCACAAATTCCCTACCCCATCTCAGAGAGGCAGAAAGACTTGTGCTTTTTAAGTGGCAGATGCTGCACAGACTCAGTATATTCCAGAAATAGTGGGCCAAAGTCCTGTGAAATCTTAAATGCAACGAAGATTCTGACAGCAGTATTTGCTTTTCATAAAAAATGCAACTGCAGAAACTTTGATAGGATTAGGCAGCAATCAATTAGGCATCTAATGAACATCAGTGTTACTTAAGAGGATTTGTACTTGGGCAGACAAGCCCGTGTACTACTTTGTGATTTAAGACCAAGTTCTCTATAAAAGTCAGTTAAAAAAAAAAAAAAAAGTCAGAAAAAATTCAAAGCACAAACTTCAGATACATAACCTATCAAAAAAAAATTTTTTTTTGGCCACTCACTGAAACAAGGCCTTGGTTATGGACAAAACTTAGGATATTGTTTTGTTTTAAACTCAAGTACTTTTTCAGTGGACATGTGATCTCTAAAAGAACATGCTGAACAGCTTCTTTGGCTGTCAGAGACTCAAGACCACTAAAACATGCTGTATTAAGAGCCTGATGCCGACTATTGATTTTACAACAGCCAAAGATGCAACTAACTAAAACCAGAGAAGCTTAGGGAATCATCCAGAAAAAGGAAAGTACTGGATTATTCGCAAACAGCTGCAAAGCATGTAAGGAAAGCAGCATACAGAACACAAAGATATGGAGGAAAAACCTGCTGCTGAAGCTGTGGCTCAGGGGGCTTCCAATGTTGAATGAACAAGTCCTACATATAACATTCTTTTCCCCACAAAATCATAGAGGAACATTAGAAAGATCTATTCCAGTGGGTGCACGCTCCAGCCATACGCTTCCCATAATACTCAACCAGCTTCCATTCAAGATTGTACTACACTACCAGTAGAAAATGACTTTGACGTTAAACTGCTTCATCTCACTTCCTTGAAGTGATTTATTTAAACACAGATATAATCTAATAAAAGTAGGCAAATAATTCTTTACTTATGTTGATGCCTTCAAGCACTGCCAAGTCAAGGAATAAATTTAATAGGCGATTAGAAGATAAGGCACTTGCACTTTTGAGGACAGTTGCAATGAAAAGCTCTCAACACTCATTAGCAGTATTTGAAATATATCTGATTAGGATTAGTTAAAAGCACAAGTAGCCCACTTGGGAAAAAATAAAAACAGTGGAAAATTCCTTTCCCAAGTCCACTAACTCAATATTCTATGCATCTCAGCTTTGCATCCAAATAATACAGTCACTCTGATGTACAATTTGTTATATATTTATACACAACTTTGAAACACATCATCAGCATACGATGTGCTTTCACTGCCATATTGTAAATCTGTGATTTCAAATATGCACTCAAAGCACCAGAGAAGAGGTATTTTACATATCAACTGTGTAATCACAGAGTCACTTCACCTACTTTTGCTGCCTAAAGAGAGTCATTTAGGATCGCTTTATTGTTAAGGGAGCCAAAGCAAAAGCAAGCATATACCACCAGGGAGCAACTGAATCCATCCTAAAACATGCTTCCAATTCATGCAAGACGTTTCAGCCTTTGCACCTTTGTGTCTGATTACTAGAGGAAGTGTGATGATTTTCTTTGGTGAGCTAATTACCATGAAACAGAAAATATGTTCTTTTAACCTAGCTGAAGCTGAATATAGGTGAGATGAATCTTTAATCCTATGAGTCTACTCGGGGAAGGTAATTCTGGAAATAATAATTTTAATATTAGCTGTGATTAAAAAATTAGTTTAAGTATGCTTTCTTTGGAAGCCAAATTTGAGCTTTGATCTGAAGATATTCACAACTTTGAATGAATGAAAATCAACTTCTTGCCATCAGTTTTCATCTGATATGTAAGAGCTTAAAGAAAACAGTACAAGGTTTTTTAATTTGCTGGCTTGGATGCCTCAGAAGAGAAATTACATTAATTATATGTACTACATTCTGGTGCAAGTAACAATATGCAGCCTATTAAAAAGCAACAGAAAAAAAAAAACCAAGATGCAGAAGTTATCTTTTATAACCTTCTATTACAAGCAGGTTTTTGTTTTTTTTTTTTTTTCAGAAAACAGAGGAAACGCTCCAGTACAATACCCAACCCAATTTTAGGCACCTCAGTCTTCAAAGTCCTGAACACTGCTACCACAGCCTTTTCTTCAAGTTCTGATTTAACAAATGTAATTTCTGAATTCCAAATAAAACCCCAAATTCTCACTTCAGATCCAAATACAACATTCCTCCAACTGTAACTGAAGTTACGCACACTGCTACCAAGACAAAATCTGACCTCTGGGCTGTCAGAGATCAGTTTGACTTTTCAGAACTGTAGCTCCTGCAGGGTATAAAAAACCCCTTAGTGTTACCATGATGCAAAACTACCCCATCACCTTTTTTTGTATCCTTACCATTTTTCTGTTCATGTTGCATGATATCTGCTCATATTGACAGATACTCCCATTTATTTCATGTAATAGTCAAAGTTCATTACTTCCTACATATAATTACTCCAAACTTTTTTAACCCCTGTTATGCTGCTTCTGAACTGATAGCTACTCTCACTACTCCAAGTACGCGAGGTAAACTTCTACTGACAACTAAAACACAACAAAGTGTCTGCATGTGGTCAGGCAGTTCCACCTGTGAGAACTGCAAACCCTTCGGGCCTCATTTTAAAGGATTCACTTTTAAGGTACACAGTTTGACTCCTGTTCTCAGCACTAGTACAGGTCCCAAGACATTGGCCTGATCTGACCCTCCTTGTACTTCCCTTGTTTAACCATATTGCCTCTAAACCTGAAACAGTCCTACAGTACTCAAGATGCATTTCTGCCTAAAATCATCTTTTATCTAGTCAGTAACTCCACATTTCAGGTCTTCAAATCATAGAATGTTAAGGGTTGGCAGGGACTTCAAAGATCTTCTAGTCCCAACCCATCTGCCAAGGGCAGACACCCCTCTCTCACCAGACCAGGTTGCTCAAGGCCTTATCCAACCTGGCCTTGAACACTGCCAGGGTTGGGGCATCTGCAACCTCCCTGGGCAACCCTGTCTCATGTGTCACTACCCCCACAGTACTTTCTGCACAGAACCTTTTAACTAATCTGATGAGTTAATCATATGGCCATATTTTTAATTAATTCCTCCATCTTTCCCCACTGATGTCTCCGATGGAAGCTAATCTCTTGGAGGCACAGAACAATCCATTTCTTGCTGAATTCAATGCACAGTGGTCCTGCAGTGCTTCACCCGGCAGCAAACACACACCACAAGCACTGAAACGTACAGATTCAACTCCTTCCTCAAGAAATTTTGAAGCAGGCATAAAAATTGCCATATGCAATTTAAAACTGTAAGGACATTCTTATCTCTTCTCTTTAATTGTAAGTAATAAAGTCAATTTCTATTACTAACTCTGATTAATACAAATCAGCACGTTTATCAAACATTAACTTACAAGCATACATACAACTGAAGAAGCATTAGGCATTACCTTCAGTTTTAAATTGGTTTCATAGGAAATTTAATATTGATTTACCTTCAACCTTTTCCACATTTATCTCACACAAGCAAGTTACATTTCCTGCATACAAATGTAAAACTAAATGTATCTGAAATATACACCAAATGACAAAAAAAAAAATCTCATTTAAAGTATTGCAATGGTCCATTTAGATCTGAAATAGCCAGAAGGTTGGTGAAACTGGATTTTAATTGAAGACAAAGGTAAGAATCAACACAGCTTCAGGCAGTATAATGAAGACATGCATAGAAATTTTATTGCTTTCTTTTTTGAGATGAAATTTAAGACAGTACTCACCAATTCTTTCCTAAGTTGAATAAAAAACTGTTTGCACTTAAAAGAAATTTTTACAATCTTCAACCTAAATGAAAAACAAAATCACAATATTTAAACACTTAATATAATGAATCATGGTTAAAGGCTTAAATTCACCTACTGAAAATATACCAAAAAACATTAATTTCCATATACATAAAATATCAAAGATTATATGAAATAGCTTGTATAATTGGAAATGTATGAGCTGTATATTTAACTTATCTATCAAATTCACTTGTTTCCATCCTAAACCCAAGGCAGTTGCTAATTTAAGTATCTTTTCCACATTACAAATCCCAAAGGGCTTTCCTATCCTCAAGTCATTCCAGACAGATGTTCTCTTTTCTGAGGCCTTTCATTATCCCCTATAATATGAAAAAAAAACCACTTTGAACTTCACCTGATGCCCAAAAGACATTCTTTCTCTATGTTATTACATGCCTCAATACAACTAGAACTTGTTTCAGTAAAATAGCTAAGACAGGATGTAAGCACAGAGATAAGGACTTGCAATCTTGGTTTTTACCAAGTTAAAAATCACACTATGAGGAGAAAAAAATCATTTACAGTATCAATGACAGGGAAATATCAGCCTATAGATCTTTTCACCTTGCAAGTTATCTACAAACATATGAGATACTGACAGTAACTCCAGACAGTTTTGGATGGTCATTGTAATACTAGTTATGCAAAAAGTTAAAAGGTCATCTCTATCACAATCTAATTAGACATTTTATCAAACAGATGCCATATTAGGACAGTGAACATTCTTTACTGAATACTAGAGTATCGTTTTGGTCAATGAAAAAGGTGAGGATCAAACCGTAAAAAGAAAAACATAGTAAAGTTTGTGACGTTAAAAAGGAACAACTGATACTGAGGAATACAGCAAACTGGCTGGAATTACAGCTTATATATTTATCACTTGTTGAATCAAAACCTCTCTAGACTAGGAAGGATAAGGAAAACATTAACAGACATCTAAGTTGGCTATCTATATATAGAAATTATCTTCTTAAAAAAATCAAATGGAGATATTTTTCTCCACATGATTATTCAGGGCAGGAATCTAACCTGAAAGTCCTAATTTGTTGAGTTTCTATCTGCAGTAATATAAAGACAGTTTGTGAACATGAGCCTGTAAATTGTGCTTATTTCAATATTTTCCTATTTCTATTTTCTTTCCTAGCTTGTCATCAGTAGTTCAAGTAAAAAAAAAAAAAAAAACCACAAAAAACCAAACAGTAACTGTCCTATTTGTTGGGATTTTTATCAAATCTTAATAAATTCTTGCTAAGAATTCAAAGTTAGTTTATCAAGGATTTGAAACTATAAGGGAGCTACATCTTATCTACTGAAAACAAATTATTCCACTGGCAATGCATCAATTTTCTTAGCCCCTCCTATGACAAATACTTGCTTAAGAATAATGTGGGATGAGTCCTAAAGTTGCTGGATGGGATAGACACTAGTGATTACAACAGTCTGCTGTAAATAAACACAATTTATTTATTATTCCACAACAGAGTCTGTTGTGGAATAAACACACACAAAAAAAAGTCTATTCAACTACTTAGCCTGAGGTTAATCAACAAGTATGTTAAAATTATTTTTTTTTGAATTTTGGGGTACCAGGCAATTCAAAGAACAACTTAATATATACCTTTTCCAAAAACTGAACTGCACACATTCTACAACATATCAGATTTGCTTAGTATGTCAACAGAACACTTGAAAATAAATCACAGTGACTTCATTTAAAAAAACATTCTACTATCTAATATTCCTTGGGGTTTCCTCTTCTGCTAAAGAAATTACTGCATTTGGTGATTTACAAACTCAAGAAGAGTAAGAATCAAAGCTATACACACCAGATTTTATTCTCACCCCATACTTTAAGGAGAGTGAGATGAGCTGACTTTTAAGCCTGAAACCATTTGGAACAGACTCAAAACTCTACCGTTAGGCAATAAGGTCTAATTCGACTCAAAAGAGTCACCATTCAAGTACAAAAAAATAACTCAGCAAAGCTGATTCTCAGCTACTTCCAAAAGATATAGCAGATATGAGAGTGTTCATATGTACTGCTAATACCCTGCTAGTCACTGAATAAGCATATCCATACTTAGCCAAAGAAAAAGGCACATCTGCCTACACTTCCCTTCTCTGGCTGCTGGCAATGGTGCATACCCAAGGAAAAGCACCGGGTAGCCCAACTCCCAAACAAGAAAGGATTGTCCATATTTAGTAGTCAAACTTGGCTTCAGCAGCTGTGAGATGGCAAAGCTAAGATCTTAAGGGAAGTGGAGGGATGCAGCAGATTAAACCACTAGTTCAGGAGAAGAAACACCAGCTTGATTGGAGCTCTTGCAGGCAAAATCCCATGAAGCTGCCTTTGGGACACAGGAACAGAGGACAGGCAGGCAGTCTTAAAGGACAATATCCTCAATCAGAACAATCCTGATGTGCTAGAAAACATGCAAGCATGAGAAGAGGCCAACCTAGATCAACTCAGAACTGCTGACTGGGCTCAGACCCAAAAGAAAGTGTACAGGATATGGAAGCAGGATCAGATGACCAAGGAGGAATACACGACTACCCAGTCACTCAGGGATAATAATAGGAAATCCAAAGTGCAACTGCAATTGCAACTGGCAGTGGATAAAAAAGGCAACAAAACTTTCCAGAGGCACATCAACCACAAAAGAGAGGCAAAGGAAAGCATGTCCAACAGGTGGTCTAGTAACATGGGAAAGGCTGAGGTACTCCACACTCTTCTCCTTTGGTATCCTCAGATTCCCAGGTCTCTGTGCCTGGGAAAAGAGGAATTACCCACAATACAGGAAGATCAAGTTAGGACACACAGGCTAAAAGCCAGTCACTTCTGTTTCGCTCATTTCCTCGCTTGTCTTCCTCTTGTTTCATTTCTCCCCATGATCATAAGGTTTGTAATAAGCAATTTAGATATAATATGAAATGAAGAGGGAGAGGGCAAAGACATTTTACTTGATTCTTCTCTAAACAATACAGTTAAACCTTTATTTCTTCCCACACACATGCATGTCTGTACTCTCACTTGTCTCAAAACTCAGCTCAGGAATACTGAAAACAGGTATCTAGACACTAACTGTAACCATAAGGCACTAGGAAGACATTACACAGATCCAGTTGCACAGGGGCAAGAATAAGTGGAAGAAAAAAAAGTATATTGGTTATTAATGTCCCTGGAACAGGAGTGTGACTATGGATAAAAAGGAAAGGTAACAGGTCTACTATTGAGCTGTATTGTGAGAACTGGTATTTCAAAATTCTTACTTGTAGCACAAAAAAGCCTTTAACAATGAAGTGGGAAAGAATAGTTTTGGTGTTGGTGTTTTTTTCTTTTTCTTTTTTTTTGCAGAGATCAATTATGTTGGTACTACAGCCTTCACAGGAAGAAATTAATATCCCTAATGTCAGCTGATATGGTTGAATACAAAGAGGAATTGTTTAGGTAATTACACACATGCAAAAACCACACTAAGAATTTAGATCAGCATGCCTGGCATGCAAACAAGATGAAGCAGAACTCACAGAAACTTCCAACTTCCATTAGAGACATGTAGCTTAATTATGACTTACAACCTTGTATGTACTCAGTAATTTACCAGTGTGTTTTATAGAACCTATTCCTACTGTCGCTGTTTTCCCAAAAACAACAGCAGTAAAATCAGACTGAAATAAACCTCTCTTGATTATTATAGCATTCCATAAACCAGCCTTAGCCCAAAAATGGCTCTAACTTGTCAAAACTCTCACCACATGAACGATATCTTTCTTAAAATGTGTCACGACTATGAAGGCAAATCTGACTGACCAATACAGTACTTTCAGACTTACCATTGCAAAATCAGTTTTAATTTACCCAATAATCATGAAGACTGAAAATTTATATGCTTTGTAATTGTCTCAGACTTACTTTTATTTGAGCGCTTACAGGCAAATGTTTACCATGTTCAATTGTATCTGGCTGCAGGTAACACCTATGTTACAACTTTGGGGTTTTTTTTATCTCTGAAAACCTAATAAAATTTGACCATTCACACTGTTTCTCAACATGGTAAACCACAAAAGATGTGACATCCTATAATGTCAAGCTTAGCACAGAAAATCAGAATGTCTCAGAAGGTCACTGGGTTGCAGAAAAGATCAAGCGCACACGCCAGCAGCAAAGACAAATGCAGAATCAGTATAAAATGAACACTTTTCGTATTTTTTTTTTCTAGAATAAGCACCATTTGTTCCTGGTTAACTAATATCCGTTATGACAATCTAACATGACTGACTTCAGTCACTCAGAATGCTGCTATAGCAACACCTATAATAAGGCTTCCAAACAGGCAAAGGAAACCAAGGGAAGGCCACTTCTGCAGGAACTGAAAAAGGCATTGGGGAAGGTGACATAACTTCTGCAGAGCACTACAGAAGTCACTGAGTACTTCTACAGAGCACTACAGAAGTCACAGCACAAAACAGGATTTCTGTTAGATAATTCCTGTTCCTATGTGAATAAAGAACAAGATCCAAACTTAAGCAGACTGATTGACAGAGTAAGATATTTAATGGCGATCACTCCATCATTAGAGAATAGTTTTAAAAACAGTTCTAGTTAGGAGAAGAAATAAATGTCAGCATTTTCTGCAGTAAATGCACTTTTTTGATCCTATCATGAAAATGGTTATCTGTGGATGAAGAGATGACAATATCCCAAATGCTCCACCTCAGTTATCCTCAAGTACCATAACTACATTAAATTTAAAACACACAGAGTGAATTGATTTATAGGTGACAGAACGGGTAAGAGCAGTCACTCTCCAGGTTATCATTTTTCAGTTCAGCTGTCTCTAAAGACTGTAAGCTACACTAACACATTGGCCCTGGCTATAACGTTAATTAAAGTATGCTTACAAACTCCTGAATAAAAAAAGTATTAAAATTCATTAGTTTCATTACAGTATCAAAATCATTTCACAGCACAGCATTTAGTACAGAACAAAACCTCATAATAAAATTACCCACAGAACAACATGAGATAAATCATTTCAACTTGATATGCTACAACTAAGTTTCAGTCTTTTTTAGAGTGTGACACAGCTATTGGTAAAAATATTTTGAAATTGCAAACAAAACCATTAAGCAGCTGTCCTTACCACTGAAAGGTGTTGATTCGTACTCTGTTCTTAAAAATTAGTATTCCACCTGACATCACTCCAATCATTATTTCGTTGTTACTCTGATCCTTTAAAGAAAATAAACATTTGAGAAACAATATAAATACGTTTTGAAACTTCTATTTATCCATTATAATTTCTCTCTAAATTCACAATTTAGCATGGAAGAAAATGTGTATTAATAAGACAAGTAAGAAATTCAATTATCCACTCCTATTTAGGACAAATCAGAACGCTTGCTCTGAGTTCTCTATAAGCTACCACAAAATTTTTATTTCCTAAATTAGCTGTCCTGTCTTTCACCAACTTTGAAGAAAGACATACAGAGTATTCCAGCAGATTATTACAAACAGCAGCACTAGCAGACTGGCTTGACATTTGCTACACTAAAAGCAACCAGCAACTTAATATTCCTACCTGAAAGGAAATTGCAATCTCAGAACACAGAGAGGAGAGATTCTAAAACAGACAATATTGTAAGCATATTTAAGTAGCACATTTTCCCTGAAATATCTCAGCACTCTAATCAAACATCTCCTACAGATCTCTCAGTATGTGTGCAAAAACAGTGCGTAGATTAAGTGAGCAGTGGAGCACATTTCAAATTCTATTGCAAGTTTCTATAACCTTACGGAATAGGACAATAATGTTTAAAAAATAGAGATGTCTTAGCTACTAAAAATAATTTTATTCAGAGGCTTTGTACAAATGTTAGCACTGTACTGACAGGTTAAGATAGTTTGCTCTACCAGGTAAAACTGATACCGTATCAAATTATAGTATGGTCACTCTACCTTAACAGTTCATTCTATATTATGATAATTATTTGGTTCTAATAGGAACCAAATTAAGTATTTTCAAAGTTGACAGATCCTTAAATACCAAAGGCACGTTCAACAAGCATATTTTTCTTATTCATCTATAGCCAACTGAACTGGCATTCAAGCCAACAAGCTAACAAATTTAAGAAAAAAATATCCTCACTGGAATGAAACAGTGGATATCAGATAGGTAAATCCCAGTTAGGCACCTAATATGATAATATTGTTTTAATTATTTTTCCCTTGTAAGCAGCAGCCAGGAAGGCTCACTAGAAAGAAAAGTATACTTGTCCATAAATCTCAGAGGAATCCATTTTTACATTCCAATACTAGTTCATGCAAACTTACCCTTGCATAGTGCAATTCAACTCCATAAAGTTCTAAGGTACGTGCAGTATTGAGATAATTGAATTCTGCTTCTGCAGGAGACAACCCTCTGAAAGAAAGCAGTTACATCAGAAATGTTCTAACATAATCTCCCATATCAAGCTTCCCAGTGAGTGCAAACAGAAAATCTGAATGTTTTACTACTTCTACCCCACCGTGAAACCTGGATTTCCTTTCTCATGATAAACAGACTGTAATCCCAAAATTTTAACAGAAAAGAACTCATGCACCCACACAGATGAAGTCCTCACAAGAATCCACTACATGCATTTTATTTTTAATGCACTGTTTCATTTAAATGCCTATGGAGCCCTAGAATCAGGAAATTACTTTTGCAATCCTTTTGCTCTGGTTATTTAAATTACCATCAACTCACTTAAATGTCTTTACCCTATCTAACAGAATTTGCTAAGCCTTTATCTGAAATGTAACATAACATTAAGTAAACAATATACCTCAAACAAGCAAATGCTTTGTAAATACCGCTTACATTTTGTTAAATTTAACTGCAACAAAAGGCACTTAAATTCTAAAATATGAAGAAACCATCACTGGAAAGTAACACAATGTAACATACTGAAAAAAAATATTTTCCATTGCTTCACTGCCTTTTCCTCTTTAATGAAAGGTCACACACACAGGAAAGAGGAGATACTGAAGAAAAGGACTTTGTTACTACTAAAGTAACTCTTTTTACTGGTGAGAGCATCATGAAAACAAAGCCTTCATGCTCAGGATATTTCCCAAAACCGAAAGAAACTCTTAGAGAAAATACATCTGGCTAAGTTGACATCCTACAAAAATACTGTTTTCAGAGTACCTTTAACATGTTTACTATTTCACTAACTTTCCCCGTCATTCTGTCACAGATACTCTGTGTAGACCATCAACGGTGTGATATATTTCTTAAAAAGATTACATAAAAAAGGAAGAAAAATTACATTAAGCATATCTTTAAAAACCCTAAAACAAATTAAAAAAAGCACCACCAAAAACCCACCCAAAAAACAGAAACCTTTAAGACAAAATACTCATTTTTTTTGTAATAGCACAGCATCAGCAGGCAGGATTTGACAAAGTCAGTGAGTATCTTCTGATGTAAATCCTTACATGTGCTGCTGATGTAATTTTGCTATTTCTTTTTCAAAGTCTTGAGGCTGGCTAGGGATGAAAGAATATTCTGAGAGGTAGCCTGGCAAGTTTTCTGAATGGTTGTAGTCTCCCAGCTCGGCTAAAATATTAAAAAGAGAGGTTATTGTTTATCACTGATGTACTTGGCATTGTGCAATGCCCCCATATTCACAAGGGTTTGCTCCCACATAATTTATGATCTACAGCAAAGAAAAATAGAGAAGACATTTGAACTCCCCTTTTCCCTTTTGAACAAACAGTCGCATTCTCAGAGAGTACCACGGAAATTATTTAGTGAGAGCTGTGATTATGTACTTGTGAAGGAAGTTGTAAAGTGTTTAATTTTTAGTACACAACTTAGTTCATAAATGCTGTCATAATGGCTAGCACTACATAGGATATATTTATATAGATATAAATATGCACATATAGGATACTATTCAGTTTTTCCTTTATTATTTTACTTTAGCTTGTTTTCATGTGATTACACAACTTTTAACACTACAACAGCTATTTCTTCATGAAGATCTGAAAAAAACACCAACTCATTCTGCACCAAGATACATTCAGAAGCATTAGAAAAATATTTTTTTGCTTCTTCAATTGTATGTATGGAAAAAAGTACACATACATACACCTACACTGAAATCACTCTACTTGAAAAAAGTGCATTTACATAATTTCTAACACTGTCTTAAAGCTGTAAGAAATAAATTAAAATCATATTTGTCAGGAAAAAAACCATATAAGCAACATTTGCTAAAAACAGAGGCTTTGAGGCTTTCTAATACTAGTAAAAAAAAATTGGTTTTAAATATCTGCAATCTATATAGCAGATCTACAGTGATAGCTAAGAAACATAACACGAAATCTGGGAAGATCACAATATATCATGGCTGGGGTCCCAGGCAGGCCTACTGGCACTGACAGGAGGGATGAAGCACTCACAGAATGGAAGGAGAAGGAATGGAAGGTAGGAAAGAACTCTGGGGCACTTGCAATGCCAGAAACAGATCCTATTTTAAATAATTTAAAAATTAGAAAATAGGACCAGGTTTTGTAACAGAAGGTATTCTTTGCTACAGTTCGCCACCAGGAATACAGGACTGAGATCTATGGCTGCTATTTACAAGTATTTATAAAGAATCTGGAGAGTTTACTGCTAGGCATGCACAGGAATCATTAGACAGAGCATTGCACACTGAAGAACTTCATGGCAGCAGGATCTCAGAGATAAATATGAACACAAGGCATTGTGCATACCCACCACTTCTACAGCATTTGAAAAAGAAACACTCTTAAAACCCTAAAATGTTATAAACTTTCCCTAGTTCCTGTTTCATCATCAAATACTTTTCTCTCGTCTAAGGCACATCCCTATGGCATGACAGCACTTACAGTATGTTTTTCCAAGCAGTGGGAATGTGGGAGTTTTGTTAAACTGTTCTACTGATTGACCTAAAAAAAGCTGACCACTTATCAAAGTTACGTATAAAACATTACATTAACATTACTACGTATTTTACTCCTGAAAATACTAACATGGACATGACTTAACTGATATGTACAAAGTATACAAAGTACTCAATGTGGATGTAAGTATCTCCAACAGTAGAAAAACACATGAATACACACAGATACATCAGAATAGCTTATAAAACAATTTCTGACAATGAGAACTTTCAAAAAGTAGGGGCTGAATAGTCTGTAGCTGGTTGGTTGCTGTAGGGTTTTTTCCCACTGAACAATTTAAGTTTACAAAACAAAAACGAGTGAGGAAGAAAACAAAATCTCAGTCTTCAAGACTCATCTGTTCAGTGGATGGCTTAAAATTGACAAGACAAGTATCGAACATTTTGGCCAGATACGACCAGAATTCCTCTTCCATACCTATTTGGAAGTTCACTGTATATGTTCAAAATGTTAACTGTCTTAAGAAAAGCTTTTTAGTATCATTCTCAAGGGAAAATTCCACAACCCCACACCTCAGAATACATAGGAATAAAAGATTATTGATTTCGGGTTTTCTAACAGTGTGGCTTACAGTATTTTTTCCACATTTAATTCAGCAAAATATATTGGGGGAGGAAAACCAATCAAATATATTTCTTTAATAATGAGAAAATTAGCAATCTGTCCACAAACATAACAATATAATGCGATACAAACTACATTCTTTAGAAACCAATCAATACTATTTTTCATGTATTTCAGTACTAACACGTACAAGAATACTAATTATACTTACATTGAACAGCATAGGAAGCCAGAAGAGCAGCAGTATTATAAGGACAGGGCAATCTGTTTTATTTTTAAAACGAGAAATAAATAAAATTACACATTTCATACGAAATTTGGTTATTTTGAAAACCCTATACTTTTATAGTCCATGAACAAATTGGACAGGTAACTATTGCAAACACTTCTACTTGCACCGACAGTGATTTATTCTTAATATATTTTTATCTTTATAGGCAAAATCCCACACCTCTCATTATTTTCTCAACTGAATTTGCATTTAATGTTCAACACAACAAAAATTTCTTACCTTCCAGTAAGAATGTCCTGTTTAATTTGCAAAAAGTACTGGTACCTTATTTAAAGAAGCAAACAAAGAACACGATAATTAAAAATAAAATTAATCCATATTTTTTCAATAATGTATTTTGCTTTCAGTTAGTGCAGAGCTAAAACTTTTTGCATGCTATTTCTTTACCTCTTACAGGAAAGAAATGAAACTTTGCTTAGGAAAATAATAATACAACTTGGTAAATTAAACAGGTTATGAAGTTTCACACTGTATTTCACTAAAAGGCTACAAATGTCACATTCTCCCTGCTTTATACGGCAACCACAAGTTGAAGCTTTCATCTGTGTATGGAGGTACCCACATAAGAACGATCTGTACTCCAGGCAGAGACGATTTATTCTGTGTATTGATACTACCCTGTTTTAATTTACATTGAAATAATTACTCTTACTATTTTTGAGTTCTTAATAAAAAAGTTGTGGAGTCATTTCAACCACCTTTCAACTGACTACCCTCAAACTTCTACAGCTTTAATTATGGTGTGAGAAAACCTTGTTTTAGAAATTCACCTAGTTTTCCCATGCCCACTCTTTCAAGTCAGGAAGGAGATGGATACAGCAAAAGGAACAGATAAACACTTTAAAACAAGAACTATTTCCCACCAAACAGTGGCAGCAGAAACACCGTGACTTAGAAACCCCAACAAGCCTGAAAGTGCAAACATATTTCCCTCTAAATTACTTCCTTTGTTTCTCTAACAAAACTCAAATATTTTGTTAACGTCTCAGAATAAATCTTTTGTTCATTCAGTTCAGTTCCTTCATATTTCACTCAAAGGTTTTAGACAATTTCAAAGAAGTATAAATGTTTGTATCAAGTGGCAAACCACACCTGCTACAAAGCTCCACTGAAATGGAGATTGCAGTGGGATAACAAACAAGAATTATCCAGATGGCAGGATGTTAGCACAAGCTTAACCTTTCAGAGCTTAAAACCAGCTGTAGAATTTGTCTATACTGCCTTTTTATTTTTTAAAAGAAGATTCACTGTATGGTAAACTTCAGCATCATTCCTGCTTCCTTATAAATGTATGATCATCTGGTTTCCTTCTTAAAGCTCTGAATCAAAAGCTGGGAGTGAGCTATACTCATTCATTATAAACACTCAACCAAAAGTACTTCTCAAAGCCCCTAAATAATAAATACTCCTCAACAATAACTTGCACTAAGAAATTAAACCCCAAATATATTACTTTATTACACATACTATGACTCCTCATAATCGTGCAGTCTTCAAAAAGTTAATTAACTATCACTTTGAAGACTTCCACAAACATTTATAAATACACAGAGAAATCCAATTATTTGCAAGATAAATATAATGGAAAGGTAAAACATTTCATGTTGGAAAGGAAATGAGGGAAAACACAAGTGAACTGGCAAGCAAAGATATCAGTCCATGTGCTCAACTCCTCTAGAGGTTCTTGAACTGACAGGAAAGGGAAGAAGTTTAATCTAAGGTATTAACCTCAAGAAGTTAAAACTAAAAAGTTAGCCAGACTTTAGAGATCTCAAAATACCTTCTCATTTTCCACATTAAAATACATATTAAACAAAAAAAGTATAGATAATCCAAAATTTCTTTACCAATTAAAAAATGCAATAAATGACAAGTTAAATTTAAGGACATCATGATTAAATGACACCAAACAGGGTTCATTTTCTGCCCCCTGTTTTCAGCAAATAGTGAGGCTGATGGCTTGCTAGCCAACCACCCCAGGTTGAACACTGAAGCCTCACATATCAGTGAGCAAAATAGGAACTCTATAAAAGTTTAGCAATGTAGACCTGCAAAGGCCTACACAACAGACCCAGCTAAAACCAAGAGGGTGGCACTGCATTGCCATGTTTTCATCTTCCTTCTGCAGATACAGCTAGAAAAGGGGAAGACAGAATCACTGCTAACTGGAGCCAACGTTAATAAGGAAGTCTTGCCACGAGAAGAATTAATGAAGCTTCATTCCCTATCCAGACAAGCTCCTGAAGCCAAGCCCTCCAACACACAGTATGCTCCCACTGACCTCTCCTGACCTGGGGCATTCATAACCTGCCTTGCTCACATGAATTCACAAAGGTCTAATAAGACACGAGCTTGCAATGAACCCTTCCCTGGCATCTATTCATACTGCCTCATGAGTTGAGCCATTCCTTTGTTTTCAGGGACTTTGTAAAAACTAAGCTTTTTAGAACAGTCTCAGCTTGAACTGGAATTGTCAGAAGCTTGCACTTTCTTCTCTTGAGGTGGGAACACCGACTACATGAAGGACCTGTACTTGTGACCTGGCATTCTGACTGCACTCCAAAAAAGCGCATGGACGATATCTCTCTCTCTCTATAAGAATGCAAAATACAAATGAGTTTTCTCAGGGACAATTAGTCCTATGAGCAAAAAAGACAGAGCTGACCTAGATACAGGAATCACACATTATTTCTCTTTTAAGAGAGTGCTGTATTTAGAGCATAGCACTTAAACAGTTTTCCATTATGGTTTACTTCATATTGATCACCATTTACCCTTTACCTTCTTAGGAATTTTGCATATTTTCCTTTAACACAAAGAAAACATTTTCCACATATTTTTCATTATTCTGATGGAGTAAATTACCAAATTTTCCTAGCGTAAATATTTCAATAAAGCAAAGCCTCATCCAAGATCTCTGGAGCTCATTTGAGTAAATTGTCTGCACAGATAAGTACAAAATTTTGTCCAAAATATGATAAATCAAAAGAAATTATAAACAAATGTGGACTCAAATTTCACAGTTTTGGTACTTAGGTTTCAAAAGTTGTCCTCAATAATTTAAATACTGTTTTTTGAATGGGGTTGACCTGTTTTCAGAAATGGCTGACATCCAAAAATCCCAATCTGTCAAATCAGGCCATTTATGTAGAGGACCAGAAGTAATTAAATATACTGAAAATTTGAGGCATTTCTTCAGGGACTAATTGCAACTCACAAGGCTCCTCTTTTGATTCACACTGAGGATTTCCTTCAACAGATTTTAACACAGTGCTATCAAAATAAGCTTATAAGATTCAAGATAGAACTTTGACTATACAGAGATTAATTTTTTTAGTTCTAAGCAGAAACTTTTTGTGGGGATTGTCAGAAAAATGCAGAAAGCTGAGGAAGTATATAATTAAATTTGCACTCATTGGTGAATAATAGGATTAAGTTTTTTGTCTCTTCTCCATTTCCCCTTTTCCGTTTCTACTTGGGAGTATTTTCTTCTTGTAGTTACTTCAGTGTGTGTATAAATTTTTAAGTGTATTCATGAGGCATATTGTTATACTGATTTGGTACAATGGCATATATAATTCCTCTCTGTAATCATTAGGCAAAAATTAGAAGCTTGTCCATAGAATGTGCAAATGATTTAAAGAAAATTACTGTGCTATACCTTAAAAATATTAATTACAATTCTAGAAAAATATTTTATTGATGAAATAACCAGACCTACCTTGTATATTCTTCTTGGAGTTTGTTTGGATCACTTACAAAAAACTTAACTCTGAAGTTCAGACTGTGAGGAGATCCTCCTATGGTCAAGAAAAGTTATTTCTAATTAATCAGGACACCCTGGAAAAATAGCATAATAACAATGGATGAATTGACGAAATACATACATTACTCACTTTTTAATTGTTTCCTGATAGGTTTGTTTGGATCCAACCACCTCTGAAAAGAGACAAATAATAACAGCAACTTCAGCGAGACAAAGATGTACAAATCATACTCTTATACATCAAGAAACTCTTTCTTAATTTTTACTTGCTCTTTGTTCAAAATCCCTCACTGGCAAACAAAGACTTGTTAGTGATTCTGGACACACCAACACTATCATCAACAGTTGCTACTGTTGCTTCCCCAAAACTAACATCTGTTGTGCATGTATCTGTCTCCTACAGAGCTAATTCTACTACTACTTGTGTCCATGACTGTCACAGGAGCCCAAGAGATGTTAGAACTAAACTATGCTATGTTTAACAACCTTCAGCTACTCTAAGGGGAACTACCTACAGCAGTGAAGAGCCACAAGCAGGCTAATTTAACATTACCTAACTCTGAAGTTAGTTTGCTTAAACTACTTCCAGTACTTCTGACACTGTATTCTGCAGATCTGACACAGCCAGGGAGTGATCCCCCTGGCTCACAGATTCTCTTCAAGTTGTCAGCCTAAGTGTCAGCACTGGCACATCACTGAGTGGGATCTTGGAAACACTCAGCCTATGGGATTAAGGACTACAGAACAATTTATTGAACAGTGCCCAACCTTGATCATCTTCACATGAGAACACTGCTGTGTACAAACAGATCTCCATAAAAATCAACATGACAAATTTCAGATAAAAGTACGGTTCTCTGGAAAGCTCTAGAATTAAACCACTGCCCACCAGCAGTTCAGCAGTCTCTGTGCAAGCCAACATAAGTCTATCTGATATAAATACTGTTCAATTCCTCACTCTGCCTTGAAAAGCAAGCTCACAAGCCTCAGAAAATACTTCTATGGGAACACTTCCTATGAGGTGACAGAGACCTAACCCTGTACAGCATGCAACTCCCTCACATTTATCAAAAGGCTTTTTATTTTTTGCAAGTGAAGGAGGAGGAAGTAAACACACAGAGAGTACCTGAGCTACCTGACACACAGTATGCATCTGAAGTTAGTCCTAAGTCATTTTATTCATTAGATATAACAAATAATGATGACTAGATCCACATGCTGTATCCTTGTAGCAGCTGACTTAAGAGGAAGCAAAGAGACAGTTTGATACAGCTTCAAAAATGTGATTATGTAAAAGAATCCAAAACCGTCACACAGGATCAATTAACTTTGAAGACTAAATATAAAGGCTGAATAAGGAACATCCTAGCCAGGGATACACCTGAATTTCATATAAGAATCTTTCAAAACATGTGGAAAGATACTTGACTTTTACTGTGAGATTAACATTATACAAAAACATAAAGCTTCTTCAGTTTATAAGATCCATGTTTAGACACGATGCTGGAGGTTTCCCACTCAATTAGCAGAATACCCTTTTCCCCATCATCTTTACCTCCAACTGTATTAACTGTATCTCAGCAACATTCTGCTTCACAAGTAACTAGGATATTTGTCAATCCAACATGATTTCTTTGTCCAAATTAACCAAGTGTAAATGGGTATCAAAAACTGGAATTAGTCAAACCCATAAATTCTTCAAGCCTAGATGACTAATATTGGTAACATTTTTATGTAGCTCTGACACACTGTTTTCATGGCAACTAAATATGTGCTGAAAAGACAAAATATTTAGAAGCCAAAATAATACTAAACCTTTAAAGCATGTGCTTGTATCAAACAGCTGTGAAGTCTTTCTTTCCGACTAAGTCTTAACCAGTTCCTTCTAGTACAGTGTTGTGTTCATCTACTTCCAGATAGATAAACTAAAAAACAGAGAGCTTAGAGGTCTGTGCTTTGGAAAGCCAGATAAAAGAGAACTACTAAAACCTTCTGAATGTTGAATCAAATGTTGAGTGATATTCCATAAAATGCTTTTTAAACAAAGCTAAAAAATAATTCAGCCTTTCTTCAGAATGCCTATGCCTTTTCAGCCTAGAAACGAAGTTGAGAATAAAAACATTAAATGAAGCCAGCCTGCTGATGTCTTAACAGAACTACCCACAAGAGAATGTGGACAACTTTTGACATACAAGTTGGGAGATAAATTTAGACCCCATCACTGTGCTGCAGATATAATAGGAATAGGGTAAAGAACTGCATTATAAGGAATAATACTTAGTTAAACTGCACTTTAAGACAAGTATGAAACATTTGACACCTCTAAAAGAAAGAATTCAAGAAGCATTCTTCAAGCTATCATGATCTCAGCTGTACTGCTGTAACTATTACAGCAAATGGTACATCTGGATCTCTTTGATGCTACTGGTAATTTACAAAGTTTCAGTTGTTTAGAATTTCCTTTCAATTAAAACCCACAAAGTACTGCAAACACTCATTATCAAAGGAGTCCCTTCGTTGTCTAGGTGATGAGCTGACAGTCTCTGTCAGAGTGGACTACATGAGGCACTATTAAAAGACCATCAGGCATCTGGGCTTGAAACAGAAACACTGTACATGGCAATCAAAACCCCCTCAATATTTTGTAAGTACTAACGACAAAAACAACAAAACAAAATTAAGTATTTACTATTTCTGACAATGATCATGCAGTCTAATAAACAGATACAACAGAACAAACAGTATTCTTTTAAGGTGTCACTTCATAAGCACGGATCTCAACATTTCGCTCCATGTTTCTGACTATTAATATGGAGTTTTATTGTAACAACAAGGTGATACTGACCCACTCAAATTACACAGTTGGGGAAGATGGCATAAAATTTCAATAGTTTCAATTTACTTCTCTTTAAATAACACAGTACATTGACAAACATAATTATGATTTGAAAAATCATACTTATAAACCAGAGTCAACTTACAGGGTTATCAGTAGATTCATCAGCCAACTGTAAACCAAAGTAATCTCTCTCTGTCAAATCGAGATGCTTGAAGACTACATCCAATAGAACTTGGCCCTGATCATGTTTCTGCAGAGAACAAATACATACCTTTCTTTTAATGAACAAAGAGGTAAGCTGGACACACAGACTTCAGGCAGGTAGAGAATATACACATTCTTTCAGATATGCTCTAGAAACTTAAATTTTAAATATCTCTGTCAGTGTCTCCCAGAAGCACTATTTTTAAATGAGCTTCATCTCTCTTTCTGAAACATATGTAAAGGAAATAATTTTTCTTCTCTGTCATTTTCTGACACTTCTCAGCTAGTTACATGATTATTTCTGAAAGCCATTCATTAACCAAATCTGATATTTAAAAGAAGTACTTTAAAATAGATAAGAAAAAAAGGTTAGGGTTTAATAAAAAACTTAGTACAAATTAAGAGTCTTGTTTGGGTCACTGAATTCAAATGTACATGTCTGTACAAGTTATTCTTCCTTATTTTATCTGAAAATCTACTCTTGACTCTAAATGAACAACATACTGAAAATGTTTTCAAAGTTTAATGTCAGGGACAGCAAAGTAGCCAAATATCTAAGCGAGAAGTGTCATTAAAACATGTTCTCTCTAAGATACTGGTTCACTCTAAATGAACTAATTCAAATGTACTGAGAAACAGTAACATTGGTTTTCAGAGACAAGTGAACAAACTTGATTTTTATCCTGGGACAAATCTTACCCTTGCAATGATATAAAGAGAATCTGTAGTTAGTACCTAGCAATTTTTAGCTTATCCTGAAAATGCTGCCAACACAGTAATTGAAACACCAAGCTTGTCATTATGACAGGACTCAATAAATACATTTGGTGAAATCTGAAGGGAGTTTCCCCAAGAAGTTCAAGTGTCATCGCTTCTTGAAATGTAAGAGACAAGCAAAATTCTGCAAGAACAACTGTCAAACAAAAAGAAATAAGAAAAAGATGATTGATACATTTTCCACCCAGATTTTCTACTCCTCTGGCACCAAGCAGAGAAGCTTCTAATAATCTTATAGGTGTCAAGTATCATTGATGTTGCAGTGGATTTCATATATCTTGCCTTATTTACTGTAGGCAGTAAGATATTTTTACAGTTTTAAAACAAAAAACCCTACTGTTTCTGCTCTCAAATGACCTCACTTCACAGAGAGATTACATAACAGTTTACTTTTACTGCTGTTAAAATAAAAAGTATGTAACCGAAAGATCAAAATAAGGTTGCAAGAATTCCATTAATATCCATGTAAGAGGAAAAAAAAAAATCTACAAATCCACACTGAGACATCTGTTAACATCTAAGAACATCCTATCAAAATTATTTTTTTTTTACCAGATGAAATTATTCTGAAGTTGAATAAATTGTCACTGGCAGTTATTGGGGCTAAAAACTCCAAGAAGCAGGATCATTTATTTCATAATAATCAAAAAAGAAGCAGATAATAGTTATCCATAAACTATGCTTGAAATAATCCCAGGAGAACAATCATACCCAGAACTCTGCACATGTAAGCTGAAATTTCATAAAGCATATATTTCAGGTCCCATATAAATTAAGCTAAGTTGAAGTGATCTAAGAATTGTTATATTTACTTTGATGCCACCTTTTGGGGCCTGCCCCAGCTCGTGTTACAGGCGTGGCTGCAGTGCCACGTTTGTGTCATTCGGTGGCAGAGAGGACAAGGCGAGGTCTTCCCCTGGTGCTCTGACCCACGTGGGCTCCCAGGATTTCTCAACAGCCTGACATTATTGCTTTTCTGTTTGTATGTTACACTTGAGAGGCGGCGGGTGTTGGCCGAGTGGCGTAGGCCCCCGCCTGTGGAGCCGGCTCCTCCTCTGAGGACGCCGGTTCGAATCCTGGAGGAACTCGCTGTCGCCGTCCGAGCTGCTCGGCCGTGGCAAGATGAGCCTCAGGAGTAAAGGGAGTGGGGCCAGTTCTGCGCACCCTGTGCCTCACTTAAAAAATCCATTGTGCAGGTTTATCCCAAGATCTTCGTTCGCGAAGTCCAGCCAACAACAACATTTACTTTGAAAAAAAGACCTTACTTAAAAAAATGCTACCAAGAAAGTTTCTTGATGTTTAACAAAATGTAGAAGCACTGTAGTTAAAAGTTCACTACTAGAAAGACTTATTTTCCAAACTACTTAAAACAAGCAAAGAAAAAAACCCAGATGTTAACATAATAGATGTACAACAGCATAAATGCATAAGGCAGTTTTATATATAATCAATCCAAAAATAGTCACTTTAGTTTTTACTAAATTAGGAGTTTCTGCTATATTTTGAAATAAACTAGTAATCAGTACAGTTTTTCAGCAAATAAAACTAATTTAAAAATTACATAGCAACACTAATTGCCTCTTGGCATTTTTCCCATGTAGATTTAAATAAGAACTCAAACCGAGAACTTATGACGGTAATTACCAGAAAACAGGAGATGTCTGGAACCCAAGTTTAGGCTTACAATTTCCAGTAACTTGCAGATGCCATCTCTGCAGCTTTTTTCCAATCTAATCCTGACGATGTATACTGTTTCTCAAATACCTGAGTAGATGTTTCCTAATGAAAAAGCTTAGAACTCGCTGAGCAGTTTGAATGAAGAAATACAGAACATCATTTCACGACCGCTAGGAAGGTACTTCTGCAACTGAACAGCAATTTGGTAAGAGAAGACTAGTTTGAACATGAAGCACTTGTTTGGATTATAAGGTTTTACTCTCAGTGCAAAATAAAGATAAGCATCTAGTAAAACCAGACCTCAGTTTAACCCATCTCTGATATTTATATAATGATGCTGCAGCTTGCCAAAGCAGGTGAAGGTCACAATCCTGCTTGTTGAGAAAGGTATGAAATATTTGTAATACTATCATAACACTGAATAGCTGCTCTAAATTATAAAAAGGTATGACAGCAAGTTTAAACATTTGATTTTTTTTTTAAAAAGAGCAACCATTAAATGTAGATTAGCATAAAAAGAAACTTGCTATGTTCCTACACAAAAAAATAATGGAATAATACGAAAAATAGGAACGAACACAAACTGCAGTAATTGGAAAAAAAAAAATCAATATTTTTCCTGAAGTATTAAAAGGTTATATGTACTTATTAGTCATTGCTGGAGGCAAAACATCTCACAAATTTTGGCCTTCGAGGACAGATTTGGCATAAACACCCGACATCAATACCTCAGCTGCACTTTATGAATGATCTATCATCTAGATACAGACAGATTCATTTCTAATTACAAAATGATTGTTACCTGTTCACAAACACCCATGTTCTAAAATTTAGGCAAACACCGGCAGTTACACAGGTTTAATGCCTGGTACCAGCTGCCACCACCTTCTCACTCTGTATTTCTGACATTCTGACACTGTCGCCAGCCAACAGAACTTTTTTCCTCTGACCAAAGGAAAAAGGGCAAGTAATGCTACAGATTAAATTACTGAAAACTTTAAGTTCTAAAATTACATGGTGTGGTGGTGGGGTTTGAGTATTTTGATTTTTTTGTTTCTTGTTTCATTTGGGCTATCTTACAGGTTTTCAGACTTTACTTCCATTAGAGTCTAAATGCACTCAATTTGAAGAGAATTATGGAATAATAAAGGCTGTACATTGAAACATTTGTCCATGACCACTAACTCTGCTCAGAGAACAACCCATCCCATCCACCTGGACTTAGTCTTCCCTCAAGTTTAGCATGATTTCTTTATTTATGTACTGGCTTTCAGGGACCACAAGTCAGTCAGTCTGCACGGAAAATAAATAATTTGACGTTCTTAAACAAGTAATTAAAACAAATTAAAGTAATTTGATCTTGAAGAAGCAGTTTTATGGTATTGTAAATCATCCTGATCACATTATAAACTTGTCAACCTCATTTCTTCCAGCCATGAGTTCAACTGAAGCCTGCTTTTCACAATCAAAGCAGGATTTCTTCAATTTGGTAAGCAGAGCATTTTATAGAAAGGATTTCTACTATTCAAACATATGCAGGGGTCAGTTTCAGCTGATTCTTCTGCCTGCAACAAGTACAACCTTTGTCTGGCCACAATCCACAGAGATTATTTGGTTTGATTTGGTGTGCTCTATACAAGGTAAAGCTTAGCACAAAGGTGCCTATTTTGCAGATCAATGGAAAGGGTTGGTTGAAATGTGAACTTCGAATATGTCACATAAATTATCAAGAGACACTGTCTGTGATCAGTACTTTGCTGTTGGAGAAGAAACAGCACTTGAGTACATTTTTATTAATGCAGCACTGCACACTCCAGATGATTAAGCGTTACAATCATTAGCATACAGAACACCTATAGCAATCATCAGGAGAAAACAAACGTGCTAATTCATTTGATGTTATCTTTGTTCTTCCTATTTTGAAAACATTTCCATAAATATTTATTGCTAAGTGCAGTGTCAACCACAGTAAAGTAAAACAAAGCTAAAATCTGAAAACCTGTATACCATGTAGGTTACATTTGCTACAATTGAATACTTTATTACTCCCTATTTGTGAAAAAATAGATTGAGGCTAAGGTATGTGATCAAAATAATCATCACCAAGAAACTTTTTATTCCCTAGACTCAGTTTTAATAGACAAACTTGCAGGTTGATCTGTATAAGAAGTAAAGTGTGATCCATGCAACTAAAATATTTAGTACACTAGGGAGGTGGTGAAAATGTATTACATAAATTTTTCTTGAGAGAGACAGAATAAACATTCGAGGATTTATACCTGGTGATTCTGCTCTAGAGAGGCATTAGCATTCTCTAAAAACATACAACTTTCGAACACCTAAATTTAAAAGAAGCACAATCTCCCATACCTATTATGCAACAATAATTCATTATTTTACCAAATTCTTATAAACAAAAAATTGCAAGACAGACACTTTAATGGAGAACTCATGCACCTGAACGCAAAGACAACCATTTACAAGTTCTCATGGACTTCTTACAGACTGGGAAACTGTTAGCAAGGATGAGAAGAGATACAGAAGAGGGAAAAGGGATATAGGAGAAATTATCCCAGAAGGGAAATAGGGCTTGATCTTCATCAATTAAAGTCCTAGGGCATCCTTTCCCCAGTTCCATCATTCAAAATTCTCACACTTTCCTACTCAGAAGTCCTGAAAAGTTAAATATTTTATGACTCAACTACAAAACTATCTCAAGAGAACACCCTAAACTCTTCCTTCCTGATTGAAATAGCTAAAACAAACAACCATCAGGTCTCTCTCTAATCCTTAATCCACTTGCCAATCGATCCTTGCAAATTTTTGCTAGATAAGATTTCACTTCTCTTGATAGGCTCCTAAAGGCTGCACAGGCTCTAACCACTCACTGCAGAACAGAGAAATTAAATTCCTCTCACAAATTTTCCCTAAAACATTCAAATGCATCAATATCCTTAATGAACACTGGATATCAGAATTCAGTCTAATTATTGAGCACTTAAGACTTTTTCAAATAGTCTGAATTAATCTTATCCACATAGATTTGACAACTGCTTCAGTTTATCCTTCACTTCCCAGCTGAAGTCTCACAGCCTTACTTAATACTGAGCTGGTCTGTGACTCCACTTGCTGTAGTTTAATTTTCACTTGAAAAATTTTAATAACTTTCACTGTCACATTATTCAACCTTTCTCCATGTAAGTCATCAATTCTATAATTTATAAAGTAAAAGCAGAGTTCTACTGCCCCAGGACAATCTACAGATTCAATCCTGCTGAGTTCTGGATTTTCTCATACAAAGATCTCTTTAAATGCTTTAATGTTTTCTTGTGAGGCCTTTGCCTATTTTGCAGAGTTTTTTTTCCCTCAGGAAGTTGAAAGCAAGGGTTGAACTCCTGTGAACATACACACAAAACCATGAACATTTCTTTTTAACTCCTTATCAAGGATTGATGGGATGAATAACCTACTTTAAATTCCATGTTCATATGTAAAGTTATTGATTTTTCCATTAACAGTCTTAACTATTCAGCAACCAGCTTTCTGTTTTCTTGCCTGCCATACTCATTAGTGCAATAGCAGGTCGTGAGCTTAAGTGAGGGAAATCACAGGACAAGAAAAGAAAAAAGCAGGGAGACACTTTGAGATGACAGCTGTGACCAAATATAACCATATAGATGATTGAACATAGTCAGCTAAACAGCCATGAGAAGAGTTACCATTACATCTTACTCATGCCCAAAATGCAAAAATCACAATGCAACAGAACAAAAGCTTCTCATTCAACTCAATGGGCAAAACTCTCCTCCATTTCCATTAGACAACTTGAATCCTAAAGGAGAATTACTAGAAAAAAATTATGCTTTGTAAGTTTGATTTTGAAATGGTGATGTGTTAGTGCTATAGAGGCTGCCAGAACGACTAAGTTCACAGTAACACAGCACACACATGTACAAGCATGCCTGCCTGAATACAACTTCCCCTTCCATTCTGTACCTAACTCTCTTTTCAAAGTCAAACTCGAGCCATACAAATCCAGCAGGCTTGGGGTATCGATTTGCAGTAAGCCAATTACTTACATTAACTCTGAAAGCCTGTACAGTGTTGTCCAGGAGAAGAACGTTGCAGACCACCTCCGTATGCTGCCTGTCTCGTGCCAGCTCAGACGCTCGTACATTGTAGGTTCTGCCAGCAGGCAATCGGAAACGTGCGGTCATTACTGTCCACACAGGGTCTTCAGGCAAAACAAACACAGAATTTAAACATATCAACAAAGGCAAATGCAACAAAGAAAGGTGAACTAACAGCAAGTCCATTATTTAAAAACTCCACTACAGATAAATGAAAAATTAATACTAAATTCATGACAGCCAATAACAAAGCAATGTCTTACACACTCAGTCCTTTACTTTCTGCCCATTGTCCACACCCTCTCTGTTTTAAGGTAGTTTTGTAGGTTTGCTGGTTTTTTTTGTTTTGGTTGTTTTGGTTTGGGTTTTTAAAGAGTCAGAACAGCATTTTCAATTAGAAAAGCACTGCAATTGCTTTGTATCATGGTCACTAGGACCCAATACTAGATGTAATTAAGTAACTAATTTCAGTGCAACACAGTAAAAAGAAATAGCCTTAAATAAAAAGCTTTATAGAGAAAAAGCATTTGGCACTGTAATCATTAGATTTAAGCATGCAGAGTAGTAACAAAACCATTAGCATTCTTTCCTTCCTTTATCTTTTTTTTTTTTTTTTTAATATAAAGTACAACATGAATAGTTTAAGATTGATCAAACTACTGAATCTTCCACCTCTGTCAATATGACTGGACACATCTACTTTGGGAGCACAAACAACTCATTCTCTGAGTAAGGAATCATGACCATCACAAGTACACACCCTGCACTGAGAGCCAATAAATGAAAAGCAAGAATTGACTTTCAATTTTCAGATCTAAGATTCTGATGATTATCATCCTGCCCTGGTCCAGCAAAGTACTTATGTTCCCACCTGAAGCTATTAGCCCTGTCCAATGATACCAGCTACTTTCTCAAGTACCTCACAAGATCAGGGCCTGTGATTCACCTAATTACACATACAGCAAACTATTTCCACATCCTTTGACAAGGGCATAAGCAAATAAAGTTTCATAACTTAAGCAGAGAATATATTGAGACATAAAATTAAAATACCTTATAGAGTAGTAAAAGAAAATATATATTCTCAAAACTGAATATAAAATGACTGATTTTTCCTTATTCTGCATAAGATTATGAAGACTTCAAAAACATTTACATGTTAGCTTCACACTGGAGTGTATCATAATACATGCATGGATTGTAAAAGGTATTTGTGCTCTAATATACATAAATGAATAGGGATAAGACGGCAAAGAGCAATCCCCTCCTAAATAGCTGGTAACTTAAGATACACAGGCTCTCATGGGAAAGTGGAAGACCAAGTTCCAAACTGAGACTCTGCAGTTTAACCATCTTGCCACAGTACAGACAACCTCCTGAGCAAGTGCCCTAAAAATCCCTGAGCTATTTTACTTTTCTAAATCACATCTTCAGCTCTTCAAGTATGACCACACATTTCAGACAAAAATTTCCTGATCCAACCTTGCAAAATGCTTCAGTTTGGACTTAATCAGCATCTTCATATTATAACAAGGACTTGCTTCCTTTTGAGACAGCTTTTTTATTTTGGCTGCTTGGTCACTCTGGATTCAGAACTGCAATGCTGTATTCATGTAGGATTACAGCAAGTTTATTTTTGTTTTGCTAAACCAACATTACAAACTGAAGAATAGACACCAGACAAACTAGCAGCTGCTAAACTCACGACTTTCTCTTAATGATATATTAATGAAAAAATTGTGTCACAAACATTAAAACATTAAAAAGCCAAAGAACAAAGTATGTGTCTGACAATTCATTGAGAGGCTGCTTCTGCTATGCCTTCTACAGGTCTCAAAAATGAAAAGCAGGAGCAAACCTTCAACAGAGAAGAGGAACTGAACCTCCTTGCCAGTGATCTGAACCAGCAGTATTTTATATACCCACAGAGACACAACCTAAAGACTGACTGCCCTACAAGTCTTAATGGCCTAAAGATTGGGAATCTCTATCAGTGCATCTACACAACTGATAACAACAGCCAAGACTTTAGGATGGTATTTGCCTGTGAGCTAAATCAGAGAAGGTTCTAGAAAAGCATGCAGTTTGATTAAAAACAGCGTCTCCATACCACAGAAACAACCCTTTGACAGGCATATTTTAAAAGGATTTGAAAAAGTAACAAATCAACCAAGAAACAGTGAGGGTTATCTTCAGAGTTCTTTTTCACAAATACTAACACCAGTGCATAAAGTGGGACTGTTTTGCTTCCAAATGAGTATTGTAGTCCTCACAAATCCACTTGGTAGGGAGCTTGGAGGGTCTCACTCAACAAACCACAATTTTGCAGAAGAAAAGGAAAAATGAAAAAAAAAGACTCACTAAAGGCCAGAAACCATCATGCTCTAAGGGAAGAAAAAGGCAAGACTCACTTTCCCCCCTGTTCTTTCCTCTATTTTTGTCTCTATTTGCTGACCAAGACAAGACCAATAGTACCTCTTCCTTCCTCATTGCTACCTTAAACTAGACAGAAAACTTCAGAATTTCAAACACAGCAACAAATCTCTAAAAGTGAGCATGGAGAAAATTTGCCCTCAGTGACCCTCAAAACAGAATCCTTTAACACCAAGCAACCTTTCATTCTGTTCCTTCGACAAACCAAACCTGCAGATCTATCAAGGTTACTTCGGCAACACAGATCATCTTTGCTCCAACCAAACAAAAAACACGGAATACACACAGGGAGCAATTTGTGTCTTTCTCAATGTAAACAAATGAAACTGTCAAATTCATGAAAGAAAGCACTGTGTTATGAGTTAGCTATGGAAACAGGACCACCTATACTGGGTCAGAAAAACAGTTCATCTGGCTCCCAGACTGGAAGGCCAACACCTTCTCTGCTCTCTTTAAGGAAGAAAGAAATAAACAGGACACACATATATTTCTCTCATGCTGTTCCACAGTCTGGAGTTTAGCATCTTAGTGTGAAGCTCATTCCCACCATGGACATCAGTGATTCATGAATGTTTTCTTCATGGACTTATGAAACCATGTTTTGCACTTTCAGATTAGGTAGTGAAACATTACATTCCCCGTCCCACATAAAATGTTTAATAGCTTGAATCTCAGAGCAGACAAGTTTCTTGTATGAAACCAACAGGCTTTTGTAGTTAAGAACATAGTTTTACAACTAAATACAATGACTGCAATCCTGAAATACTTCTACAAAATGGAAATACAAAAGCCATGAAAGCAACAGAGAGGAAGGTGACAAAAGATCAACTGTTTTCTGCAAACCACATTCAAAGTTACCCTTTCCCCATATGTCAGCAAACAAACTATGGAAGCATGTAGGAAATGTGTTAAAAAGCCTTCACCACCACAGGCTCTCTCAAAAATACTCCTAAGACCTGCCAGGGCTATTCCATGTAATAGCCAATGTGGCCAATCACGCACACACAACCCAAATTTAAACCTCTATGAGCACACGTTTTACAAAAACAAGGCAGTTGTTAAGCACAGACAGACCCTGCAATCACTGGTCTTACTCTGCCACACTGATTTTACAAGGTAAGTGGCCCTGAATTGTATCTCTATCATCTTTACTACTCCTTTCTTCCAGAAATACACACACCAGGAACACAGACAGTGTAATTTCTCCTGACCACATATTGCCATTCTTCCTGTACATTTCGAAAACTTCCAAACATAAGAGTAGGATGGTTCAGCTATTGCTTATACATTTATAAACCATGGCTATCTGATTTCCCAACAAATACTGATATTTAAAATGACAAAAACTACTTCATCTACACTTGTTAAATGCTTCTGCAACAAAAATATGTTATACCTAAAGCTAGTATGGAACAGAGGACTTACATAAGCTCCACAGGAAAACCTGCATCCCCAGAAGGAGTAGGATCAAAGACAAAAGCTGAGATACAACCAAAAAAATGTTTGAGAAAACAGGTTTAAACAGCAGGTTAACTTAAGCAAGGTACTACTGTGTGTGCATATCCATGTCACAGGCAGTGCTATGGCCCCTTACATTAAAATATTTTTATATATCCAAGTAGATTATTTAAACTGGACTCAGATTAATCTTTGCATGAGAAGTAGGTTTCTGCTAATAATTTTTCAGTGTCTTCTGCTGAGCAGGTAATATTTAAATACGTGAATTAACAATCCAAAGTACGTGCTGCTGCAGCAACTGGAGAAGAACAGAACTTTTGCAATGAAACTCCACTTACCTCTCAGGTCTGTGGAGGGAGTAAGTTGCACATTTCCTGCCTGAGCTCAGGTTTCAAGCGATGAAGCAATTCAAGGGAGTGTTCCCTATCAAAGGGTGGAACATTCCTGCAATACTGGCTTGGTTAGGACGCTGAAGAGCCTACAGAAGCTTCAAGTGAATTTTCGGCACCCTTTATTCTTTTATGTAAACGTCTACAGTACAATGACAATTTGCTTGGGCTTAAAATAAACTAACTGATTTTAAGCAGCTTAATAAATAACCACTTGTTTAAGCATGTAATTAACTGAAATTTAATTTATCCAAGAGTGCAACCACTTGATGACTTGGTGCAAACTTTCTTTAAAAGAACTCTTCATGTACTGTACAGAAAAACAACCACCTTAACACAGTGCCCTATGCACATGTGCGTGAAAGGACACAAGAAATTTCATTTTTCATGGCTTCTATAAGGCAGATAAAAAGCTAATGCACTGCCACATTTCCATTTGTTTATAAGCTTGTATTTTAGCAACCCAGAAGGCATGTATTTCCACTGTGCCCTACCTCTTCATTTGGGGCCAACACAGGACATCAATCTGCTACAAGAAGTGGAAAAGTAGGACAGAGTAACAGAAGACCCACATCCTTACATGATGCAGCTTGAATACATTAAGTAAAATGAAGACTCCATTATTACTAAAACTATCCAGACAACCTAATTATGAGGAAAAAAATTATTAAAAATATAGAGACAAATTTGAAGCTTTAAACAGAGTAATACAACAAACTGCATTTCAAACTAACACTGAGTTATATCTAAAGCCCATCTTCATATACTATTATTGAAAAAACAATTATTAAATGTTTTAATCCATTCCAGTTTGAAAATGCTAAACATTAGTTGATTGTGCACTCTTTGAGGGAATTCCACATTAGTCCAACCAAAAAGTTCAAATTTCTTATCTTTCAAAAATTTGTTTTGAAAGCCTTTAGCAATTCTGATGTGGCCCACAAGCTTCAGGACATTCCTTATAAATAAAATCAGAGTAGAAATGCATTTTCATTTAAGTGAATCGAACCATGCATTACAATCCTGAACTTGTTCCAACAATTCATATTTCATTCATTTCTTCCTGCTTTCTGCTGACCAAACAATGGAAAGTATCCATCAATCTTTAAAGTTGATATGTAAACATTGGCTCATTGCACTTAGCAGTCATCAGGGGCAAAGGTTTCAGCAAGACTTCTAGTCAGGCAACAGCATCATTATTGATTCTAGACTCTATCAAAAGCTTCTGTTCAATTTCTAAGTTTATTTACTGTCTTTAAAATCTAAATTAATCAAATTAATTTTGCTTGAGGAAAATTATATACTCCTGAAAAGTAATCATATGGCCACTTATTAAACTTTTCCTGAAACTTCTCTGGAAAAGAGAGATACCATATTTTTACTGCTGAAAAAATGAGGACAATTACTGTGACTGTGCAATGTAACTACATTCACAGTCAGTTGTCAAAAGAGAGCACTGGACACAAGGAGACACCGGCTTTGGAAGTCAGGAAGGTGAGTTTCCAAAACTTCAGCAACTTCTCTTCACTGGTGGGTAACCGGACTGCTCTCTTTAGTCCCAGTATTTGCACAGGGCTGGCAGCTCCAAGACTCCAAACCCTCCTGCTCCCTTTGTTACAGTCTGGCATCGAGCAGCCTCCACACTTCCCATGTGAAAATGCTGAACAAGTCTACCTCATGTCCAGCTACTTCTGCATGTCCCTCCAAGACTTCTATCATCTGCAGACACTCTGAGCTGCTTGATTAAATCCATCACAGATGTCAGAAGTATAGGACAGAAAAAGAAATTCCTATCTGGCGTCCTCACCTGCATTCCAATGAATCAGCTACTCTTACATCCTCCTTTTCTACATCCTCAATCCTCAACCACATGAAGAGCCAAATCGAACAAAAAAGGTATTCATTCTTAAATCTGACAATTTCTGAAAATTCTGGGCCCCAAGTTCAATGGCTGAAAGGAAGTTGAATTTATAGTCTCTCTCCTCCACTACCAGCTTCTCCTACATATGAGCCAGTAACAGAGAATTAATTTAATATTCCAGCCACTTAGATAAATTTCTAAGATTGTTAATTCATCTCATTTTACAAACACGGGATTTCATGGAGTTGGCTGTGGATTTCAGTACAGGCTTGATGTCTAAATTAATAAGTAGTTTCAGTTAAAAAAATTGCTTGAGGATTTCTTTTTAACTTTAGACTTCCTTGAATAATGCTTTTTATCAAGTCCTTTGGAATGGGGTTTCAAATTTGAACAACTGCGGTGTGATATCAAGCAAGCTTTTCAATGGTATAATCACATTATCAGTAATAGAGACAAAGGTTAAAGATGAAACACCTTGCTCTGTCAGTCCTAGAATTTCATACTTTCTAATATAATTAATGAGTGTTTAGTCCATCTACACAGCATAGTGGCAAATTTGTTAGACAGCTGGAGGCTGTATACTTGAACACAGCAAATTAGTAGTATAGTACTGCAAAAATAAACTATTTTGACAATTTGACAATTCCCTTCCTTACTCCTCCCTCACCTCAAGAATAAGGGCACAGCTAGCAGAGAAGCCTATTATAAGTGACACTCTTTCTAATTAAATGTCAATACTCATTATGCTTGAACTGCATGCACCATGCTCACAAAAAAGCCTCTCAAATTCAGCTGCTTCTTTTGCTGCTTTGGGTCTTAAGTAGGACAGTGCAGGAAGGCTGCTATCTGCTCTGCTTCACTCTTGTATGCAGCATTTCAGGAAACACAAAACAGCCAGATGAAGTCCATTAGTTTGAGATCAAAATATCTACTGGCACAGTTTAGAAGCAATACTACTAATAAGAAAAGAGTTCCTAGAAACCACGCCATCAACACTGCCTATTATTTTGAACCTAAAACCTTTACATTCTCCCTTTCTATGCTCTGTCATGTTTTGCATGGAGAAAGTAATCCTTCCATCGCCACTGTCCAAGACACTAGATGAGACAGAGTTCAAGAAGATAATAAAATTTTAGTGGGGAAAAAAAAAAAAAGAAAAGAAAGAAGAAAGACAAACGGATTTGTAGATTCCAAACAGCTCAAAATGGTTCATTGTAAATCCATTTTTAAGTTTCGAATTTACTCTTAGCAAACACCTGTTCAAACCACACTACAACTTCAGAGACGCTGAAAAAAATGCACCCAATACACTAAAAATCTGCAGCTAAGAGAGATCTAGAATTAAAACAGTTGGACCATTTTTCCTGCCATCCTACTTCAGCAGGGCACCTGGCTCCTTTTCCACTGCAACAGTATTACAGCTCAGAGGCAAATGAATGCAAAGACAACAGAAAACCTCCTTCCAGCTAGTTCCTGTCAGCTCATGGGTCAGTACTCACTGACCTGATGAAAACTACTCCAGAAGACACAAGACTTGCATCACTTCCAAATGATACAAGAAGAATGTCCAGAGTGTATGTGCCTTTAGGCAAAGGCTTCACAGCAAGTACTTATGGTTATTCACAACAAATACAAACCCATCTGTCCTGCAGGTGACACACTGAAACCATGGACCGGAGACACCATATGAATTTGTGCAGCCACAGTTTCTAACCCAGAGACTCTTCATTTCCAGGTGCTACTCTGAGGTTAGGGAATTTTTACGAAACAACAGTCACATGCTTGAACAAGATGTGTGCAGAAGCTTATGTGATGTTTCAGGGGTTACACTGAGCAAAAATAAAAATTTTTCTGTGCTAGCAATAGACCTATACACACCTTAACAAGGCAGAAACCCCCCCAACACCTATGCCTCTGTTAAGCAGTGGACTATAATTGATCTTCAGGAGTCACGCGGATCTCAGTGTGACCACTGTACTGAATGGTTTAGGAAAGACAGACCACGGTGTGAGGAAGCAGTAAGCAGTCAGCTGAAGCTGGAAATGTCTTCAAGAAATTATACTGGTATCATTTAAGGTCCGTCATATGAAAACAAAAGTTCATGGCAAGCACCAAGTACAGCAGTGCCTGCCTGTGAGCCAGCAAGGACACAAGGAGGGAAGGGGCCTCCAGTGCACAGCGGTGGTCACTGCACCGCTCACACCACTTCAGCCAGAGCAACGGGAAGCAAACACACACATGCACTGAGGGAGCAGCTGCCCACACACCTGGAATAGGCAATTTAGGATGGAAATGGCAAAGCTAGTGGGGGGAAAAATTAAATCTAGCTTTACTTCAAAAAAAGTCAACCAATCCCTGCAGAAAGGCAGATAGCTGAAGGAGTCAGCAAAGAATAAAACTGCCAGAAAAACAGTAAGAGAAGCATTGTTTAAATATCACCAAATGGTAATTTTCACAATCCTTCTCTATTTAAAAAATGTTAATTAAACAAATAAGCAAATGCATTTATAAGACATAAACCCACCTTGTTTCCTAGTACACAGATGTCAGCTCACAATATTTGGAGGTGTTTCTCATGCGTAAAGATTACAAGAAATAAATAGAAAAGTATTCCAAGTAAGTTTTACCTCCATTATTTTAAACTCAATTCTATCCATAACCTGGCCTTGTTTGAAAATAGCATTAAAAACAGCAATCCATGACCCTCACAGAGATGATTACTACATCTAGCTCTAGCCATTCCTGGAGCCAGATATCTTATTCTTGCTTTTATGACTCAGTGCTATAATAAGATGTAATAAATGGAGTCTATAACGAAATATTACTAAAATATCTTGATAGAAGCCTCTCAAAATAAATGCCCTGTACTTTTTTAAATATGTTCTTAAACTAGGTTGAATAGATTCAAATGGATCTTTCATTAAGAGGAAATTCTGGCTGTGATAGAACTCTAAGATTAGGGAGCCTAAATATTTACTTATGAAAAGAAAAAAAGCTTGAAATCAGTGCAAGTTCAGACAAACTACAGACAGAAGTACCAGGTGAAAATAGTAAGTTAGTATTTTATATCTTACTTAAGAAAGCAGTGGAGACAGGAGGAGAAGACACCACTAAACCTCCAAAATCCAAACTTCTTCCTACAGTTTTGCTCAGAAGTATCAAGGGGTCACTGAATTTGATTCCCTTTTGCTATAAGACTTAAAAAAAGATTTCTTTACCTACTAGAAAGGTAGTTGACAGTTCTCCAGAGACCCATTAGAAACCAAAGGCTCTTTAGTATTTACAAGGAGTCTGTTACATTTTCAAGCTTTTAATGACAATGTAGCTAGAATAACCTAGTACAGTCCTTTCATGACACTAATTAAGAGCTCTAAACTTGAGCAACAGCCTGACTACACACACCAAATTGAGGAAATTTAAGAAGTGAGAAAAAAGTTTTGATTCCAGCTTTTCCATCTACAAACAGGAGGGTTTTTTCTAACACAGTTTATGAATTCAAGGAGAGAAAGAAGTTTCAAGCAAGTAACTGCTGGTCTTCAACAGCTGTACACAACTAAGCAGATGAAACAAAGGTAAAACACCAAATGTTGCAAAGTTACGTGTTCTAACTTGGTGTGACTGTAAATGAATGCAAGTCCCACATCCTGTGCACTGCACAAGCCTCAACCACAATTATCTGAACGCAGCATCGACAGAAAACATACCAGTGGAGAAATCCGTGGGCTAGCCATTAGCCACCTGAGCACCCACAAATCAATATTGCTGCACTGAGCAGCACCCTCAAGTCCTAAGCAGCCAGTGGAATTGGCAGCTGTGGTTCCAGCCACGGCATCTCTGTTGTGAAACCTTTGAAGTTAAGGCAGTTTGAATTGAAAACAAAGTGGCAAAATTCAGAAAAAGCTTTTATTCCATTCATAGCCAACTTCAAGTTGAAGTTTGGCTGGCACTGGAACTGAGGTATTAGACAGAGGGAGGAAAAGTTGTCTGTGTATATTTTGTTCAGAGTTGCTAAACCTAAGCCAAATTATCTTCAATAGACTTAAACACAGCAGATGCTAATTCTAAGGCTCAGTATAACCAACTGGACACTTTACATCAATATGAATTTTTAATCAGAAATGCCATTTCCACAAACCAGAAATTTTCACATGGAAAATTTAATTTTTGCCAAAACCCACCAATTTTCTTCTGGAAACAGTAAAATAATGCCTGTTTGGCTAGCTGCCTGGAAAACGCTTGTCAACTCCGCTTCTTCCTCCAACAGAAAACAAACCAAGGGAAGTCTTCTGGCATTGCAGCCCAGAGAAGTGACCTCACTCCATCCATGCCCTTGGCTTTCAGCCACCCTGCCTTGCACTCCTTTCCCAAGCACCCAGATACTCAGCCTCTCCCCAGCATTCTGGCTGTGGGGTGCAAGAGCAGAGTAAGCTGGTTGTTTAGCTGGTCTTGGGGTGTGCACTGGAGAGACCCCAAGCATGTCTGAGCACCACCACAACAAAAAGATCTCCACAAGGGGTAAGACAAGGTTTGCTGGCAGACCTGCCCAGTAGCAAAACAACCATCCTATTTCATATCATCCCAAATTTTAAGGCTTCCTTTTATTTATTTCTATATTTACCGTTAAGAATTCTCACAATTTTACAATTTCAGTGCAGTTTAAGTAAATATTTTTCTGACTCCTCTCCAAAACTTTCCTTATAGGAAACAATTTCCATTTTTAAACCAGCTCAACATCAGAAATTCAAAATTATCTGAGTGAATCTGACAATAAAAGTATCACTTGTGTTGTAATGATTAAGCAATTAAATCTGATAATCACTCACCTGGAGTACAAGTTAAAAACAAAACAAACAAACAAAAAACACCCAAAACCAAAAATCAGTTTTGTGGGTTTAGCTTCTTTAGCAAAGTATCTTAGAGAGGTCTACATTCCTCACATTTGTAAGTTGCACAAACCTTCCTTGCAACAATTTTATCTGTACTTCTTACAAAGTAAAACTCAAAGCCAAACAAAAAGTTTTCCAAAACTGTGGCACATACTGACCTCAACAGTAACACTCAGTCAGGGGTTATTAAATGTCAAGGTCAGACTGCAGACCCCCTGCATTTATCTTCAAACATTCCAGTTTTGTAAATTGCTAAACTACAATCAAGTCTGTACATAAAGGAGTAAGACGATAAATTATCCTCATTTGTATTTCTAAGAGAATCTAAAAATGCTTTTCCTTTGGGGATGCATTTCCTTCTTCTGAAACTAAATTGACAAACTTACAGAAGCATCTATTAAAAAATGTATTGGAAGAAAACATAATGCAAGAGGAAAGACAAGGTCCGAACTTACATAAAAGTTCATAATTCTTACCAGGGTTCATTAAACTAGACTTTTGAAAAAAAACTTAGAGCATTTTTGTTGTTGCTTCAGGATACGACTATTTTTCCCTTTAGCTTTTGTTTTTTATAGAATTACACAGTAATACATGGAATTTTCCACTAAATTAACTTAACAAAAATAACAGATGCTATTAATGGTATGAAAAGCAACATAATACTATAAAGGCTAACTACGAATACACTAGGGAGGGGAGAAGGGAGAAGAAATCCCTATATTACTGCATCCAGAAAGTAATGGCACAAAGTTGCAGATATATAACTGGAAAAGGCATAAAAAGTCCACTAGGACAGAATTTTTTAATGCACTGTGATACCAAAATGAAGTCACAATGTTATCCAGGCAAAACTAAAATTCAGTAACAAACTCTATTTATGCACTACTCATGTCATGTATTTAACCTCAAACCTTGAATCAGAACTTGAGTCCTTTTACTAATGTAATAGCAAATCAGTTTCCAGGTACAGGGTATGTATTTTTTTATACAAAAACATCTAGTGTCCTTGCATTTAATAAAACATCAACTGAGAACAATTTTTAGACCATTTTCCTTGGAGCTGAAAACTTAGAAAATCAGCTACCATTTGGAACCAGCAAGAAACATTCAATATTGGCAGTCTGAGATTAAGTAATTAAATTATTCGGCTATTAAATGAGTTTATTTTTAGTACAAAAACAACTTCTACCATCTCCTCTAAAGCATTCATGGTCAGGAAGACACAGAGGCTTTAATGCATGCTTATCATTTTGGCTCAGTTCAGTATCAAGTTTCACATCCTCTGAAAAAAACAGGTACATAACTGTTATACGTTAGTATTCACCTAAAAACTAAAAAAGCAACAAAAGAAACATCACAACTCCACTGGACTAAAACACTGCCAAGAGGGGCAAACGAACCCACACATTCAGAGTGTGTGTGCAGAAGTTAAAAGAGCAAAACGGCTATTAAAAGGAGAAACTACTACAAAATTATAGAAGGCTTTTTACAGGCTTCATGTCACGCTACTATTTATCACACTGCTATTTATGCTTCCCCTCATGTATTTACCACTTTTCAGCAAGAACAAACCCCTGACTGCAGTTTATTCACTTGCAAATCACAGGGTCTTCAGTTTCATTTACTTACTTTGCTGCTCGCAAGAACTTTCATCTGGCCAGATCGCTTCCCTGGTAGGAAGCCAGCACACACCTCCGGCCACAAACCAACACAGGAAGAGCCCATTGCCCTGACGATACCTTGACAGTCTCAAATTACCTCTAGTTCTTTATAAGAGATCTGGAACTACTGTGTAAAAATATGTTCTCTGTCACTAAAACCATAGGATGATTCAAATCCCCACCCCGAGCCTCTGTACTGTGCTTCAGCTGAGAGCACACAGTTATGCCTCAGCTGAGAGCCTGGGGGCAAGTTTGGTTTGTGATTTTTCCCCCTAGCAGAACTATAAATGCTAACGTCATTGTAGCCACAGCCCAATACAGAAGTTCACACATCACCACAGCAAACATTGCCCAAATGGTGATATGAAAGATCGAATCAATTCCCTCCCTTTCTACCTTCCATCCCCAACAAGGCCTAATTTTAAAATCATGCTGCACGGGATGGTTATATATCTAGTCACTATACCCTGAGTAAGTGTAACAAACGAACTTTTCCACTACATTACCTATAACAGGTATCTGCTTCACAATAAAATAATCCAACCATAATAGTTTTCTCGAAGCCTTAATCCAGTGATGAATTTAGTTTTCTATGCCACAGAAGTTCACACTATTTGTGCAAAAAATAACTGTTAAAAATGAACTGATGCTATTTTATTGTTCAGTTGTTTTCAGCAGAGTCTGCGATATCCTAACCTTGAACAATCTTCGTGCACTATATTAAAACTAAGGACATGGCATTTTCTCTTTGAAGCTAAAGGACTGAAGCTGCAGACTTAAAAGCCTTATATGCAAACTAATTCACCTTTCAAAACAAAACAGCTTTACAAAATGATGAGCAAAAACCCCACTTTGGATTTGTCATGGGTTTCTGTAGCTGAATTTCAGTAGAAGGAGGGGTGGCTTCCAGGATAGTTTCTGTTAGAAGCTGCTAGAAGTTTCTCCTGTCCTGTTGAGCTAACTAAAATCATAGTTACGCCTCTGTGATACATATTCAAGAATTGGAGTGTTTGCGCAGTTGAAAATTCCAGCTTTGAGATAACAACGCAGACAGAGACCAAGGTCAGAAGAGCAGGAGGAGGAGAAGGAAGAACCCCACGCTGGAGCGGGGCGGGGGGAAGGACTGAAAGCTACTTCCCCCCCCCCCTGAAGCCCGTGGAGATCTTTGGGGGTTTGGAGACCCCCTGCAGCCCCTGGAGGAGCAGGTGAATGCCTGAAGGAGCTGTTGCCCTGTGGGAGACCCAGGATGGAGCAAGATCCTGGAAGAGCCTTGCAGCCATGACTCCTGGAGAAGGAGACGCACCTGGAGCGGGTTTTTTCCCCCGGTAGAAGTGTTGCCCGGGGGGTGGACTCATGATGGAGAAGTTTGAGGACTATCTCCCATGGGAGGGACCCCACAGGAGCAAGGGAAAGACTGAGAGCTGCGGCCCCCTGCAGACTGTGGTGAAGACCATGGTGGAGCAGATTGTCCCAACTGCAGCCCATGGAGACCATTGGGGTGCAGAGATCCGACTGCACCCCATGGAGTGACCCCCATGACAAGAGCAATGGCAGTAACAACAACAACTACCTGCGAAACTCCCATTCCCTGCTCCCTGGAAATGCTGGAGGGAGGAGTGGGAGGAGTGTTCTTGGGACTGATTTATTTCTTACTTTTTAGTTTTAGTGCTTATAGTTTTAGTTATTATCTTGTTAGTAATAAATTTAAGTATTTAGCTGCTCTGAGTTTGTTTTGCCATTATCTCTCAGCTGTTTTGGTTTTTTATTCCTTTTCTCCTTTTTCCCTTTCCCTCTGGGAAAGGATGGGGGGGGAGCCTGGAGGTTTGGGTGGACACTGGGTGAAAATCACCACAGGATTGTTTCTTCCACTATACCGCAGTTAACAGATACTATTTTAAGAGAACACAACCAGCAATAGCCCCCAGGCTGTTAAAAACCAGAAGTTTGCATGGCTGCCCCATCTTCACTGCAGGCAGTTCTCTCTCCTCCAGGCAAACGCTCAACTCCCAAGCACCACCTCTGCTGAGCCAGGGGCCGTGGAAGGTAGCAGTTCTGAGTGACAGATCTGAGCCAACTTTCTCAGTGCTCTCAGTTCTCCTTTCATTCCACTAGAAAAGCACTTTAAGTAATAATGAATGATTATGCTGAATGTGTATCTCTTTCAAATTTGTAACAAGCACTGGAACCATGTGGTAGTCTATGAAGACCTGACAAAGGAGACCTAACACAAGGCTTAGTGAGCATGTTTGCAGCAAAACCAGCACGCAACAAATGCCAGAAAGTGACTTCATAGTCAAAATAAAAAGGTAATGTACATCTGCAGGAAAAAAACAAGCATATCATGGTTTCCAAAAGCATGAGAGGAATACACATTTTAAGTAGCTGATCTGCTATGACAGCATAAGCAACAGTCACAGTGTAAAACTCACCCTGCTCCATATTCGTTACTCCTATACAAGGGGCAACATTCTGTCTCCAGAGCTACCTGACGAGCACCTCAGTAAGACAAGAAGTCAACACACTTTTAAAACAGACCTTTAGTATTTGGAAATTCATACTAGCTATCATGTAGACAGGTGACATTAAGCCCCTGTCAAAGACTGGGCAGTAACTCTTCAGTCAAAACTAAGCATGGAAATGATGATGCAACCTTTAAATCCAGGATGTAACTACTTCCTCAGGTGCAGCTGTGGCTTATGCCATACACAGCAGAGGACTCAGTAAGCTGGCAAATTTCTGCTCAACATTTCAGTTCCCAAGGACCTATGTGACCCATATTTCCAGTGTGCACTGGCAGGGGAGAAGTGAATCTCTGACAAATGAACCCTGAAATTCCTCCAAGACTTTAGAGTCAAAAACCTTCAATTTTTTTGACTGAAATTATAAATTTATGTGTCCCTAAAGAAAAAAGATTTGCAGAATGTACTTAAGTGCTGCAGCTTCTTACCCTTTTGGTAAAGGGGAGAATCAAAATTTTTTGCTGGAAGGGAAGCTGCCAGCAAGTAAAGTCATCACTTCTTTCAATACCTTTGCTTTAAAGCCATCATTAAACACTTTTTTTCTTCTCAACTGCCAAGCAGTAAACATTCTGGGACAGATTCACTTCCCATTTCTAAAAGGGAACAGAAGGTACTGTGGAAGGCAAAAAAAAAAGCCACAACCTCAAAATACAAAGGGCAAATGAATATCTGTCCCAAATAAAGGGAGAGATATCTCCCTTTATAAGTATCTCCGTCCAAATAAAGTCACGTGCAGAGATGGAAGAAGAAATGTCTAGAATTCCATCTCGTATCAGCCAACCCAAAACTACAGGCAGTCCTTAGGAAAAAGTTCATAGCTAGACCAGGAATGATTAGCCTCCACTAGTGCTAACTTGTACAAATGAGAAATTGTATCTACAAGATCAATTCATAAGCAAACCTCAAAAACAGTGCATGAGGCAAGTTTTATGAAAAATCTAGCTTAGTCTTCCAAAAGCTCTAAAAGACCTTACTGGAGATATTTATGTTTTACTTAGAAAATGCAGGTCTAAAATTTCCCACTCGTTCTTGCTTACAGAGTTCATTAAGTCACAATTAAAGGATCAAAGGTAACAGCACAGACTTGCACAGAAATAAACACAAGTTACAATAATGAATATATAAAAAAAGCCTTACCAAGTTGGTAATATAAACAATACAATTTTCTCAATACACTTTCTAATTTTATAAACACAAATGCGGTCTCTCTTGGGAGAATATTTCTTCTAGGAATATTTGACATCATATGCAAGATTTTTTTGTCTTACCATGTTATGATTCCTTACAGAAATAATGGGTAACAGTGGAGATAGCACACTGTTAAGTTTAGGATAAAACATAAAACTGTTCAGGTTATGTTTTCAGACATTCAAATATGGTTCATTTATTAGTTATTAGGAATCATTAGGTAATTTAAATAATACACTAATTAAGAAATCTTAAAATAGCCTGGCTCTTGTTCCTGTTGTTTTCCCTGGAATGGCAGGTACAACAAACATGGGTCAGATTCATAAGCTGATGGCTACAGATTCACAGGCTGATGCAGTAGCCATGCTGAAATTACAAACATAATTATTCATCACTGAAATCATGAGTTGTGTACCATTCACTTCGTTGAGGTATTCCAGATGTCCTCCAATTATCTTCTTCGCTTCTCAAGGCACTAACAGTCCCCTCTTCTAACTGTTCAATTCCCTTCATCACTCAAATCCTTCCCTACGTTTCGTCCTTTTCTCTCATCATGCTTCAACTTCCCTTTAGACGCTCCCTCAGCCTACTCCTTTGCGGTGGGTACAGAAGGTGCAGCAGCAACAAAAAAATCACAAGACTGTCCCCTAAACTCACTAAAAATCAAACAGGTTTCACCAGGAGGCACGAAAAACTGTAGGCAAGATATAAGAACCATGCCCAAGTCTGCTTCCTAACTTAAAACACAGATGCCAGATACATCCATAGTCAGAGTAGTAGCACAGCTGAGGTGCCTGATGCACTCTATTGAGATGCTTTCCACATAGTTATGAATGGAAGGGATGGATGGCAACTTAACCACCTACACAGCATTACCAAAATTCATTTCAATGGCTTTTAAATTTCAGATTTTAACATAAGGTAGAGAAAGATTCCACACCATTAGAAGAATCCATAACGGACCTGCATAGCCAAGTTACTTCCCCCTAACAGTCTCCCAGATGCATAAATTCTGAGTTAAATCTATGTTCCAGAACTTTGCTGTGCCTTATTTTTCTATCATCTTCACCAATCAAATTAATTCAATGCCTGCAATGCTTAGGGAAAACCTCCTTCAAATAAAGATTTTCAGAACAGATGACCCAGGAGAAAAACTGATAAAGTGCAAATTTATTCTCAAGATGCACAAACACGTTGACAGTGCCACAAAAAAAGCTTTCCAGTAATGAAGTTTTCTGATACCTAAAAAGAGAAGGAAACCTTGTCTCTGTCAACCTGGACTTGGATACCCAATGGTTGGACTCAATGATTTAAAGAGGTCTTTTCCAACTTAAACAATTCTACAACTCTAATTGCGAAGAGAGACTCAAAACAAAAGATTACACTCATTTCTTCTTTAAAGTGAAAAATATTGTACAAAGTGCGTCTTGAAGGAACAGTCTAACATACCAAAGGCTGAGCATGCTGAGTCACCACACCTGCACAGCTCCTCTTGGACACTGTTTAAAAACTCCATTAATTCATGTACCTTTGCAGTCAAGCCCATTAACTTTCTTACACCCTTTAGGCACTCTTTGGTAATTAAACTCAGTTTTCCCAAACTGTTTACATTTAGAATGCCCCAGAATTAAAAGGCCAAAGAAAAGGGACATATGGTAGGATATGGAATGTGCACTTTAACAAAGAAGCCAACCAACCAGCTGCTTCTATTTGCCAGTGTGTATCCACATGCACTTTTCCCTGCTGGAACCTGCAGGAGCCAGGGGTGGAAGTGTTGTTCTGTAGAGAGGGCCTCTCTGCATGGTGGTACCATGCTCAGCTGAGGGCACAAAGCTCTTCCCACGCTTCCACAGATGCTCAGTAGAGATACTTTCCCAAAATGAAGATACTTGTGTCACACAAACAACAGCCACATTTGCTGACAACAAGCAGTAACTTTCTCCCTAAAATAGCAAGATGTTCTCATCAGAGTATCACAGATCAGATTCAGTTCTTCTGGGGACCAGGTCTTTTACTACAAGAAGTTCTTTAAATAGGACTTTATGAAATTCAGTATTTTCAAAACTGTACTGCTAAACTGAGTTAGCAACAAGCTTCACCTTAACAAAGATGTAAGACAGCCCAGAATAGTAAGGTTCATGAAGATGCACAATGCCAAACCAAAATCAAACCACCAGCCATTTAGTTCAGTTCTCCCAGTTATGCCCTTTCTGAAATACTTAGTGGATCTGCAACAGATATGAACAAACTTTCCATATTACGAAGAGGCAACAAAACTTCAACTCATGAAATGGAAAGGGTTCTTTTCCCATTAGAGAACAATAAACCTGGGAACAGATATAGAAACTACATTCTTTAGTGGCATTCATGGGAGATCTGAATATATTACATTTCCATTATGATTATGTAGAGCACTCCAGCTCACAAAGTCCAGACTGAATTGAACTGATGCTTCTAAATTCCAGCGACCGCACCGGCATTAGCAATGCTGACTTCACAACAAGCATCACTTCACCAAGTGTTTGTCACTACGGGTTGACAAACACTGACTACTCATCTAGGCACAACCGTGCAGGTGTTGAAAAGGGCTGCCAATAACAGAGTTCAACAGCCCAAGAACTGCCAGCACACTAACACTGATGATAACATCCTAGCCTGTTGATACCTTCTGTAGAAAGATGTGACAACAGCATACAATTTATTCCTTAGATCACAGGAAGGAGATCCTGGTGACTGGAAATGTTTTGGTGGCTCCAGGAAATTGCAAATAGAGTGGAAACACACAGATTAATGGATCACTGTACACTCCAGTAAAGGTTTGCCAAGTTTCAGCTTTGTCCAGTGCTGGAAAAGGTTCTCTGCTATGAAGTCAGTATTAGCAGGTCCACAACTCGAGTCTGTGAAACCAGAGAACAAAAGAGATGCAGTTCCAGATGAATCACAAAATTAGTGAACCAAGGCTTTCAGGAATATTACCCACTACTCATTGGACTGCGGGTATCTAGTGCCATGCACCATGACACTCCCTCAGCATTATTAAATGGTGAGGTATTTTGGAAGGCAAGACAAAGAATACCTGAAGTGTTCTTCACTTCTGACTATTCAGAGGAGAGAAATGTAACAAGGTCTGTCCTTTCTAGCTTCAATACAGGAGCTTGTGTCAGAACGCTCTGCCAACTTCTTAAAAATTATGAACATGATGTTACATGATACATCAGAAAGAGAGGAAATGGCAAAGAGTTTATTACCACCACCACCAGCTCCTTATCCTTTTGAAAAGTAGCTCCCACTTTGCAAGAACCAGCACAGCATGCTTATTTACCAGGTCACCCAAAAATCTCTCGAAGAGAACCTCTCAGCAGTCAAGAGCATGAAGAATCTACAACTGCCATCTGAGAAACTGCCATTCTCAAACTCTTAAAGCTGGTACCCAGAGAGCAGAAATCCCTGTTATTTAACATAAAATCAGTAAGAAGCTTGTGTCTGCTACTGACAGGCAGGCAGACTGCTAGGAGCTATTCTGATTCTTTATGAAACATGTAACATGAGCATTATTAAATAACAGACGTGTCCATCTGTCCTCTGGAAGTATATAAAGAAAAACACAAATTAGAATTTCTTCACAGCGTTAGATCATCCGCCTTTCTGTACGAAAATCTGCTGAAAAAAAACACAGAGAAATGAAGAGGTGCCAACTAGACTGAACAAGTGCTGACAGAGCTCATGAAAGTGCAGAAAAATTTCATCTAGCTCTCAAGAAATCCAAAATAAGTAATTCAAGAGCACATACACCCAAACTACAGCTTATGCATACCTGGTTTCTTCACAGACATATAGGCTATGCTACATGTCCACCTCTGTCATACGGTGGTCACTATGACAAAATAACTCAAAATATCTCCAACTAACCACCAGTATTTTTGCCACATGTTCTATTAAGCCATTTTGTAAACTTATTGTAGCATTCTTTTGAAACATGAAATGGAGAGACACTGGTAGCTGGTGTGGGAGTAGCCACACCACCATTACATGTAAAGGTCTAATACCTCTACAAATCTGGTTCTAAATCTCGTCCTGCAATTCTGCAGACTGATACATTTTTAGTCTCAGCCACAAGGGATGAGAAAGGAGTTAAAATTGTAGCTGTTTGAACATTTACCTAAAATTTATTCTTGCAGTTTTCTTGTTTTCCTGTTTTGTTTGCTCACTAGGACACTCCTTTCCGTTTTCTACGGAATATGATTGAGAATCTAAGAGAATAAGCAAAGTAACTGTATCAGAGTTAAGGATGATCAGAGAGCCATTATTTAAACTATTATTTCCATTTACAGATAAAAACCCATCATCTGTGGAAAGCATATGAAATCCAAGTAAGGCAACAGGGGAGAAACAGAAAGCTGTCTCTTTGTCAGCAATATTTAGGTAGAGAGAACACAACCACTATATCTGCTGGCAGCAATTCAAGAAAAATATTACCTCAGAAATCCAAGAACTCCTGAATGAGGATCATGCCTTCCTTTCAGAAGGGAAAAATGAACAGCATTCAAGGACTTACGGAAAAGAGCAGGCAGTACCAGCAATACAGAACAGACACAGGCTAAAAAGAAATTATGCCACTACTGAGAACAGGAGGAAGGCAATGGTAAGAACTCTCCATGAGAATGCTGCCAGCCCGAGGACACGGGCACCAGATCCCCAAGAGCACACACAGTAAGGCCTTAAGATATTTTGGGACCAAGTCTAGAGAAAGACTGACAAAAGTCATATTTATTTACACCTTATCTGCCATAGAACAGTTTGCTTTCCATTTCCCCATTTAGGGTTATACTTCAAGAGACTGGAATTCAGTGGTTCTTTCCATGAGGGCAGTGCATCAAATCCTGGTACTAAACTTAGGAAAATTATTTATTTACTGAAAAAATCCAATACTAACAATCACCTGTAACCTGAGTGAGCTCACATTTGCTGCAGTGCATTAAGCTCAGAGTCTTGTTTAACTTCATGGTTGGATCTTTGAAAGAACCAAAGACTGATCCTTTTTTTTAATAGAAATGAATGGAAATTTGGAAAGTCAATAATCAGGACAATGATAGCCAGAAAGAAGGACAAGACAATGAACTACAGCTCTTATGAGTGACTAGAGGATAATTACTATCATTCCTTTCTGAAAGGATGTACATGGCTGAGTATCAATGCCAAACTGCAGAAACTGTCTCAACTGTGTGCATCACACTGTTAAACAATGCCACTTTTCTGTTTCTTTTTATTTCTCCCAAATAAATACAGAAATAGAGGGGACATAATTTACATGAACTTTTAAGAACAACAGAAAGATATTATTACGTTAGCTGAGACATTCTGAGACAAAAACATGCAGATACACAATTAGATACAGGTTTGGATCAAGTCTGTTTACATGGGAGCATGCAGAATTGGATTTAGAAGTGAATTCATATTCTTTGTGGGACTTAAACCTATGCTCACATTTGAAAATTACCATATTTGTAGGTAACTTAAATTCAAATGCGCATTTCACTGTTTATTTCAAAATCGGTTTAATATCTGTAGAGTAAAACAAACAGAAAAGAAATAACCCCCCCACCCCCGCAAACACTTTCATGCTATTGTTAGTAACTTGACTGTAAAATAAGGAAATGCATCTTTGCATACTTAGGAAAAGGATGGGGTTATTAGGTGCATTTGTTCATAAAGAGCATCTCGTGATTCCACAGACGTAAGAGACAAAATTGTTTGTGTGAAGATATCCAGTCATAGCTGGAAAGACACTGTGAAATCAGGTAAGGTTTTGCTATGTCTTTTTTGCTGCCAGTGATTCTACCAAAATGGTTTAAGTCTTTAAAATTTCACACTAAGGAGGTCTGATAATGTACTGATTTGGAAAACTAATGATTTAAATATTCTTCTTGAAACTTATAAGCTGTTGGAGATGAATATGTATCAGTCTAAACCTCATTTTAATTATTTTATGGGCATTTCCAAATGATAGCACAGGTTTGACTAAAGATGCCTGCCCAAATGATTTAAATAGGAAGTTTTCAGCATATCCTGAGGACAACAGGCTCCACCTCCTGTGCACACTGAGAAACGGTGGCTTCGATTGATGTTATTGATCACTTACTGTAAGAGATAAACAAGCAGCTTTGGAAAACACATCAAACAATAAGGGAGGGCAGAAGCGAGGCTAAGGAAAAAAAGCAGCAGACATCAGGATTTCCAGAAGCAGGATGTGACAACATCACAGACAACTAGACTTTACTCTGATGAACTCTTATATTTTGACATAACCTGGCACTGCTAACTAACACAGCACTCCTGACCCACTCCCGAGTCTAGCCTCTCACTTCCAGTCTTGCATCATCCTCTCCCTACTGCTGACACAGCCATTTGTACAGCCATATGGTAAAGTGGACTGGGGAAATAAGAAGCAACACAATTTTGGCAAAACTGCTTTTCAGTCAGACCAATTGTCCAATATGATTCATTGTGCAGTGGCAAAAGCACTCCAGCAGCACAAGGACAGCAGGTGGCCATGTAGAGAGAAGCTGCTTCTTTCATGCTCAAAACAAGGAAAATGGAGTAAAGGTATTTGCATCTAGCCAAGTGAAGACCATTCATTTTGTTATAAGCCATTTCAACAGAAGACTACAAGACAGGAAAATGGTGAAAAGGGCAGGAAAATGTAAAGATAAATTAAAAACTGAAGTTTTAGACTGTATTTACTGATTTGGGGGCAGAATGTGACAAGATAAAATGGGGTGATAGCCAGAATCATCGCTGGGATAATTTTTTTTTTTAATTCTGAAGCTAAAGCTGACACTTCATGTGAAGAAAAGAATTTAAGAAAATCAGCAAATTAACAAGGGATCAAGAACGATAATAAATGGAATAGAAGCAGACAAAAGTGCAAAAACAGAGGGACAATCACTACAAAAAGAGACAACAGCATGTTCTTCCTCAAAGCACCAGAGACCAGGAGTTTAACTTACCCTCCACCACTTCCATAGCTATTTGTGGACTATCACAATAAAAGTATGATTTTATTAAAAAAACAAAGTATACATGAAACCTGTTTACTTCCATGTGTCACTGCTGAAATGTTGCCTTTGTTTTTATGTTTATCCAAATCATCTTACATATATGTATACATACACCTGAAACTGTTGCATCAAGTCTCTACTTATCTGCTACAGATCTCCCTTAAAATCTCCATTATTTATGTCCCTCTCACCAGAGAATACACAAGGACTTGCATACAATACACCAAACAATGACAGTGAAGAATCGTTGGGAAGAAACAAGTGGCATGTGATTTGTTTAGTGGTGTCTGAATCATTAATTCGTATTTTGTTTCAGGAGGTGCCAGAGGAAAGATTAAGACTGTAGTGTTAATGCAGACAATTCTGAAAAGGTCACGTTCCCCAAAACATTACGAAAATTCGGATAAAACACAACCAAAGACATGATGTGAAGGAGGTGATGGGAGATTGACAGAAAACTACTCCAAAGGGTTCCCTGTACTATTTCATCTGAAGGTGGTGAAATGTCTGGCATATCAGACACAACGGAATGGTAGTTATCCATGCAGACATCAGAGAAGTTTTATTGAAGCTGTACTTAACCACAGAAAAAAACTAACAGAATACACACTGAAGTGCCAAATCTGACCTAAACCCCTATTTTTGCTTGTGCATTACAGAGGTCTTCAAAGTACAAGGTGGTTTAATGTAACCCATAATGAGCAGCAAGACTCATCGTACTGTGTCTGTACTGGTAAAAGACTTGCACAGAACCTGGTATTTGCTGCACTTTCTAACTTCAAATTTATATATTCAGTAGGCGTACAAAAAAAAAAATCTCCTTTTATCCAATGATCTCAGAGTTTTACTGGGAAACAATATTTCTCATTTATAAAGGACTAGAACAAGATGCAGAAAACCAAGTAATTTGCCTGTCATTACACAGTGAGTCAGTGGCAGCAGCCCACACTGGTCATACATCTCTTGCTGTTCTTATCAGGTACTGGCATTAGAATAAGGTCTTTTATAATAGTTACATGCAATATGTATTAACAACATGATCCTCACAATTTCCAATTTATGCTTGTTCTTTCTTTTGCTCTGAAAATGAACACTAAGCTTATACAATGCACTCTATTTAAAAGATAACACATTAGTGGCTTCCTTTTTCAGCCCAGTAATTCTGTGCCTGAAAGACACTGGAAATGCTTTTGGATTTACCATGAGCATTTAAAAATAGTTACATCATCTACAAAATAAAATGTATAGCTATCAGTACCTACATGTTAAACGCAAACAACACTGGGATTTATCATTGGTTTCTATGTAGCTACGTAAGGAAAAGTTCACTGTATATAGGACCTTCTCCATGTTATTCATCACTGTCAGGATTACTGAGTTCTGGATCTTTTATCTGATTCAACACAGCACTCGCCTTCTTATCTGCGGTGCGTGCTGTGACAGCTCTTTTGATGCAGAATTTCTCTCCCTGTGGTATGAAAAGTGACTAGGGCATGGGGGGTGGGGAGAGAATGATGATGACAGTACAAATGAACAAGGAACAGTTACACATAAACAAAAGATAAATTGTTAGAAGAAAGGTTAATTTATGCAACTGAAAGAAAAAATTTCCTCTAGTTAACAAGCAATCCTGAAATCCCACAGAACTTGGCATAAAGTCTATAATCCCTTCAGCATATCATCTTTGGCACACAATCACACAAAGCAGTTCAGGAAAGGTTGGATTTTATCTTCATCAATGACTTTGGCAGACCTTTCCATAAAAACAGGCTTTCCTGTTGCAATTGGTGCTGATATACTTTCCTACAATTAGTTTCTCTAGCAGAACTTTCACTTAAGTTTCTTATTGTGTGCTCAGTTTTACTACTTGCCAGAATATTGCCAGAGTCTAGACTTTTAATTCACGATCATTTTTCTTATCCTGCAGATGTCCAAGTCCAAATAGATAAACATATGTTGGAAACAATCATTAACGCTTTTGCCAATAGAAGAAAAAGCATAGTATTCTGATGGAAGGAAATAGGGGTTGTGCAATAGCAGTTTCATGCCACTGCACCCAATACATTCAGCATAAAACTTTCAGCTCAGGCAGCAGGGTATGAGTAGGAAAAACCATGTTGATTATGTAACTCCTTGGTGATACATCTCCTACCTGAAAATGCCATGTAGCTAGCTGTACAGAAGATGGACTCCAAAGACCTGTACTGATGCCCAGTTGTGGGTAAAGCAGAACAGCATCAGCAGCTGAAGGAAGAGAGGAAGGAGGATCTACTCCTTCCCTTCCAAACACTGGTCATTATCTGCTGTTTTTAACAATCACTTGAATGCAGCATCCTGGACCTTGACCCCCTGTGCAGCTGCTTCAGCTGCACCAGCTAATCAAAACCCTATCAACCCACATCAGCAATGACATCTCCTCTAACCCCTCTCGAGAGGAGAAGATATGAAATGTACTGAGATGGAGGCACTGGGATTAGAAAGGCAGAGGCAGTTGGATGAACCAATCTGCGTTTAGGAACCCCTACAGGCTTCCTACAGGTTCAGGGAGCAGCATCACTATACACATGCTCTTAAGTTTTTCTTTTCAACAGCGAGAGCCAAAACCTTTACCTTTTTTAAGCATAAGATTTAACTATTAATATCACAATTCAGAAAGCTTCTGATGTATGAACCCAACTCTTTAAGTTGCCAGTGAATGAATACATTCCTCTGAAAAGGCAAAGTGTTAATAACATTTAGAATAATTACATTTTAACAATGCACTCTGGACTCTGCACAGCCAAAGACAACCTTGCTTCAGAGGCTCTGCAGCGCTCACAGGATGTACTGCTGCCATAGTCCACAGCAGGCAAGGCGGGAACCGGAACACTTGAGAAGACATGGGCTTAGCTATGCGTGGCTGAGTTAACATCCTCCGTAAAATGACTACCAGGCATTGCTGTAGGTCTTGGAACAGTAATTGCTACAGAAGAAAAAATATTTATACACAGTAACCAATGTTTAATAGGGACCAGGGAAAGCAGAAGATCCCTATACACTTTTAGCTGCACCCATCTATTTAGACAGCTTAGGTAGCTTTAGGTTACAAGTTGAAATATGACTTTCAGAGAGCAAATTAATGCTACAGAAACAATTTACCTGATTTAGAAACTATTGTTTTCTCTCTAAAACAGAGATTGGCATAAGAGTTTAAATTTACTTTTCATAACCTAAGTTGTAAATGCTTAGGAGTCCAAGTCATGGAAAATGCTTTAATAATCGCATGAAATGTATTCACTTCTTACCTGTTCTAATTTTATGTTCCACACACATCGATATTTTATGCTTCCCTGTATTTTAATACTTAAGACGTTTGAGATGCATAAAATGACTCCATAAAATCTTTTTCTCAAGAAAAATAAAAATGCCTCCCCAAAAATATCAAGAAAAATTACTTCAGATGTTCAGGTTTCAATCCAGGTTAATAAAAATATAACTTTTTCTTTCTCTCTTTTTTTTTTCCCCTTTTCTTCTCTAATGTCCTCCAAAACAACACTCGTTTATTCACCTGTAAGGCTGCCTTTAACTTTAGAAGAGAATTCAACCAAAAGTCAATCAAGATTGAATAAGAATGTCCACATGAACAGGTTTGAAATAATGATTTTACTTGTTAGCAAAATTTAATTTTAAGAAAAATTCCTATGCAGGCAAATCCGGTACTTTTTTTTTCCTTCCCCGATTGTTTTGTAATAGATTGTATCCGGGTAAGCTCAGATGAAATTAATCACAAGCAGGAACAGAAACTCTGAAGGAAAGACAGTTCAGCATTTAACTAAAATGCTAAATTAAAACAAAAAAACTAAAGGAGTACTTTATGAAAAATCCTATTGGTATATACCACATATAGTGACATGAACCATCAAAAGCATTACAGATATTCTCAAGGTTTAAAACACATAGACCTGCACACTGACAGCACTGAAAAAACTGCTTAAGACAGTCAGACTAGTCAACTGAGCAGACGCATTAAAGCCTCTAAAGCATATTATCTACTTCTCACAATTAATAAATTACATCAATTGCTCCAAAACAAATAATAAAGGGGTTTTTCCCCTTTCTGTTTTTCTCCCAAATTTTAAATATATATATTTATAAAAAGCATAACAGAGTGATAACCTTATTCTGAATACTGTGAATCTGAACTAGGATATGAACATTAGGAGTGCTCTGGAATTAGTGGTATTACCACACCAGGTCATTTGACAGTCGGATCCAGATGTTCCTGTTGGTCAGCCTTTTGTCTGCCCTAACAGGGCACTGAGTAGCAGCATTCTCTTCGAGAGAAATGCGGACAGAACTAGAACTTTTCTTTACAATCTCAGCTGGTTTCAGCACAAACCTCCAGAAGTAAGAAGCCATTATTTCAGTATGTTGACATAAGCTCAGTAAATCATGATATCTACATAAAATAATACTGTTAAAATTGAGTTTCTAATACTGATATTAAAATTGGAAATGTTTTATCAGCAGAAATCCAATTAATGCAGTTTGTTTTTAAAACTAAGACCTTTCAAGACCTTTCAAAGCTTTCACAGAACGCTTTTTCTTTCCAGGTATATTCTCATACAAAAAAAAAAAATCAAAGAAAGTCTGGACAAAAAACTGCACAAGAGAAACTGTCTTAAAAACTGATAATCTGTCTTAGAAAATAGCTTTATAAATACATTTTAAAAAACATAATTTATGTTCTACAATCACTAAGAAAACTGATCTTACTTTACCTTGACAAGTTTGTCAATAAAGAATTAAAAATTCTGCACTGAAACGCTTTTCCAACATATTTGCAGTCATCTCTAATTTGTGCTGTGGTCAAAGTTCAGACATGCTACCCTCAATTCTCTTCTGCTACCCAGGCCAGCAATAAAGATCATTAGCCAAGGCAGACCAGATGCAGAAACTGTTTGACACATTCTGCTCTTACAGTGAACCACAGATAACTGTTAGGTGGGTTATCCTTGCTTGTGCTTTGTATCGGCAGCTCTTACTTACATTACTACCAGCACTCCCAAATTCCTCTTCTACTTACCAATTCCTGACTCCTAAAAGCAAAGAAATGTTCTTATGCCTCGAAAACTCAATCTTGTATTATTAAATTGTATCCACTCTTTTACTACTCAAATCAATGCGTTTATTGTATTTTCCTTACAGGATAATCTAGTCCACTGATATATTAAAATTTTTTCAGAACTTTGTTATCTACAGCTTTTAATCAGAAGAGACATAAGTCTTGCATCAAGATTATTAATGTAATGAGACAGGATTAATTTCAAGACTGATTTTTGAAGAGCATGACTAATAACACTTTTAGATTATAGCTGTTTGCAGTGTTCTCCTTGGTTAGCTTCTGATCCAACTTATGCTTTCTCTATTGATCCCAGTAGTTTTCACAATCCCTCGTGGACAGCGTATCCAGTCATTTACAGAAAGTTACATAAGATCTACTTCATTCCCATAATGCATTCTTAAATTCAGGAAAGAAGCACAATCTTAAAACATCATTAGTGTCTTCAGAACATAAGAACAACATTTATTCTTAAAATTAAATAGAAAACTATTTTCTGAAAATATTCATTTCTAAGTTTGGACATTTTCTACATTTTATCAAGCAGCATAATCCACTGCAAAAAGACAGAAATTGAATACAAGGTGGTTATACACCAATTCTGCTAAAAAGGATCTTAGAAAGTAAGTGGGAAGTAAAGAAAATATTTTTAGTGGGTCATAAGATACAAACATAAACCAACTATGTCATGCTGTTGTAGAGAGGGAATTCCTCATATGAGGATGCTTAGTCAGGCACACAGCCCACGGGACGGATGAAGGTCCTCTCTCATGATGCTCAGTATTGCAAAAGCTCAGATTCATTTTTAGGCTTCCAAAACTAGGTGCAGGTCAAGTATGAACAGTCAAGAGACTGTTCCCAGTACCAAGCAATACCAAATTGAAACACTCAAAAAAGCACATTAATGATAAACCAGAAATTCAGATTACTTCACCCAAGACTGCAATACCTGAATGTTACTGTTTTCAAGCACTTTGAAACAAAGTTTTTATCCATCTAGTAAATTAATTTTTTCAAAGGGAATGGAGAATTGCAACACACTCATAGACACACTGTCCTGGCAGAAAGAAGTACTTCTGGAAAAAGAACGACAAGTACAAAACACAGTAAGGTGGTCAGGGAAGGATTGTCGAAATTTAGGACTATTCTTTTCTCTGAGGCGAATTTCTAACTACCTGTTCAACAAACAAGGTGCGTATATATACTGCAAAACAACATTCAATAAAAGGGATTACATGACAGTGTGGAGCTATGAAACAACATGTGCTGTATCAAGCAAAAACATCTTTGTTGCTCCACACCAATAATATATTTTAATACCTTCATGCTTCAGGTTTTTTGGCATCTACTTGCAAGAGCAGGAAGGACTGTTTCTCTCCCAGTCTCCTCATCCCTTATCTGTTTGTGGTTTATTTTCTCTCTTAGGTTTCTCCTTCCTGCATTCAAAACAAATTACAAATGTTTTTCTCCTTTCCATCAATACATTTGGGTTGTCTATGCAAGAGAAGTTCAATAGGAAATGGATAATACACACAACAGTTTCAAAAAAAACCATGAGATGTCTGGTTTGTCTTGCCTGCTGTCATAAGCCATACTTCATAAAGATGCAGAAGACACACAAACCTAAAAATATAGAGGAATGCTTGCTTTCAGACAGATTTTAAATCCTTTATGTCACTTAGAAGAACCAAGTTTCCCTAACAAAACCATTTTCAGATGCCCATTATTATTACTTCTGCCACTTTGGCTTAAAAATTCATTAAATTCCATGCACCTTCAAGAACAGAAGAATGGCAAGAGTGTGCTTTAGGAAGAAAGTCTTGTTTAATGAACTTCAAATATTAGGCTTACAAATTTTGCCAGCAACGTTCCATTATCTTTTTTTGGTAAATGTTGAAATCCTTGGAAATTAAAAGAAGCTTCATGTTGCAGTGACAAAATTAAGATAGGTTTTGGTGTATCTATCAGTCAGTTGAAATGCAGATACTAACACACTAACACTGCGGATGCTTGAATGACATAAGTGTCAAGATGAAAGCAGCTGACTCAAATGCTATCTGAATTAGATAGAAGTGGAAAAGGAAATGGGGAAGAACTTTGAGGAACCAGCAGAAGATCAGATTTCAACTTCTTTATTTTTTTTTAAGATGACACTATGACAGCACTCAAATCCTAAATGCCTAATTCCAAGTTATGACATTGAATATTAATGGATTTGCAGTTATGACACAGTGTTACTAGTTTGGCTCCTCACCATGCTCTATACCTTGCCTCTCTTTCCCCTATCACCTGTAAAACGCTTCTCAAGATGCGCTGTAAGATTTATCTGATTAGTCCTTCCACTCAAAGTGTTCGGACAGGGGAGGACTAGAGACAGATCATGCTTCCCTATCTCTCCACCTGGCTGAAATATTTCTCAAGTGTCAAAACATGCATATACCAAAAGCACCTGCTCACACAACAAGGTACATGAGGATGAACTGTGGGTCTCCATATCAAGGTAACTGGACTGGTGGGTGACAAGTCTCAGCACCAGTTGGTACATGAGATGAAGATCCACAAAGAAGCTCCCAACACCATTCAGTCTCCTCCCACAGAACCAGAATGGCTGGAATTAGGAAGTTCAGAGAGTGGGGGAAGGCCACTGTCATGTAAAAGGCCCTGCTGGTAGCACCACTTGGGTTTTTGAACTATCAGCAATGGCAAAAAGTAAAACAATGCAGAAAAATTCATTCACCTGAGTACCCTCCTGACAACCAGAACAAAACTGTTTCCTTCTGCACATGTTCTCCATTAAAGGTGATAACACTGTACTATTACCTGACAAACTTCATGCAAGGGCTGTTCAAAAGACACAGCACTCAAGGGGTTCACTGACAATGCCATAAGCATTAGTGAACACGGAGTGCTGTATTTCAAGTCACATCAGCCTTGGGCTAGTTCAAAAGAAAAACAGCATCAATTTTCTAAAGCTTCTGAGGTGCTCAAATCACCTCCTTGGAGACCATGTCACTTTCTGCAACCCACCTAAAAACTTCAGGATTAAAAGGGCTGCTCCAGACTACACGACCTGAGTCACAATGTGAACATCAAAGGCTGGGATTACTTCCAAGACAGCCCTGCACTACCACAGGCTGGTTACTTCTGTGTTTATTAGTGTCAGGAAACTGAACATTTCAGAGGCGAGGATATGCTTTACATTGTATGAGTTGAACAGACAAAAATTAACCAAACAACTCCATTCTTTAAGGATTTTTTAATATCGTAACACAGGAATATGAGACTATGCTGAACATTTGGTTGACCTCTACAAAGAAATCTATCAGTAAATGTTTCACTGACAACCCCTGCACAGAGCTGAACACACAAATTAATACGAACAGAGCTTCAGAGAAAAGATAAAAATTACACTGTTTTGGAATAGTGAATGTAAATACATCATTTTCAAATGAAACTGTCAAACATCTTGTTGTGGTGGTAAAAACCAAATCACTATGCAAAATGATAATACAAGAAAAGTCAATTGTATGCTTCTAATAATAAATGCTCTTGTGGCTTTTGAAGTCACAAAAAAACTCTTGGCTGAATTGAAGCATTGATTTCTGTAGTTATTTATGTGCAGTTCCTATTAGAATTCTATTGAATTCCTTGAATGGTGAATGGAAGTGCTTTTGAAAACACACACAAAAACTGTTAAACAAGGGACAAAATAAATGGAAAGTGTTGTGTTGCCAAAAAAAAGTTTCAAGAAGTCAACAGAACATTTCAACATTCTTTTGAAGTGCAAGCATGTATGACATGGTTTGACAGAAATTAATACAAAAACAATATACAAAATATATTTCCCCATCTGAAGAGGAAGCATAAACATTGGTATTTGCTCCTCAAACATAATTTAAAACAATCTTACAATTATCTCCAAATATATTCTATAGTAAAACATGGGTTTATTGTTATAGAATTTTAAAATGCTATCACTTCATCTTTTGTCCACTATTCATACACTATTTCATTTAGTACGTGTATAGAGATATCTGACATGGAGATATAGATTAATAATATTATGTTATGCTATTATGAAAATAAAGATACATATATATTCCAAAAGGAAGTTTCATTCTGCATTTTTCTGAGTACTAACAATAAACATTTGAGTCTGGAAAGCAAATTTTTAGATTGCAGCTTTCTGTTTACAGCAGAAAATAGCAACACTAGTAAGTTTACCTTCAGAATATCTTTATTTTCACTGAGACCACAGCTGATTTCTCATGGAAAGTAATCAACACTTCTAAAAAAATATCATAGAGTGCTCTTATCGCTAATGACTTAAGTAGTATCTTATTTTGAAGCAAGTTAAAAGTATTATAATAGCACTACTTGATACATATAAGGAATAATTTTTTCAATTTTTTTTTCTATTTTTCCTAATTACTTGTGGCACACTAATTCTGTTGAACTACGACAACTACTCAATTTTGGGGAATCCAGTGCTCATCTGCAGTTTTACATCTTCCTCCCTAACAAGATGACATGATTTGCTATCACACACTGCCCTCAGTGTACACAGTTGCTAGAGCACACACAATTATCTGGCACACCTGAACACAAAATACATTCAGAATGAATATGAAAGACTTCAGTGGAAAATGCCTTTTGCAGATACCAGAGTAACGACAACCATTTCCCAGAACAGTCAGAATTAATCTGTTTGTCTGGAAGACAAAGGAAAAAAATAATGTAAAGAGGTGGATTGGAAAATGCTTGCATCAATGTAACCTTAGAAAGAGAAATCAGAGATTTGACAAAATACTTTTATTGGAAATATAAGTTCTGTCCAAAGATGGTTGAATGTTAGCTTAAGTTTCAAATGTTAAGCAGGTTTCTCTTTCAAACTACTCTCTCATATACATTTCATTAGTATAATTTCTACAGAGTACTTTTATTTCTGTTTTCTCAGGACCGTGTGTGTGATTTCAATGCCAAAGAAGTTACTATCTACATCACCATTATTCAGAGAAGGATGCTTTCCATGAAAATCCTTCTGCAGAAATCATCTAGCATTAATGACTTCACATATAGTTTTCCTGTAAAATGAGGGAGAACATATGTAACAGGGGGAGGCAGCAGGATCATTAAAAGGAGGCAATGCCTCTCCTAGTAACTACAACAGTCTTTTAATTGCTTACTTCAATTTTATTAAAAAGCTTACAGCTATCTAGAGAATTTCTAATCTTTTATTTAATTAATCTCAAGAATTAAGTTCTCCTGTAGGAATTTCCTCTTGGAGGACTTTATATCAGATGTTCATTTTCAATCTATTTCCTAGTCCTCTACTGAGGCATTCTGTTCTAAGTGTAACTGTATATACATATATCCTTAGTGGTTAGTTATGCCTCATTTTCTGACTGCATGTCTCTCAGCCTTTTAAGTGGCATGTTTTTGAGAGCAGAGATATTTTAAATACTGTCTTTATTACATCTATTATTCAATTCTACAAAATTTACTTAACTACTGCTAAGCTTGAAAATAATACCGTTTCTGCAAGCACAGGGACTGTGAAAAGTCACAAACAGCTTTACAAAAAGAACCCAGAGAGCATCCACTACATTCCACCCCCTCCCTACACACACACCCCGAATCACTTCCCCCAGCAGATCTAAGAACTGCAGAACAAAGGACTCAAATCTATCCTAGGAGATAAGAGAAAAGACAGTATCAACAATGCCTTAAGTCTCTAAAGCAAAGGCAAACACTGTAAGTGAAGATGCGCAAAAACTGTAGGCAGATCACACCATGCAGAAAGGCAAAGCAATAAAAAGAAAAATAAGTTTTCCCAACAACAATCTCCACAACGACAATTATTTCCTTAGTCTGAAATATGAGTGCCTGAAGATTTAAAAATCCAAGTCACTTCCAAATGGTTTATAAATTTTACTTATACAGTATATGTTAATATATGATAAAATTAAAAGACAAGCAAAATTTTAATTAGTGAAGGGTCGAGATAAAGTTTAAAAAGGTAAAAAACTTTTACCACCATCAATGTTCTGTCTGTCCTCACCTATTTACACCTATAGAAAACCTGAGATGACAGAAGAACAAATAGAAGTATTAGCCCTACATTGAAACATGTAAATCAGTAGCCTAATTTAAGCTCACAGGAAACAATTAAGCCAAAAAAATATTCAAGCAATTTGGAAGTAAGACCCCATAATACAGCCATCTGGTCTACTTGTTCCACTGTAATGCCAGTTCTGTATTTCAGCTTCCCCCTCCTGTGGTTGTGTGCACCACAGCTATTTCAGTAGAAGCTTCCCATGAGGCCGTGAGATTTGTTGACATGAAACAAAAGTCATATTCACCTTTCCTTTTTATTATGTTTACCAAAACCCTATAAATTTTTTCATCATTGCAGGACAGCTGTCCTTTTCTCTTACCGCCCTTGTCTATCCAGACTTAAGACAAAGAAGATATATCCCTTCAAGTTTTAAAGGCAGACACATTTCAATCTTTCAAAACCCTTTTTCATAAACATTACATCTGGAAAGGTCCTTCCAAATATTGAAGAGGTCAGCTCCATAGAAAGCAGGTGCATTTGGATGAGCTGACAGGATCCAGTATCTTCTTAGAGAGTCAAGACACAAGCCTAAAACATAGTAAGTGGGGAATTACTTGCAGATTAGGATTCCCAAGACTCACCCATAGCCTCATTTGCACTCATGCACTAAAAACAGACTGTGGCATCAATCCTAACAAGAGTCTGTCTCCCACAAAAAGGCCAGAGTCTCTTCCAAGCACAGTCTTAATAGCAGCTCACAGTTTGGAGGTTACAGGCCATAGATTTTAAATGCCAGGTACTATAAATTTATTTTTTTTTAGTAAGCCAAACTAATTTATACACATCCCTTCTCATAAAGTACAGCTTTTCTAAATAGGAGCACTCAGCAAAGCATTTTAAGAACAGTACTGAGGCTATATGCACTTTAGAAACAAAACAAAGCTAGCACAGGCAGCTCACATACACGATCCGTATGGGAAAAAACAACTTACAATGCAACACATCACTGGTCATCAGCATTGGTCATCTTTAACCCTATTCACACATCAAAAGACAAAAATATGTCTCACTTTTTCAGATGACACTATAAGCTTGTTGCAAGTATCAAGACAGATCAAATGCAAAGTGACATATGTTAGTCTCAACTTTCCCCAAAGCCAATTTTTCATGGGAAGACTGCAGGTTTTTTCCCAAAAAACATCTCTGAATTCACTGACAAGGTTAGTGGAAACAAAACAAACCCACAGTTTTACTATGTGATTTTCTTCTAAATGATTTTGTCATTTTTTTTAAGCAAAAGCATTGAATCATAGTTGTAAAATCTGGGAAGCACTTTTTTCCTGATCCAAGAGAAATACATCCCATTTTGGATTATTCTTTTCTTCAAAGCAGTTATAAGAACTTCAATTACAATAAACAAGTTTTGCAACTTACAACTATTTGACATAGCTTAAGAAAAGATACAGGAAAGCACCACCAAGAAATTATATGTTCGTTCAGAAAAAAATGTGTTCATCTGGAATTTCAGAGAGCATTAGTAGTAATAAACTGTTCTTCCACTGACTGGTATATTTTCTATGTGCTCTTACTGACCAGGTGACAATTTCTCTACATGAAAGAGAGGAGGCAACAGCATTCCTAATTCTAGTCAAGGTTGAACTAATAATGAAGTTACTTCAGCACTGCAACTCTGTTGGCACGTATGAGAGAGAGCACAAGTTCTGCTATGTCACACTTGAATATCTTCTTTTAAAAACACAGCTTTGCAGTGTATCAAATCGACCTGCCTGACTCTTGCAAACACAAGAATCTCGCTTGTTAACCTATCTCTGAGACAAAGTCTGGCAGCACATCTCAGACAAAGGAGCCACAGCAGGCTCTTTCACCAGCTGCTGCTCTGGTTTACATGGAGAGTCATCTGCTGCAGATGCAGTTTCAATTTCAGGTTTTAAACCTGACCAATGCCATAAAAAACCGAAATTATAAGACATATTTAAGAATAGTTTTCCCCTCAAAGAAACCATCTTTCATTGCACTCAACAGACAAGTTTCAGAGCAGTACCGGTAAAATTTGTTCCTCATTTTTGTCTTCAGAAACAGACACAAAACATTGTTTGGAGGTTTGGTTGGTGTTTTGGGTTTCTTTCCTGGTTTTGTTTTTGAGGGGGTTTTTTTTGGTAGATCAGAAAGACTGGCCAAAGGCCTCAAGAAAAGCTAAAGTACACTTAACTGTCTCAGAAATTAATATCTTTTTGGATACAAAATGAGGACCATTTGTTTAACCCAAGCACAGTTAACAGCACAAAACCAAATCAATTTAAATTGTTACTTCAAGCAAACATTGAAAAACAGCTTACATTTACTTTTTTTCCAATTAGTTTATGAAAACTATCAAAAAATAGCATAAAATTACATGGAACTGAGGCCTCCAGACTAGAGTACAATCACATGAAAAAGCACCAATTAGAACAAGGTTTTCACCATTTAGTGGCAGATATTTAACTATTTTTAAGATCTAAAACCCAGGTTATTAAAAGAACTGACTACATCCTACTTCAATCTAAAATACACCACTCTAATTAAAAATAAAAAAAAATCCAAGTATGAAAATGTTAACCTCTAGCAGCACCACATTTGATTTTCATTTGAAGATTTGGGGTTTTGGTCATGCAGAATAATTCAGTCATTATTGTCTAATCTAGTTACCCTGAAAAAGATAAGGCATAGTCAGAAAGGCAATATAAGAATGCACATGCCATAGGAAGTAGATTATCAACTGCTTCCCAACCTTAGGGATGGCCTGAAAACTCTTAAGTGGCAATGAAGAGTTCACTTCACTCCCCAATCAGTGAAAGTATTTCCCAGAGCATACTTCATTCCAGACCATAAGTGCTCATAATTAAAAGACTGTTTACTTTTAAAAGGATATTAGCCATTTCCCCCTTCCTTGTATAATTGTAGAGATGGTAGTGCCTCTTACACCATGCAAATGGAATTGCATTTATCATCCAACAGTTCTCTTAACCTTGTCCAAGAAGTAAGTGAAGTGCGAGACAAAGAAGTGCGCCAAGTCACCCTACCAAGTCTTTTTTTGAAGGTGCCTAAGCTGAGAGAGGAGGAGCTGGTGCAATTCTCACATTTCAAGCAGAAATTTGTCTGATCTACCTGAGCAACTCTGTGACTATCAGCTGTAACAGTCTGTGACACATACCAGGTCACTGTGCATACAGCCAGCACAGACTTTATTATGCTGTAACACCATATTCTTGTAATTTACATCTGGACATCTAATTCTGATATGACAACACATCAAAAAGCTTTTGTGAACACATTAACTGCTGTAAACTTGAAGCAATTAATTTTGCAAATAACAAATAGCAACAGTTTTCTAATCATTCTGAAATTCTCCAAAGTAAGGACAGAGATTTTAAATATGTATCTGCATTTATAATTCATGACATATCAGAGAAAACTTACAAAAATTTTAGAAATTAAAGGTTTTCAAAAGCGTAGAGAAAATTATTTTTGTGCTTCTTCAGTGGATTACAAGTCCTCAAGGAAAAAGAGCCTCTGTTCCCAAACAAGCATTTACGAACAGCTGGCTCAGACAGCAAAGACCTGCTGTTGTATTACCAGGCCACACTGCTGAGCTCTGGGTTTTGTCTCCTGCTCAGGCCATTCTCTCATCTCTTTTCTTTTCCACCTTCTTAGTTCCTTCTTGCCACCACAAACAATTCCATATTATACACATACACAAGCCAGTTTTACAGTTATTTAGGCTGCACTACAATAAAACCCATGAGAATTTTGTCTGGCCGTTTTATGAAAAGTGACAGCACCAGAGTGAAAATGTGGTGTTTAAAAAAACCCAAACCAAACAAAACAAAAAACCACATTCACCCATCTGCTCAAAGATTCTCTTGTTTGACCATTTTTGTAATTGGTGAGAATGGAAGTGAGATGAGACAGAAACAGGACGTGAAGGCATGGGATTCATGTGATCTTGTACCAAATTTAAACGCAAACTGGAGGACTGGACAGGTGGACAAAGCAGAATCATGATAAATCAGGGGTCTAACTAATGGTAGAATGAAGACCCAAGAAGACAGACCAGACACATGTTATTCATCAATTTAAGAAAAATAATCTACCATTTACTTCAACCAGAGTTTTGATCAGCTGTAAAGTTAAAATAGAGTGTTTCATCCTCTATAATTTTCAGAAGATATTTACCCAGCCCATTTTCTATGTTCAAAATCTAAACTGTCAAAATTAAGCCTCGCTTCCCAAGTACAAGTGAGGTTAGGGTGACCCATCCCGAGTATCCTCCCCTACAGTATATTCAAATTTGGAACTTCCACTCAGTTCTCCAGAACACACTTGGAGAGTGTGCATTCCACTTTCTATATGTGAGCATAAATCAGTGCGCAAAACTCCCGTGTGGATTCAACAAAACATTCATTAAATAACCCATCATAAGTAACAACCCAAGTGAAATGCAACCCCCAAGTGAAGATCAGGACCTTTCAGAAGCATTTACACTTTAAAGCAACTTTTTAAAAAACCTGTTATAACAAAGTAATTATGCACCACACCACTGTATTAGGCTGCTACTCTGGGCACCAACCCTGCAGCTCTTTTGCATGCTCAGAAGTCTCTGTGACATGCCACACAAACACAACTAAACACTTACACACAGCAAAGGCCCACAATAAATATCGGCCTAGTGCCCACAGAGCCGGAACGAATGTTTGAGCTCTGGTTCCTGCAGCCAGTTCTGTGTAGGTGGATCCCTCTGCCCAAACCGGGGTCATTGCAGGATCTGAGCCAAAATGATGCACCCTGGGCATTAACTTACCATATATTCCAAATATGCTAATGGCAATGACATGAAAATAGTATTACATGAACTCTGCTCATTAATAGAGAGCTCACACACTCCACAGAGTCATTACATTTAAGATTACAGGACTTTGGTTTTATTCTTGCTTTATAAATACAGTTGCTAATAATAAATTAATTCTAGTCACAGAAAAACAGTAGAGGCTGAACTTTCCTGCTGCTGCAGTGTAAGTGTTCCCAACTCTGAAAGTACTTTTAGCAAGTGTGTTCAATCAATACTGCTATGTACAACTTAAATTAGACATTAGCAGGACAACAAACAATACATTTCATGGAAAATTTTGCTGAACAAGAAATAACCATCAAACTAAACTCTAAATAGGTAAACCTGATTCAAACAAATTTAACTGCAAACACGAGGAAAACATACTGGTAAAAAAAAGGTAACATAGTAATACATTTCTGCCTCTGAAGAAAGTGTTTTTGCATTTCAGTATTTAATCAGACTTAAAAAACCTACAACTAGAAACACACACAATCTAAAAATACACAGAAACAGTAATGTCAACAAAATCTTACTACAAAACCAGACCAAGAGTAACCTTTCTAGTTTATTCTATTCTATTCTAGTTTATTAAGCATAAATTTGCCAGGGAAACATACTGACACGTGTATATATTTCTAAACTTATCACCAAGTATCATATTTTATCAACATGATGCAAGCCAGAGTCATGCCACTACGTAAAAACAACTTTTTAGGTCAGTGAAGCAAGAAATCCATTGCCAGGAAAATGGCATCCACGAGATTACAGTACTGCATATATTATGTTCAGGCAATGAGCTGGAAAACTTTCCTACAATATACATATCTAATAAAAAAATGGTTTTACCAATTCTAACCTCTGTCCTGTATTCCTACAACACACACAACGTGATGAGCTCATAAATGTCTGCATACATGTGAACATGCTGGTGGCTCCCAACATTACAGGGCAGTTATTTGCCAAAACAAGCAGGGCAAACGTGCACTCACAAAACCCCCTTACCCTTCAACACAGAGTTTAGCTCAGGGCAAGAAAAATGCCCCGTGGGTGAACAAATGTATTTGTACACTGCAGTCTAACAATTCTTCTTCAGCCGAGATTCATTAGCACTTCTGTAACACATAAATCACAAATATTTTCTCAGTCTAGAAAATTGTAACTGCCTGGTCACAGTGACATCCTGAATGAGTGTAAGTAGCAGCATAAAGTTCATTCACGTGTATTTTACATCTGGATGAATATATATTCTTTGAATAGACCAGAGGTGGGAACATTTCACGTACACTGGCAGCTATCTAGTTTCAGCAACCAGCTCCTGGAGGTTTTTGAAAGGAAAAAGACGTTATTCCTCTTCCAGCCGGTGCTGCAACAGCATGCACGAGTTAACCCATCACCAGGTACACCGAAAGCCTCTGTCGCATATAGACACAGCGATTATACAAGCCTTCTGCTCGAGGGAGACACTAAAAATGTACCAGAGGAATGCAACGACAGCACTCAAACCTATTTTCCCTGTGCATAACCAGGGCAACGCGCACATGTGCCTAGAAAGCACAGGATCGCAAAGTTGTATATTAAATCCACTAAAAGAAAAACCCGTTTCGTGCCGAGTTCACCGCATTCGAGAGACCCCAACCTGCCCCCGCAGCTCGCTCTTCCAGAGGCTGTTTACGAACCCCCTCCCGGAGCTCCGCACAATCCCAACCCCTTCGCCACAGGGGAGCCGGGTCTCCTGTTTTTTTTGGGAGGGAGGAACCGAAGGGCACACCGCGCACACACACACACTCTCCCTGCGCCTTGGCCGAAAGGTCTCCCGGCAGAGCCGCTCTCCGCCAAGTTGCGGGGCGGGGGAGTCACAGCACAGCAACGCGGCACCCATGCCGTGTGTCCCACCCCCCTCCACCCCACACCCCCAGCACGGAGTCCCGAACGCGGCGGCGACCGCTCCCTTTACCTTCATGTACCATCCACGTCCTGGTTCCCGGTGAAGCGCGGAGGGAAGAGGCGCGGGGGCTGCGCGACC
>VXAU01001099.1:1411776-1527400 GCA_013399695.1 Formicarius rufipectus | reverse complement strand
GGAAGCTGCGGGAGAAAGGGATGGGAGAGCCTCGGGGGGAAGGCGGCCGACCTTCCCCCCCCCACCACCTCCGGCCGCGCCTTCCCCCTTCTCCTGGCGGCGGCCGGGCCGGGGGGCCGTGGGGCCGGGGCTCTCCCTCACGGGGCGCGGCCTCACACGGACCGGCGGTCGCCCCGTGCGCAGCCCCGGCCGGCAAGCGAGGGGACCAGGGGGAGGAGGAGGGCGGCGGGGCGCTGCGGACGCGCCTTCCCTGCCGGCGAGCGGGCGAGTGAGCGAGCGGCGGGGGAGGACCCGCAGCCTCCGCCCCTCAGCGCCGCCCGCCCGGCGCGGGCAGCATAGCAACCAACATGGCGGCTGCGCAGTCACCTTTCGGCGGGGGCCGCCCCGCAGGGCGCGCCGCAGCCGGAAGGGGCGGGGTCACCCAACTCCGCCTTTATTGGCCTGGTCGCCTGTCCATAAAAGGGAGGGGCGGAGCCGAGAATAATCAGGAGGTGTGATTGGCTGATTGTGCCGTCAATCAAGGCGGGATGAGTGCGGATTGGCCAGCTGCGGGGCCCGGAGGAGCCGCGCGCTGTCCTGTGTGCGGGCCGGGCAGGGATAGGGACAGGGACAGACATCGGGAATGTGCCCGTGTGTGCGCCCTCCGTCCGGGGCACAGCCTCGCCCTGCCGACAGCCCCCAGAGCCCTTCCTGCCCGCAACTCTTTTCCCAGAGCTCTCCAAGGTGTGAGATGTTTTGTGCCCTTTGGCCACGTGGAGATTTTCGTATGTGGGCCATGGGAAGGTCTGCGTTCAAAGACATGGTTTAACACAACTCCGTGCTTTGATGTGCTTGTACTGTGTGTGAAAGGGTTTGGTTAAAAATGTGTTTAATGCCCATTTATTAAAACATGACCTCTTGCAACCAAGTCCTTTATCTAAAAAGACAAATACAAAGTCTTGGGAAAGACCCTTAATATTACCAAGTCCAAATGTTTGGGAGAGATTTCACAATGAAATTCTTAACCATAGTAAGATGCTGAATAATAGGAAGCTTGCATGTACTCTTATAATTAGGAAGCTTTCTAAAGTCTCATTCCTTTGATGTTTGCAAACGTTTTGTACATTTCAAGCCCAGGTTGTTCTTGTGCCAGTTTTGTTCTTTTGCTTCAATAGCCCTTTCCTCTTAGCAGTGTTTTCCCCCACCTACTTTTAAGAAAGCAATCATGCCCCCTTCATTTTACTAGGCTAAATAATCCAAGATGTTTAAACCTTACCTTCCTCTTCCCAAGTATTAGGACATACAGGATTCTCCACATCTTTCAGCAACCAGTTGAATCAGGGATTAGAAGACTGAATTTCGGGAAAGCAGTCAAGCAGAAATTTCAGATAATGTCCAGTCTCTGGTGTACCTTTAAATACTAGAATTCTTAGTGTTTGTGAGTAGAAAACAATTATGACTTGCTGGAATTTAAACTTCATTAATGAAAGTCCATAGGATGACAAAGTTTGAAATGTGAATGATTCCCCTGGATTGCACCATTCCTGGGCTGATGATTTCACAAAGCCCCAAAATAATACACACAGCATCAGTGATGCCATTCCTTATTGCATCCATGTTGCTCCAACTCTTCTTGACCATCTCCACAGTTACATTGACAAACATAGTGGTGTACACAGAGACATCTGACAACTGCACCCTGTGTTTCTGAGCTGCTGCCAGCCTCTCAAGCAGGGGATAAGTTCATTGTGCATTGAAGGGATCCTTAGCTGCAGGGCTGTCTTGGTTTCCTCATAATTCTCTTTCATATCATGGCAAATTTAGTCACAAATTGCATAGATACATTTTAATCCATTTGCACTTAAGCTTCAAAGTCTGCCTCTCACATTTTCAAATAATTTTCTTTACTTGTACATGGTTTATGTTAAACATACAGTTATGTTCAATTTAGAAGAACAATGATCAATACATTAACTTTTACTCAGTGTGTGATAGAATTTATCCAAACTGCTCAATGATTGTAAAACTACACAACTACACATTTGTCAAATGTGACCTTACATAGTTATGAAAGGATTTGTTTTGCTGATCTAACACAATATTCGTGACACATACAAATGTTAAAGGCTGGATGTTCCAAAGCTATTTCCTCACAATACATTGTTATTCTTGCATTTCATTGTTTACAAAAGGCTTGATTCAAAGCCCTAAATAAAGGCACTGGAAGCAGTGCCTTTATTAAGGCACATGTGCAAAATACTTGAGGTCAGGCCTACACTGCAAGAGCACTAACTGTTTTAAAAATAGATTTTGAGACAAAGTTCTCCAGCTCATGCTCTTACAAAAGCAATAGAGCAAAATTGCACTGCAGGTTGTTTTTGTACATATATTGCTCAGATCTTACACGGTGGAGTTCAGCAAAGAACTTACTTTGCAGAATTCTGCATTACATTGAGCAATCATTTCTCAAGATTATGAATGAGAGAAAGCAAAGTGAAATGTGACTGTCATTATTTACTCGAAAGAGAGCATGTTCCTTTCACATGTAAAAACTTCATTCAGCTCATTTCTCTTTCAGTAACATGGCTCTTTCGTATAACGGCAAGTTTTTGGCTAGTCTGCCTGTGTACATAAGCAACTAAAGCTGGCTTTTGCAAAGATATTTTGCATAGCAAGATTTTAATTTTCAAACTGGTGCATGGGGATTTATCTGTACTGTGCTGATGCATTTTGGGGAGGATATGTTATCACATGACTGGTTGTGTCCTGATCATAAGACACCAGTATCTTAAACTGTTTTGTTCAAGTTAAACCTCACAGCTCTTGTGTAAATGTAGGAACAAGTAAAAGCTTCTCCTTTACTTAACAGATCTGTGGTATGTGTTTGTGCCAACAACCTTATTACTCATGCAAGACCTTCCAACCAAGCTGTGATAATTTATGTGAGAGAAATCTATATTAAAAATGTGAATGGGATTTTAAGCTTCTCATTGAAACACCATGCAAACTGCTTTGTGGCCAAGAGGATGTACTTAAACACTGCATTACAGCAATTCAAGATAAATCACTCTCACCACAGGTAGAGTTTAGCTTTGAAAAGAGGAGACAAGGCACTTAATACTAAGCTTAATCAAGCATATTGTATGTTTATTATCAGATACATTTTCTATAAAGTAGGGTCCTGATTCAGCAAAGCCTTTACCTTTAGACCATACATGCCTTGCTCATAAAAACTTCAGGGGCACAGGCATAGTGTTAAAGTTGACTGAATCCCATGTGGACTGTGCCACTGGTCAGTGTGAATGGAAGTCTGTGCTGGAACACAGCTTTGGGATGGCTGTTAACATGTCCATAGTAGGGACAAATACGTGTGCTCGTTTGGAGTTAAACCAGCAAGAGAAATGAATCCAACTACAAATGAGATTGCAAGTCAGAATAACAATTTAATAAAAAGATCACAATAAAGACACTGGTACAGAAGAAAAATCCATCTGACCCACAAAAAACATATGTGCAGACCAGCAGGGCACAAGCAGAGTGTAGCTCGCCATCCTCTGTGCTGAACACCACATGGCCCCCCTGGGTTCAAAGTCAAAAGAAAGAAGAAACCTGCTGGTGAAGATGATTGTTGCAGCCCAGTCAAGAGTGGCAGTCACAGTCCTGTAAAGGCTCTGCTCCTCCTCTGGATCTGACAAGTGGTCCCAGTCCTAAAACCCCAAGCTTATATATGTTTGGGCTCAGATGGGAACACCCAGTCCCGCCCCCAGGGTGGGGAGTTTCACAATGGGTGATTTACTCTGTGAGGTGAACAATGGCGTATTTTTGGCATTGCTAATGGCCCATTAGCAAACATGACCATCCCTCAGGTGGGTGTGAAGGTGCTGATGACTCCCCAGAGTGGGTTTATCACACCTGAGTCATAGGTGTGAAGGCAGGAAAACTTCCTTATCCCACAGAAGTTCCTAAACACCCATCTTGTAGCCTGAGGGGTCAGGTGTGCCCTGGGCAGCTGCTGCAAATGGGCCATTGTGAGCAGTTCATGGGAAAATTACATAGAGGGTTTAGAATACACACTCACACAGTGACAGATTGGTCCTGGCTGCTATAACAAGGACAATATTGAATGTGTTCAGCAGTGTCCTCAGCTATGGGGACAGAATGGCCAGAATTTCCCTGTTTGGGACAAGGATTAATTTTCTCTTTGAATCTGTGCAATACCTGATGCCATAGGACTCCACACTATTAGTTGTTAGAATACTGTGAAATAATAAGTTGTGCTAATAGGTTTGCTGCAGCTATCATCCAGTTTGGAGACTGGCTGTACTTAAAAATATATTTAAAAAATAATGCTCTAGGAATATATTGAGAATGAAAGATGGTGGAAATGTTAGTACCTGCAGTTGCTGTACCACATATCACCAAATTCTTTTTTCTCCAAACAGCCTTCAACAAACTCCTTTGCCTTTAACACACATCAAAGTACCAGAAGGTTGAACTTTTAGATACCCACTGCAAATACATGGGCCTTTTTGTGAATGCCACATATGCATTCACTCGTGGAATACTGTTATTTTCTGCTTCTAGCATAAATTCTGACAAGTTAAATAGAAAACTGTAATAAAGCAGGTAAAAAAAAATACTTTGTAGCATAAAAACTTTTCCAAACACATCAAGAACAGGAGATCTGCCAGAGAATGTGAGAAACTAGCAGGAAACAGAATAGCAGCATTCAAGGAAACCACAAGAGAAAATTAAGGACTTCTTTCCCACCGCTGTTCTTTATGGCAGATTTTGAGGTGATTGCCACAACAAAAACCTTTTTGGGGGCATGGTCAGAAGAAACATATTCACAACACTTAGTACTTGTGATTTTGGAGCCAGTCTGTGAACTGTACAGTACCTACCTGCCAGGACAATGCATTTCTCACTCCAGGGTTCAAAAGGAACTTGGATCTGAAATTGCCAAACTATTAACTGTGCTTTGTAATTTATGGTTTGGAGTGAATTCGGTTCTAGAGGAATAGAAAGTAGCATATGACATTCCAATTTTTAGACAAGACTTCAGGGAAAACATAGGAAGAACCAACAAGTCAGTCTAACACATGGCTGATCACCATGTAATGGGAAGAGGTGGAAACTGCAAACCTGATAGTGCTTTAGAAATGTCAGCAAATATTAACTAAGAGGAGCTGACTTACATAGACTGTGTAAAAACATTGAGACACTGGAGTCCTCAGCCATATTCAACTACTTGTTGGAGGAAGACCAAGGTCATACCATCTTCTGGTGTCTCCTGCCTCCTCTCCTTCTCTTCCCAGATTCCTTTTACTCTCAAACTAATTTCCACACAAAGGAAATTCAAATGAATAGGACAGAGGGACACAGAGCACAGTCTGACCAATAAGGGCACTGTAGACAGGACATGAGGAACATTTAACATGCATTTAACCATCCATTTAGCATAGACGAAGCAATCACATACACATATTTACCCAAACAGAAATGCTCCTTTTGTGATTGATAAGTGCTTCAAAGGGAAGATGGAAGGGTAAATGATCATGAAGAAGGGAGACCAGTGAGATTCCAAAGGGACCTGTGCTTTAAAGAACATTCACAAGTGGTAAGTGAAACAAGATTGAACAGTGAGATAACAGTGTTTTCTAAGAATTCACAATTATTTAGGAAAACCAAGACAGCTGGCACGAAATAGGGAAAAAAAAGAAATAATTATAAAGATGGAGTAGGTCATAAAATAGCAGCTAAAATGGAACAATCACAGACGTCCATGAAAGGAAAACAAAAAATCTCTACCTGCGCAACATAGTAGGCTCTAAATTAGTTCATATCTGTCAGCAAAGGTATTTTGACATCAGTATGGATAGTTTTCTGAAATTGTTATCTCAATGCTCAGAGAGGCAGTTAGGACTGATAAGGACAGAGGAGAATAAAAAAAAGCAACCATAAAATAAAATGTTATTCCATAAATCCTCAGGAATCCTGTTCTTTCCTTTAATACAACACAAAATTCTGCTTATAGCACCTTGACATGTAATAGTATCTTAAGGATTGGAATAACATGAAGAAACAGGACCAGATTGTTCAGAAAGAAGGAATGCCGTCTAAGACAGATCAAGTACTCTGGAAATACTTAAAAAATAGGTGACAAATTGGAGATGTAATATATGTATCAAAAATCAAATGTGATATCTGAAAGGTGGACAATAACTACTAATTTCTTATGAGAACTACCATGAATCTAATAATATGTTTTCAGATGCAAGTGTAAAACAAGCAAAAAGAAGTACTATCTAAACAATATCTGCTTAATTTGGGTAGTTCATCATCATGAGATCTTTTAGATGCCCAGAATACTAAGGGCTGCAAGAAGTTCCTAGGCAAGTTAACATAAGAACAAGCTGCTTTGCAGAGAAATGGACAGAGCCTCCAATTTTGTACTTTGATAGACAGAAATTGAGATGGCAAATAGGAGGACAAATTAAGCTATTACTGCTCTGTCCTAATATTTTTACTGTAGGCAACTGCAGGGTACCAGGTTATCTGGACCCTTGGTGTGACTTGGTTCAGCCTTTCTTATATCATAGCCACAGTAGAAAGACACCTGTCTCAGACATTTTACTTTCTGTGGGTTCCAAACTTGAGAAATCGCATTAAAATATTTAAATTAATGAAACATCCAATGAACACTTTTAGAACCTTAAAAGGGATTTAATCAATGTTTTGAGATGAGATCCATGGTGACCTTATTTTAAGCAAACCAGTTGCAGAGATATAAAGCCAAAAATGACAATTTAGTAGACCTTCACTTTGACTTAGCCCAAAGAACCTCACCCAGTAATTTCTGCAGCAACCCTCTAACTTTGGTTTGAGCTATGTTGCATGTTTAAAAATAGTTTTTTCCTTTCCTAAGTCCATCATAAAGCAACCCAGCACTAACAACTGCCTTCTGAATTTGCAGCTTGTCAGAGAATTTCTGGAGTATTTGAGAGGAAAGAAAGGTACATGGTAAAAGCAAAAGAGTATTAGTGGGCCTCATTTGTGAGGAGTTAGTTAATTCTACTATTGATTTCTTTCTATAGTGAAAAAAAAATTCCATTATTTGAAATTAGCAGTTCAGACAAACAGGTTCCCTCTCCACAGGCTTTATTTTTTTATCCCCTATCTTTATGTTGACCTGTATCTGGCTGAATTGTAGGTAACTATCAGGAAGGTAGAGAGTTTTCTTTCAAAGCTAGAAGTCAGCACCAGTTCTAGTAAGAACGATGTAAGTGCACAGGTTGCTGTGTTTTGCACTCAGTGCTATTTACATTTCTGTCGCTAAGATCTCTACATCTGAGTAAAGGCCACAGCACTTTACTTTCTTAAGGTGACAGCAGCTTGTGTAGATAAGCAGTACATGCTGTGCCTCTGTAAAGAAGTTGCTTGTGTTGGTTTTGTTGCGTTGATCTGCAAGGCAAGCACTGGAACGAGCTCAGGCTTTCAAGATGGGCAGTTTTCACATTTCAGTCTGTTTCAAGTAAAAGACGGGAAACCTTTTGAAAAAATACAAATATAGAGAGAGGAAGGCAGGAGAAAATGGCTTCTCTGACATCCTTTCCCTTTTTTTTTCCCCTCTCCAGATTTTAAAAAAAAGTACTGTAGTGCTTGGTTACTTTGGCATTCCACAGGCTTCTTTACAAAAGTTTGCACAGAGCTAGTCACTCATCTGAAACACAGCGAAGACCAAATGTCACTTCTCACTGCTCCACAGCTTCACAGTTGAGGTTTTGAGGTCGGCATTGTCTGCCAACAGCAGCACTGAAAGGCTTTTCCCCTTCTGGTAAGCCATAGCCAGAAATGCAACACCAGTCCTGAAAACACCTTTCTCCACTGCAGTATAACACGACATTGTTTCAAAAGTACACATAAACTACAAGTATCTCTGCACAGAAAAATAAGAGTGTTTATTGACTGTTGTGGTTTGCTTTGACCTTGCATTAACCATCCATTTGAGTGTGCAGTTCAGAAAACTGCCAAATCTGGCCTTTCCTAAGAAAAAGACAAAAGGAGGCACAGCAGCAACTCAGCTAAACAAAACATATGTGCAAACTGCTTTCTTGTACACCCACATTCTGGCCTCCCAACAAAGTAATTAAAATTGTCAAGAGAGATTTTTGACCAGTTAAGTTCTTCCAGGAACTCTACAGCTCATTCTGCATTTTTTGATTCATAGAACGTTCACTTTTTGGCTTCCTGAAGTGGTTCCAAAGTTCATGTTATAAATAGCCAAAAAATATTAAAAGGCTTGGGCTGATCATGTAGGAATTAGGCAGATTAATTATAATCAAAAGCATCAGCGTTTACAGAAAATTCAGCTCACTGCATTTTCTAATAGGGTGAAAAAATAATTTTCAGATCAAGGCTGCAAAAAGGTTGAATGTGTTCTTTTTTATTTAAAAATATCTGCAGCCTAAAAATAGTATGTATGGAGTGTACCAGATAATGTCTGAAACAACCAGTAAAGACAAGAGTACTAGAGGGCCTATGGATCTTTTCAAACTATTTGCTGTCCAGTGGTTAGAGCCCTGGAAAGATGCTTTCAGAGACACAATATTGGCTTCTGGGTTAGCAGGGACACAGAAGAACAGAGGAGCCAGTAAAGGATGAGTTGTCAGCCTTATGGACTGTTCTCTGCATTGAAACCAACAAAGCAGCACTGTACTGCATTTACACTGCTATTCTACCTGCACCTCTCTTACTCAACAATAAGGGGACCACACATTGAGGACAGGATGGCTCAATCTCTCTGGTGCCACCACCATCAAGGCTACCATTTAGTTGCAGATTTAATATGACTTTTATCTGATCTATAGCAGGTCTCTAATGTTGCCCACAGTTTGTGCTTATTATCTAAAAATCTTAGCTTTCATGTACTGATGTTATAAACAATCATGGTACTGATGAAAAGAACGATAATTATGATGTTTCTAGTCATAAAGTTGTAGGGACTTGGAAATACAGAAGTTGAAAAAGCCAGAAAAAAAACCCCAGAATGCAAATGAAAATACACCTATATTTTGTATTTCACCATCTTGGAAACAAACTCTTTTTGAATGCTTGGCTTTATCAATAGTGTTGCTACTGATAATCCCAAGTCACCTTTAGGACAATAGAAAGCATTCATAAAGTAATTCCTCACCATGTAAAAAGGTGAAAATCTGCAGCTCTTTCTCTCCAGCTCCAGGTTCTGTCATTGTGGACTGCTCTGAGAGTGTTTTTCAGTGATGTCTGCTGCCCTTTCTTAAGTACTCAAAAAACAAAGGTAGTTACCCTGATTCCAGTGAACTTTTGTTCGGGGACCACCAGACAGGACCCCCCTCCAACAGTTCAGAGGAACAGGGAAACACCAAGTAATGAGGGGTTTGACTGAGATTAAGACAGATCTGAAAGGCACTTCAGGAGATGGGCTGGGCAGCCCCAGTGCTCACAGGCAGCACTGTCAGCTCTGCTCTTTGCGCCAAGGTAGGAAAATGAGAATCCCCCACTTTATACCTTCTGGTGTGCTATGGGGGGGTGAAGGAATAATCGGATCTGACCATCTCTCTATCTTGCTTTGAAGACTTAGCAGAATGGGTAACTCTTGAACCTCCTGCTACGTGTTGGTTAATGCCACAAGGCTAATGTAGATCCTTTTGTAATTGCCTCCATGTGTATGTGGCAACATACAGAGTCCTCATGAATTGCAAAGAAATTGTATCTCAGATAATTTTGGATTAATCACAGTGTTCTCTAGAGGTGCTGTTAATGAGGGACATACCCTCTACTTTGTATTCCTGCCCAAGGCAGCACATTTCCATGCCATATCATGAGGAACTGGCTCTGCAACTCCATCAATAATTTCATAGGTGTCTCCCTTCTGTAACAGTGGAGGACTCTCCACTATGAACTGTGCCTAGAGGCAGATTCTGGTGTATGGATTTGTGCTGCTTTGTTCACCTGCCCATAAAATACTAAAGACATTATGTACTTGAAAAGTCACAATAAAGTTTGAAGAAAGTAATTATGAAACAGGCCTTCCGTTCTTTATTCTGTTAAGTTCATGGTTACTGAAAATTAAGCTTTCTTCTCTTTTACCACAGATACACTACTCTAATTTGTTTATAAACAGGTTATAATAATGACATTCAGGAAAAAATATGTTTTAAATGTTACACCAAGCTTTTTTTGCTGCTGTTAAGCAATTGCACAGAGGACCCCATTTTTCAGGACCTGCTGAGATTTGAAATGTCTTGAAAGCTAAACCCTTGAATCCCCAATTAAATATGCAGAAAGGCAGCAGGAACAATTCCTGCTTTGCTTGTGCATTCACAACTTCCCTGAGCCCTGTGAGGTCTGGCTGCACCACAATCCTGGACTAGTCCTGAGCCAAGTGTCAGAGACAAGTCTCTGAGCCAGAACTGGCTGTGGTGTTTCCAGTGTGACCAGCTGCTGCAGTAACACTGACATCGTTTGGGTTGTGCAGAGCCTAAGTCAGGACAGAATCTGGGGAAGAGCAGCTCTGGCTCTGTAGTTAAATTGAAGACATCATTATCAAGAACTCAAGAAACACAAAACTAAGCCAGGACAGAAACATTCCTGCCATAGGGAGAGCAAATTTAAACTAAGTAGAGAAGTTTCTAAAGGACAATTTGCCTTCATAACAATTGTGTACCTTAGACACAGACACCTCCCTGAGCTGACTTCTGGCTTGTGATACCATCCTGCTCTGCCAGAATTACAAGCCCCACATTGTACCCAGTTGACTGCAGCAACTCTGCAGAAACCTTTGAAGTGTTTTGCTAAATGATTTGTAGAAGTGAGTATTCCCAGCGTTCCCCTTCCCCAAGAAGGCACATTTTCATCCCTGCTGTGCACCAGGGTTAATGGCGCAGTTCTGCTTTGCATTTTTTCTGTTATTTACCCTTTCTCCACTAGATGCTACACTGAGACCATCAAACATTTATTGAGTCAAATAACATAAATTTGAAGATTCAGCACAGAATAGAGTGTTTAAAACAAAACAGTGACAGCATTGCTCTGTTTATGTGTCCGTGTGGTGCAAGGCTGAGATTCATGCATCTCACATTGGAGGAACTGCAGACTTCATCAGAGCTTCTTACTTGGCACTGCATGGAAGAGGGATAAAGCAAGTCTGTGTTTCCTGGCATTATTAGTCACATGGAATTGTATGAGGAAATTGCCTAAATGTGTGAAATGGTTTACCAAGAGAGTGCCACAGAATCTGAAATTAACTGAACAATGTATGTCAATACGATGAGCTAGTCCTTTTTTTCTCTTTATATCTTAGAAATCAAAAATCGTGTGTGCATACTGAGCTGGAAAATTACACCAGATGATATTTTTAATGAAGCTTACACTTCAAATACTATCACAGATACCCATTACTTTTCTCGATGTTATGCAAGCCTTTGACCCAGGCAGCTGGGGAAGTGCTATCACTGTGGCTCCCACAGAGCCTGCCAGCCTGGTTTTAACTTGTGAATTGTGCAATACCTTCTGGTAAACAACCTGAGATCCTCTTAGCTTTCAGCAAAGGCAGGCCCAACCAAGCGCTGCTGCACAGCCTCTCTCGAGTGACAAGTTTATTGGATAAATGCCTGTCTTGGAGGCTCTGCTTGGACAAAGTGAAGTGAAGGTCAAAAGCTGTTTGAGCTAATTAAGGTCTTCAGGGCTGTGACTGTGTCAGGTCTTTGGTCACCCCATGTTCCTACAGGTCTGCTTATTGTGCATAACTTGCTATTTGTCACATTATTCAGAAATGCACTGCATGTTATGGCCCAATTAGTAGCACTTTTATTGTTTTAGAAAAGGGGGAAGTATAATTTGGGGAAACTTCAATATGAGCTGGTTAAAGTACAGCATCGGTGACACACTTCCTTTCCAGCAAAATCAAAACATGGCTTCAAAACACTGCTGTGTTGGCTTATTTTGCTGCGACATGCTTTAACTTGCTTATCTGGACTTAATCTGGGGAAAGAGCTAGTAGAGAAAATGATGGTTTGTTGAAGCTGAAAAGGCCTTGTTTACTGTTCAGGGACCCAGTCTGCTGCTGGGTGAACTTCAGAATATACATAATATACATCAGCTAAGGATCTAGGCCAGATGCTCAGCAAACTGTCACTGGGCCCTGGCTTCCTTATTGACCATTCACAAGCTCATCTTCAGATTAATACAGAGCAAGGTGGATTAAGAGAATGGGAAAGGGGGAATCTCCTTTGTATTTTTCCTTTATTCCAGTAGGCATGGTAATGTTTCGATCAGTTTAAGCAGTGGCAAGATGCAGCATTATTCTAAGCTATGGACTCTATGCTGTGTTTTAGGCCAGAGATTTTATTTCGGCAAAATTTCACATCATACTTTGCAGTGAGATAGAGACTTAATCAAGGTTAGGAGTAACAGCAACAGAGTCAGAACTAGTAGTTGTTAGATTCGCAAGCAGGAGACCTAAATATTTTTACATTTTACCAGTGACACTAAGGAGCTAGTATTAAAAAGACATGCTTGTGCTCTGGTAATTAACTTACTGCTGAAGAGTTAAAAACAAGCATAAAGCGCAGCCACAAAGTAGGTCATAATTCTCTGAAAAATCAAACAAAAGGTCATGACCTAAATTAAACAGAGTTTGCTTCATAACGACCCTGGGAAAGAAGGGATCAGCCAGTGGTAGAGAATCAGCATGCCAAAGGGAATTGTAAATGGGAGCTCTGAAGAACTTCTTGTCTCTTGTGGATGGGTTCATCTCCAGCTCAGGTCAGTATTGATTGAAAACTGCTGTCCTGCACAGTCTTTTCAGTGCCCAGTGACTGTAGCTGGGAATCGAATCCTGTTCCCAGCAGACAAGCAGCCACATCACATAAAACCATGGATAGACCTGAAATTAATTTCTAATTTTGCTGGCAGCCTTCCAACACAGAGGTCAGGCCGAGGAGCAACTGTAAGGATGCAGATTTCTCCCAGCACAGACCACAGGGAAGGGCAGATGTGGCAGAGCAGCAGGTGGTTGGTGTGCCTGCTTTTCAGGCAGAGGACTTCAGTCTTCTGGATGCTGATGGAGTACCACATTCAAGGACTGCTCCCCGGTCTCCCCTGTGAGATGGGATCCATGGCAAGCGAACAGCCCGGAAAGGGACTGCTACAGCCAGAGATGACAACCAGCAGAGCTGTGCTGCCCCTCCCACGGCCCTGCCTGCCCAGTGCCTCCGAGGAGCTGAGGGTAACTCCAGGCAGAACCAGACAGCTGGCTCCTATGGAGTCAGACCAACAGAGGCACACCATGTGACAGAGGGTGACTAACAGAATTAGTTTTGTGGTGCGTTATTGCCAGTGGGGGAGGTAAGAGGAATACAAATTTGATGGGATACTGAAAAAGTTTACATGATCTCAGGAGCTCGGATAAATCTTACTCTTTATTTGCATGCACTAGGAAACAAAGCTGAAATACTCCCATGTTCCTTTTCCTCTTCTGCTGACTTCTGTGTTTGGACAGTGTGGGAGCATTTTTGGGTGGGGAAATTTTACTTGCTAAGGAATACCTGGAAGGAAGCATTTAGTTTTCCTAAGTCCATGGGTTGGAGCTTATTCTTGCCAATTGTAGGGAGAAACGCAAACATTATGTAGAACTTTTTGCTCTACTTAACCATCCAAGAAACAGCAACAAAGCCAGGAAGTGTTGCAGTTTGCAATAGTAGAAAGTTTGCCTAAAAAGAAATAGTAATTGCAGTTTCTGAAAGCAAGGAAATAATTTCTGGGAGCCAATTACTTTAGCACATTTTATATTCCTGTAAGGTTAGTTAATATTCTGTGAGGACACTCTTGCATGTGATGGATCACACTGCCCTAAACCCATGCAGAACGATGCACTGCTGATACACTGCTGATACTGAATAAATTTAACTTACCTTCAAATCACAATTGCTGAGTGCTTCACTGTCATGGTTAAACTAATCACAGAAAAGTCTGGATGAGTGATATCACTTTCAGGTATCAAGGACAGGAAAATTCATGCTCACATAAGCCTGACCCTATGATATAAAATATCAACAGGTTGTCACTTTCCTATTTAGTACATTAGAGAAATGCTGCACTGCTTTTGTGCTGTGCTGGTTTGGGCTGAAGTAGAGCTTATTTTCTTCATGATAACTATGTTGGAGCTGTGTTTTGGGTTTGTGCTGCAAGCAGTGGTGATAATTAATAGATGTTTTCATTATTATTGCTGAGCAGTGCTTTCACAGAGTCAAGGCCTTTTCAGTGAGCAGGCTGGGGGTGCACAAGGAATTGGGAGGGGGCAGCCAGGACAGCTGACTCCAACTGACCACATGGACATTTCATCTCTTTTGGTGTCAAGTTGGCACATTTTGCTGGGGGAAAGGCTGGCAGGGGCCACTGCTCGGGAACAGGCTGAGCACTGGTCTGTTGGTGGTGAGCAATTGGGGTTTTTTGCATCACTTGTCTTTCTTGGCTCTGTTTCTCTTTCATAATTTTCTTTCATTACAAATTATTATTATTTTATTTCAATTATTACACTGTACTTATCTTAATCCAGGAGCTTTCTCACTGTTAGCTTTCCAATTTTCTTTCCCCCATCCCACTGGGGGCAGTGAGTGGCTGTGTGGGGCTGAGTTGCTGGCTGGAGTTAAAGCACAACATGCAACAATTTACCTCTTTATCCCCTCTCATTCTCCCAATCCTCCCTGCTTCTCTCCCAGTTCCACTCTATCTTTTGCTTCCTATCTTCTTTCCTTCTTGCTTGTAACCTCTTGAACTTGAATCAGTTTTTCTAGACTGATCATATGCAGGGCTGGTACAAGATCATTATTTCTGGGTTCATCTAAATGCTGCATTGATCCTGGTGCACTCCCCCACCTCCTTTTACCACCCCTCCATCCATAGCATCTGACAACACGTCTCTGGACCTTCCACTTTTTGTAAGGTGGAGAGTCCAATGTGCCATTTCTGACTCCTTTTGCTGTCCTTTTTTGTGGCCCTGAGGATCCTAGTAGGACACTTCAACATTTTAGGGAAAGTAAAGAACCTCTGAAGGTGGAGCAGGGAGGGAATTAAGGCTTTGTGCAGGATGGCTACACCACGTGGAGCAACCATTTACCAAGTGTGTTTGAAAAGCAAATTTGCTGTCAGGTTGACAAAGTGGGTAACACAGCAGTTATATCTTGGGGATCTGGAATAAGTCCTTATAGACCTAGGAACTCTGGGTATTTTCAAAACAGAAAGGCTCCTTTTCATGATTGTCTTGAATCAATGGTTTAATAAGAGGATGAGACAAAGTGCTTCATCCAATCTCAAGAGAAGGAGGCTCTGCTGGCTCTCACCACAGCACTGGGGTGCTCCGTTACACCTGCACTGGCAGCTCCCCTTCTCGGGGGATAAATTAGTCTTTTAATTTCTGCCCACTTTGCAAACCCCAGACTCCCTTCCCTGTACCGTTCAGGGTGCTGTGCCAGGTGCAATCTGGCAGATGGGATGTTCTTCCATCTCCTCTCTCCCTATCTGGTTCTTGGGTGTCAAGAGTGTTTGTTCCTCACACCACTGAAATAATGCCCTGTGGAGGGCACAGGACAGGTTTTGAGGCTGTTAGAGGGCAGGCACTGAGGCAGCTCTAACAAGTGAAGGATTTCCATATACACCCACTGAAGCACTGTTAATACATCACACGTGGAGTTTGATGCAGTAATGGAAAAATCAAAATCAATGCTAGGATCACACTTTCACCACAAGTGCAATATCTTGTAGAGCACATCAGTAATTATACACCTTGGTGTTTTACCCAAACTGCATGATGGTGGGGTTTTTTTGTGGAGCTTTTTGTGTATTAGTGATTTGCAAAAGCTGAGCACAAATAAAGAGGAAAATACAGTGATCAATTAAAGACAGCCCAGGTGCAGAATCTGATTTGTATGAGGCAAATTTACCAGCTACAGTGGGTGCAACTGTCTAGATGGCTGGTCAGATTGACTCGTCCCTGTAGCCTTCTCTGGCCCAAAATCCTGGAACTAATCCTGGAGTAAGCTCCACCCAGGGAGATTCCCAGATTCCACTTGGAGGCTCATCACTTGTGATTTCTAACTTCACATCCCACCTTGGGAGCAGGATACAGCAGCCCAGCTCTGGGCTATCGGCTCCAACACATCAGCAGGACTGCCAAGGGGCTGCATGTCTCAGAGCAGCCTGGGAGTTTTGCCCTGCCAAACTTAATGTAGACAATTTGTCCAAATTTCCCTCAAATCTATTAACTTAATTTGACAACTGAAGGTCAGTTTTGATAACACTTATAACACATCATGCTATATCTGGTAAAAGTAATGAAGTCTTGGCTAAGGCCTCATTTAATGCTTTTAAATTTTGCTGAAACTGCCAGGCTGTGGGGCTTTTTGTTGTTTGTTTTCAAGAGCCTGAACATCTTGGGTTTGTTTGAGTAAAATAGAGAATTAGATCTTGCTAGAATATAGTTTAAACATATTTTCTGAAGCTGAAAAATGGCATTAAGTCAGGTCTTTTCATCACAAATAAATTCAGGTAATTATTACATGAATACCCTCTCAAGATGCAGTGGGCGTTGGCCGAGTGGTGTAGGCCCCCACCTGTGGAGCCGGCTCCTTCTCTGAGGACGCCGGTTCGAATCTCGAGGAACTCGCTGTTGCCGTCCGAGTGTGCTCGGCCGTGGCAAGATGAGCCTCAGGAGTAAAGGGGGTGGGGCCAATTCCGCGCACACTGTGCCTCACCTAAAAAATCCACTGCACAGGCTTATCCCAAAATCTTCATTCGCAAAGTCCCGCCAACAACAACAACAACCCTCTCAAGAGAAAATAAAAATGGAAAAAAAATATTTAAAATACAACTGCTTAGACATTCATCAAAATAGATGCATTCCTGCTTTTACATCACACAGCTTACAGCTGTTAGATCTGAAGTGACAAAAACGTCCCCTGGAACCATGACTTGGTCAATGTAATGTCCTGTCAGATCCACAGGGTGAGCTACCCTGGAGTCTGTCCTGAAGGCACTCTGTCCTGTCTCAGCATCAAGGCTGCAACTATTTATTTCTGAAAGTTGCCAACAGCACCTCATTTTCTCCTAGAGTGGTCTTCAGAGGAAGCCAGGTACTTACCAAGCAAAGCTCTCCAGAATGAAGTGTGCTGAGGGAAGAAAGGCAACTGTGAGGAGCCAGGATACATCAGCCAGAGGCCACATACTAAGGATATAAAGGAAAGCAGAAAAGTGGAGAGCATTCTGCCTGTTTGAAACTCTTGGTCCTTAATGGACATGCTAAGATTTGATGTAGCAGCGATCAATGACTTCCTAAAAATGCAGACCCCTTGTGTAGGCAATATCAGGTATAGTAGAGGAAAAAAACCCAAACACCTGAGAAGACATCTCTCAGAGAGTGCTTAAGGGCAACTCTTTCATTTAGAACAGCACTGTAACATTAGCTCCCAAAAAAACACGAAAAACCCAAAAAAACCCCAAAACAAAACAAAAACAAACAAAAAAAAAAAGAAAAAGAAAAAGCAGGTCAAATCTGAAAAAAATATAAGATTTCAAAATGAAAGTGTAATGCCTCTAGCGATGAGGTATCAATAAGAACTGAGGCATGAAGCTATGCTGTTTCTGCAGGTTGAAACTTCTGTCTCAGAGGAGGAGGGAAGTGGATTTGCATTATTGCAGAATCCTGTTTGATCCTGAGGGAGGTTGGCTGCCCATTACCCCCAGCTGACATGCACTGTCAGCTTCTGGTGGATCAGAATCCTGCTCACATTATTTTCTAGTCAAATCCTTTATTACTGCTTTTAGAAAAAGAGGGTCCTGGAGTTGTAACATCAGCCCTGTACCACCAAATGTAAGCACTAGGGAATAATTTCAGAGAAGCTTTTTCAGAACTGCCTACAGATAAAAAATGTGGGCTTGAAATGTGTCCTTACAGCATATCCCCTAAGTGGATTCACAGCTGATCATTCACATTTGCCGCTGTCTCCTGGGGGGATGCTGTTTAACAAGCTCACCTGATGGCATGGCTAATTTGTAAGTCAGTATTTCAGCTTTGTCACTTACAACATACAGAATCTTTTTATGCACCAGGAACATCTTTAATTTACATACTCAACATCATCAAGCTGTTCAGGTGTGACCATGTTATAAAACCTACATGATTCTAGTACAGCTTTGTGTAAGCATTATTTATTTATTTGCTCTATCAGCCTGTGTCAGCATAAAATAGAGGCAAGCAGAAAAGGCACATCAGCTTTCCTTTGCTTAAAAATCAGTCACAAGATCATAATCTTGTTCCTGAAAAGACAGTATAGGCTGTAAGCCCATACTTTATGTCTAAACATATCTGCTTCTTCAAGTCTTTTCCAGTGATTTACAATGCCAATTATGCTAGAATTGGACATATGGAATAGCTTCATTTGGGATGATGAAGGTCTGCAAGCTTTGTATAAAACAAAGGTGTTTTAAGCAACACAGCAGTTAGTGTCAATGTTTATTTTCCAAGCATTGCACCCAAACTAAACCAAAGCTTCAAACCAAACACAAGCAATACAACACTAGAGCAAATACAATGATGAAATAATTATCCGTATGTATCCATACAGGATATCAGAGTGATCAATTCACATACCCAATTCTGAAATAAGACTCCTGTGTGACTAGTTGGTTTTGTTGCAATCTTGTGTTCCATCTAAAGGAGTCTCCACCTGTGCTGCCAGCTAACTGCAACAGGCTGTTACACAACTCAACACATGTCCCAGTTAGGCCCTAAAACTGGTTTCACCCAGCTCTCAAGACTGCATTTCTCTTGAGAACAGTAATTTACTACCTGTGATTTGTCATTCAGGCTGCTGGTGGTGCCTTTGCTGTCATGGTGATTCTGTGCTCTTGGTGACCCATGCTATAATGCCCTGCTTTTCTTCAGTGAACTTCAAGGCATGGCTTCCTGATAAAATAACTAATGTTTCATTAGCACAGTCTTGTCATGCATACATCCCCACTGGAGGGTCACTGCATAGTTCGATGTACAGAAATAATGATCCATTTGGATGTGCATAAAGATAAGCAAAGAGATATAAATAGATGCAATGCTTTCTTAATGATCTGTTATTAATGTCTCTTGGTTACAGTAATATTACTGCTGTGTTATCAAAATTGCTTTACAACAGATGCGAACTTTTAACCAGGCATATGGGTTGATACAGTCTAGAGAGCTGTTTGAATCAGAGGGTGAATCATTGAACCAGCTTAACTTTAAATCCTCCGAGAAACCACACGTTTTTTGGAAACAAGCAACTGCAGTTTGCTTTAGAATGACAAGCTTTTTAAAAAGCTAAATCTAAAGAAAATGTTACTACTGTTACACAAGCTGTTTTTCTCTCTTCTCTTACACATACCTCATGCACATCTCTGTGGCTTGGAACATGGGTTTGTTCACTGCTTGTCCAGAGCTTAACAACGGGATGCCAGATTCACAGCTATTTACACTGCTTGACTCCCACTGCCTGCCTAAATGTCGATTATAATGAAACAGAAGTAGAAACATGGTAGGGAGATCTTTCTGAGTGAGCCTTCTAGATTATTGTGCCTTGCTTTTCACAAGGGTTTGTCATTGTGGTAGTTTTTCTGTAGGCCTTCCCTAGAAACCGGGATACAAAACCAAGGAAGTATTCCAAGGGAATACCAAGGGAGCTTAGCAAACCCGACACAGTCATCTTTCATGGCAATGTCCAGTAATCATCTTATCCATCTTTTGCTATTTCCCATCAGCAATCTGCTCAGATTCTAATCATCTTTTAAACAATTGTATCCATTTTAAACATGTCTTTTGTAATGAGAATAAAAGAACATGTCTCTATTTTGGGTTGCTGCATTATCCCTCCATGCCAGCCCCAAAAAGCCTCCCTATGACTAACATTGCCATGGCCTGATTTACACACAGACTTAGTATCTGCAACTCATTATCGTATTTAAACTTCTGGGTGGCTCCACTCCCTTGAGAAATTGGACCTAATAGCATTCTACACAGAAAAAGATGTAAGTACCTATTAACCTGTAGCAATTTACCACAGCATTTATAAAGATATGAATAATATGCAGAGTCATGCACATCTTACTAATGCAGACTGAATTATTCATTGCAAAGCTGGGCAATATTTTTATCAAACACTTATTATGGATAAATGTTTTCCGTATTCAGTACCTCAATATATGTCTGAATAACACTTTGCAAATAAAGCTTCATGCAAATGTTGCACTGAAATATTGGCACTTTTCTCATTTGAATAATTATTTCCAAATCAATTTCCTTTGTGTTATTTATTCGTCATAAATGAGTAATGTTATTCACTGAGCTTGGTTCTGTCTAGGCTAATAAAATGACTTGGTGTTACCCTCAAAGTACTTGCAATCTTAGCTTAAGATTTGCAAGATCTTGCACAGAAGTGGATTTCTGTGCTGTCACAATATTTCTGGAGATAAAAAACACGGGAAAGCAATAAAGTGAGTCAAAAGTTTGAAATATTAAATCACTGGATATATATCGATTGATACATCCATGTTCCATTGACTGCCATTCTTTGTGTTGGTTTTGATCTTTCTCTGCTGTTTTCATCTTTTAATGCCTGAATACACTCAGTCTCTTATTATTGTCTTGTCTACCTGTTTGAGACTGACCAATTCATATTTGCTTGCAATTAGTCCCCAGTCTCTGATCAAATGCTGCTCTTGCATGACTGCAAATATACAAATGCTATAAATAATTCTCATGCAAATATTCTCCAAGACTTAATCCCAAGGTTATGGAGGTGCTGCTTTTGTCTCCTTTCCATTAATTTTCAAATATCTACACACCATCACTGTGCCCTAAATCCACCTTTATCACCAATGGTCAAAACAGGACAGCCCTGCCATTTTTTGGTGCAAAACCTTAAGGATAGTTGGTACTTCCAAAGTTTCAGGGGAAGTATTTCTTCTTCTAAATTATAGATTGGATGTGCATACTGTGAAATAAAATGTGGGCAGTGATTCCCAGCTCCTGGAGGCACAGGCTGACTTGTGTCCATAATTTTCAGGGCTCCCTCCCTCTTAGGAAGGTCATGCCCAGACTTTATGATGGCCCTTCTTGTTGTGAGACATCATCATTACTACCATTATTACTATTATTACTGTTACTGTGGTTATGACAAGGACCTGCTTTTTTTCAGTGCACTGTGTGAAATAACGTGATGGGTGTGCTGCAGCCTTTCAGAGCAAGGCTTTTATGGGGTGATCATGCTGTTGGCCTGGTGTGTGGTCTGCAGGAATGTGGGGCCTTAGAGGTGGCACTGGACCACCAACCCAGGGTGACAGGAGCCACACCTGGAAGAGCTATGAGAGGCATTTCAAAATCACACTCCTGAGCTGAACCAAAATTCTGTTGCAGGTGCACCCTACAATGCTGTGCACAGAGGTTACCCTCCTGCAGCAGATCAAACTGCCTTCTGCTAGAATGAAATGCTACTTAAAAAGGGCTTCTAGCTGCAAATTGACATCACTGCTTCCTCCCAGAAATGAGGCTTTAGCAAACCATTTACTAGCATTACAATATACCTGTACTCAGCTTTGCACTCGCAGTTGCTGATCACTTCAGCTGAAGCAAAAGAAAATAAACACACCAAACACATGCACACATGGCTTAAAAAATAATGCAGACTATAACTGTCGCCTCAAAAGAAACAAGAGAAAGTAAATTCATATAACAGGGGCTCTGTTTACTCTGTCAGTTGTTTGAAGTTTCTCTGTCATGATCTCTGATCAGAGTCAGATATTTATGACTGTCATTTTTAAACATAGAAAAATGTAATTTTTAGCTATTTTTAAAAGAAAATGTTGGTGTGTTGAGAAGGAGGAGATAATAGATATAGGTCCTCACTGAATCTAATTCCCAGGCAATGCTGTTGCAGAGACAGTGGATTAGGATATGATCCTAAAGTCCAGTGGCAGCCAAGGTAAATGGTGGTTATCCACCTCTGGTTTAGGCAATTTTGCATTTACCTATGTCATGTCTTTTAGAATAATAACAATTTCTTCACATTTTTATTTACTGCCACTCTTCTGCTATTGCCTTACTCATGAAGGCTGCAGCAGCTGCCATCGTGCAGACCATATGGCTCCAAGATCAGAAACAAATTTTCTGAACCCTGACTTTATTATTTTAATTCCTATCTTAATAATGAAACACCGAATGAGAACAGAATTCAGTCTAAGAGATGAGATGTCAGAATAATTTTGTATCTTGTCACTAGGTAATGATTCTAATGGTATCTCTTAGCTGCCTTCATTAATGACTTGATGGTGAGAGCATGTTTTAGCAATTGTGAATGTGTGGAATACTCTCTTCTAGGGCAAAAGATTAGCTTAATGAGGAGAAAGCCAATTTCCTGAAGAAGTGCCTTATATAGTTCCTGCTTTTAAAATAAGAACTGTAACATGGACAATTTGTCATTACAAGGTATAAAAACACTTAACTTCACGGTTTGGTGCATTTATCGCGCTCCTGCAGAGGGAACAGAGATTAATAGATTTTTCTCACCTAGTAAAATAGGTGAAAATCTGTCCTTCCAAGCCCTTTGGCTCAACAGAGAAACATGCATTACCATGAGATTGGGTTCAAAGAACAAACTATCACTTAGTTTCTCAGTCACTTCACAAATTTCACTAGATGTTTCTTATATTATTTAGGTACCTTTGAAAACGTGGCCCACAGACACCCAACCCCTGTGATAGGGCTTTGACAAATGCTCATATCTTCCAATACAACACATTTTATTTTTGTTGTGGGTAAGTAGCTTTCATTTCGGTAGGCAAGAAATAATGGCAACAATAGGATTTCAGTAAGTTGAAACCATAGTGCTGCAATCTTTAGCAGAAGAAGCTGCAGAAAGGAACAACTATGAACATTAGGTCATCTAATCCATCTTGCCAACAAAGGATGTTTCTCTACAGCCTTGGCAAGCAAACCTAGTAATTGGGCTTGCCAAAATAAAAACTGGCAAGAGACTTGATACCTGATGGGCACAAAAAAAAAAGAAAAAAAAGAAAAGAAAAAAAAAAAAAAAAGGGCACAAACCTAATATTTACTTTGTCTGCATCTTTTTTGGAATTGTAGCAGAAAGGTTGGAATGTCCTTGAATGTTCATCCTCAGGAAAAAGCTGTACTAAATTCGCTGTGTCTTGGTACTTGACAGTTTATGCCATCTCGCATTTTTCCAGAAAGCTTAAGTATTGTAGTGGAAAAAATCCTACAGGGAAGGTTTAATACTTTTTTTCCCTATTTCCTTAATATAAGATACACTATTTACCAGCCTACATCTGCAAGTTATGACAAGCTTACCATAATATAAAAAGACTGTGAGTTTAGGGAACAGAGATTTAGCACATTAAAATATTATAGTTTTAGATAGTCTCAAGCTCTCTTACTTTTCTGCAGCAAAGCCCTTCTGTCTCCGAGCTCTCAAGCTAACAACCCTTTTCCAGTGCAACTACTCCACTTCTTGTTAAGGTGACTCAGAATAAAATACTTACATAAAGAAAGTGAATTCTGTCTGTCTATGAAACTGTACCATGTTCATGGTCCATTGTGATAAAAGATTAAATAAGCTGAACAGACACCATGTCCTCAAATAGAAGATATCCTCATCCTCACATAGGAATGTAGTTACATAAAATACTTTGAAATTTGGATGGCAGTAACTAGTTTGGTGACAAATACTTAACTGGGCAAAATGCTTTTTCATATAACATTTATTGTTATATTTATTGTTAATTCCAGTCACCAAACAAACAGACCAAATATGGGATCTTTTGGGCTGATGGTGACCAAAAAAACTATATCTGAGGTTAAGGGGACTACACTGGTGATTCCCACTCTCCCCAGCCCATGCCAGGCTGACACATATGGAACTCTGAAAATCCGAGTAGGAGCCGTGGCCACGCTGTGGCAACTGCTCCCCTGCTATGCTGGTGTGACAGCCACTGCTGTGCTGCTTTGAAAAGACAAAAGAGCATCTACTGGAAGGGTTCCTGCAAGGAATATAAACCTGCCAGGCACCTTATGTAATAACAGACCAAATTCAAGGAACAGGAAGAGATGTATAAAATATTAATGATTTGTTCCTTATCAGCTAGTAAACCATTCTGTCTAGAGTAGCTTAGCCTTCAGGACAGTCAAAGTGACTACCATTTGGGGTTCTATTTAAAATAGACTGGTCCAGAATGTATGGTGGGACAAATTCATGTATCTCTGCTGATTTCAGAGGAGCTGTTGCAATTTAGATGACCAGAATTTCTCTTCTGTAATTAAAAGTTGTGACTTGCTTTTAACATATGCACATGTGGAAATGTTGTTGCAATTTCAGCATTTTACTGGAAAATAACTATTTAATTTATAAGGTAAATTAAGGTAATTTATGTCCTACAGACATACAACAAATGTGTAAAATAAATGAATGGATATTGCATTCTTTTCAACTAAATCTTCCTTTGTGTACCTAAGTTTACATGAGTTGCAGCATCACATGTTGTGACCTCTCTTCACTCTGACCATAGCACTTTTGCTTATGACATAACAAAGTTCTCAAATACTGAATAATTAATTGATTGTGGGAAACTGTGAGAAGAAAATTTTATTTTCCCAACATGAAGATGATGTTCTCAGAAAAAGAATAAGAAACAGAAAATATTAAATCTATGTCCACCGAAGAATATTTTCAGAAAATACATTTGTTCTATTTTACAATGCACCAGAACTACTTGTCCCTTTTTTATGCCCGTCTCACCTCTTAGATAACTCCTATCCATTTATAGGAGTCACTGCTGGGTCCTGTTGGACTCTCCCAGTTTCTCATCATCCCTTTTGAACTGAGAGGTCCCACAATGGGTAATATTTGCTGATAGACAAAACACATGGGCAGCTGTCATTGTAACTGCTCTCATCAGTGTGCTTCCCTTCCCACTCCAACTCCACTCAAAAGCAAAAAGAAAATAAAATCTTACAAAACTTTGAGTCAATAAATACTAACAGAATTAAAACTTCAGCCTCAACTCTAGGATGGGCTTAGAAAGAAAACTGCTAACAAGGAAAGTGTAGATGGCAAGGAAATTTCACTCTAAATATGTTCCCGAGGATCCTCTCATAAAAGCCTTCCAGTAAAGATGTGGTTCAAAAGGAGTTCTGGTAAAATATACAGCATCTCTTGTGTAACTTTAGTGAAAATTACACCTGACAGAAGCAGTCAGCCTCGCCTCCTTCATTTGACAACCTCTTATTATTCTGTCCTCGACAATGACAGGGGTCTATGCCCTATAAAGGACAGAAATCACTTTGTTATCATTAAAACAGACACTTCTGTGGCAACACCAGGTGATTCTTAATGGCCACTCCACACCATTTGAGCCCACAAAGACAAGTAACATCTCCAGCTGAGAATACAAGGAGAGACTCTGCCTATTTAGATTAAAAAAAGTAGTATCCAGACAAGAATCACCCCAAGTGATGCTGAAAGGGCAGCGAAGCTACCAATGCCTTTAACTTCTGCAGACAATACCTTCAGCAATGATATAACAAATCTGTTTCAATGGTAGTTTTCAAACTTTTCAGATTATGCCCTGTTTGTTTCTCTGATGGTTCAAGCCTCCTCCTGAGACCTCTACACTGATTCCCTGGCTACCTCCATAGAAATTGTAATTGTGACATTTCTTATGTCTCTCCATATATAGAGGGTAGAAGGGGAATAATTGGTACTTGAGGTGAAGAAGATTCTTTAGCCAGATTGACTGAATTTTGTATTGTAAAATTATTTGAGTCAGAGGTTTCATCTCACTGGTTCAGGTGTGCCACAATGCTGATGCTGATTATCCTCAACTGGATGTTGTAGATGATCATTGCAAACATGCAGTTTTTCTTCTGAAGCCCATCAAAACCCCAACCCAAATCAAACTAACCGCACAACTGAAGAGGCAGACGTTTCAAAGTTCAAATTCTAGTGATTTTTACTGAGGACAAAATGTCTAAACAGTGGCTTTCTATATCAAAGTCCCATTTTGCAGCTGCATATTCTCTTCTGATGCTACACTTTGCACATGTTCTGCCTCTGCCCTTCCTCAAGTGCAGGAATAGGGGTTTTCTGCCAGCCCACACAGAGCTCAGCCAGGCCCTGCTCCAGGGAAGCCAGCAGGCTCTGCTCTCCAGAGGCTGCAGATGCACCCACCCACAGTCTGGGTGAAGGCATTGGGTCAACCTAAACATGACCATATTGGTCAAGATGTCTGATTGCTCATATATTCTCTCCTCTTTCTTATATCCTTCTCACCAAAAACATAAAACACAAACTGAGAGGTGCCTGAAAATAATACACATGTCAAGCCTACGGTACCATTTGCTTTGCCACAAGAGTGATTACTGTGCTGATAATTTTTTTCCATTATTGACCAAATACAAATTTTAGTCTTGGTTTGGGCCACATTTTTCATCTCAGCCTGTCCCATTATATGCTACTTCTCCTAAACTTGGCACAAATAAAAATCATTCTTCTTAGGGGAGGTCATGCAGTTTTTTCTAAGGCACCAGGATGCTGCTAAAGAGCCCAAGCACACCAGGGAAAAGAAAGTGCCTCAGTTGGCAAGACATCTGCTGTATATACCTTACACCAGGCTTTGGGGAAAGCCAGATCTCTGATGGCAGGTTCTGGCAAAACCCTCTTGACTCAAATGGCAACTGTCCATCTGTGGTAACTAAATAATTCATAGTGGCCACAGTATGGAGATTTAATTCTAGTCTTATTAATAGATGACAGCAACCCTTGGCCAGTCTCCTTTCCCCTTGGTTTGACTCTCATTAATCAAGCCCTCCAGCTAGACACTGGTTTTCCTAACAGCGTGGCCTTGGCACTTAAAAATCCAGTATTATGCATGGCAGATGTGACATTAGCTGAAGCAAAGAATCTCAGCCTGCAACTCAACTCAGCCTTTTAATTCCAGGAAAAGCAGTCATACCCTCAAAGTCTTTGTGTTTTGCTGAATTCCTGGAAAAAAGTTATCTTGCAGAGAGAATATCACGCATTATCCCAGCTGGGCAGGAGTTACTCAAGCACATATGCTCAGTGATTTGCTGCCAGCGCTCGTGTGAGTGCCTGCCTGCCAAGAGGTACATGAAGTTCACATTTAACACACAGAAGCTTACCTTGGATGTTCTCTGCCTGGCAGGTCACTGCTCTTTGCTCCACAATGTTATTTATTATCATCAGAAAAGGGGCAGGGAGGAACTCCTGGATTTGTGATTTTACTTAGGTTATTTAGAGGGACATTGAAGAGAGCAGACTAATTTTTAAATTAGGGAATCACTGTTTCATAGCTGACAGCCTGTGAACCCATCCACCAATCTACCAACTGCAGGGGGGAGAACTTTTAATAGCTAAGTTAAAAAACGCACGGTGAGTTTATGATGGGCTGATGGATGCACACATTAAATGACAGCAAATAAAACAGCTACAACATGATCTGTATTTTACACATTGCTTTTCATGGAACCTATTTGTGAAGTAAGAAATTTATCTTGCATGCTCTTTGGTAGCCTAGACAGACTACCTTAAAGGAAATTACAAAGTGCTAACAAATACTGTTGTAAGGAGGGAAAATTGTAAAAGACACAAGGTGATAATATTTTTGTGCCACAGTCTCTTTTTTTATCATAATGAAAAAAAATTAGCACTCTTTTTGCTCTCCTTAACTTATTTTAGAAGCAATGACATTGTTTTTGTTTTTTCTTTTCTAGGAAGCCAACATTAAAAGAGAACCAGTGGTGAAATAAGACTTGAGAAGGAGGCAGAGGGACACTGCTCCATACTGCTGAAAATAACCTGTCCAAGGACAACCTGATTAGTACTGTGTGGTTAGGTCATTCACCTTGTGGAATTACTTTTCAATTTTTTTATTTCCCAAGAATGAAACACTTTCCACATTAGCTACAATAAGTATAGGATGCAAATGTTCCTTGCATTGCATGAGACAAGCAGCCCAGTCTCCATCCTGTAACCCAGTAGAATACTCCCTTTGCCTCTTCCAGAGCCACAATTCCAACATTTCCTCCTGCACCATGCCACAGTTTAACAAGCACAGGGATCCCCTTCATCCATTCTGCAACACTCTCCTTCATATAATCTCCAGGAGATTATAGTTTAAATCTACAAATCATAAGCCTGAGGAGACGATTTGGCACAGGTCTATATCCTGAACATGCACGCTAGCATGTTACACAACACAGTGGGTACAGTGTCACCTCCTGCAACCATGTGTTAAAAGGACATCCTAGACCCCAGTGGCGATGGGTTTGATCCTAGCAGCGCAGTTTTGGGTGGCTCAGAGATCACGGTCTGATCCCCTCCATAGATCCAGCAGTGGTGACCATGTGGCTGAGCAGGATTCATCACTGGCTGACACCGAGCAGCACAACTGGGTCACTTCCAGACCCATGCTGAATTCTGCCTGCCAAGTAACCAGAGGTGACAGGCTGGGGTGATGCATGTCTTGTAACTACCAACTTGTCTCACAACATTAATCATGCCTCTTGCTGGTTTTAGGCAAGCACCTGTATTGGATTTGGCCATCAATATTGGCTCTATTTATACCATTCAAAGCAAAACTCAGTAGAAAATCTGTAGGATTAAAACCAGAGCAACACCATGAAACAAAGATACAGTGCTGTGGATCTGGGTTTTTTCCAGAGGCCTTCATACTCACAGTTTCAGCTGAAGCCAACATGCATCCAACACTCATAAAATGCCAGCTAAGGAACAATATTTCACACCAGACATCAGATTTGAAAGTCCAAAGTGAAAATGTTCAGTGAAAGGAGAGAAAATTTGGACATGTCTGATCTCAAAATAACACACAGTATTTTGCAGAGTACAAAGCTGCATCAAATCTGTTTCCAGCCTCAGGAAAAAAGAAACATCAGAGACAGCCATGGCATAATTTGGGAAATCTGTGCTAATGGAAAATTTACCTCTGGTATTTCCACATAACACTTTTCCAATGCAAGCAGTTTTGTTACATGGATCAAGGCAACTGTAAGTGCATGTGCAGCTGAACTGCTTGTTCAGAACACGGCACCGCATTAGGTTTGTTTCTCTCTGCTCACTGCATAAGCAGACAATAATCTGGTCACCATGTGACTCTAGAAGAAAATGGACATTTTTTGATCCATCTATTGTGAGAGTTTCAGCACAGACTTTGATACTAACTGAAAGAAATCCCTATTATGTAGAAAATTTCAATTACTAATTCTTATTCTTTTCTCAGACTGAAACTTTTGCATTTTCATGGCTCTGCATATCTAGTTTTGCTGCTGGAAATCTAGAAAAAAAATTGAAAGAAATGTTTTTACAGTTCAATTTGCAATTGCTAAAGCATGACTTTAATTTGAACACAAATAATGTTCTGGCCAGGAAAGTTAGAAAAAACTTTTGCCTTTCCATCTGCTTCATAGGTATAAAGTTAACATACACACAGGAAACTTCCATCTAGCCACTTGCAGCTATGCCATAGCTGCCTTCAAATATGACACAAGCAAACACTATCAAGATCTTTAAACTGTGATTGCAAAAAACTACCTGGATTTATAACCTACATAAAATGATGGACTCAGCATTTCTTCTTATGCTGCCATATTTAATGAAAATTTCATCAATAAAGTTTGTCTTGCTCTGGATTTGACTTTTTCAATATTCACTGTGATATCTTTAGATTAAGTGGAAAATGCAGAAGCCAAAGGGAAATAACTGTTAGGGGAAGAACACAATTTTCCAGATTGCTTAAAAGAATATATAAAAAAATAACCTTTGGGATCACTGGCTTTTATTTTCCTATAGCAACTTCTAACCATCACAGGCATATAATGAATGTCTGAATATTAAGAATTTATGTGTGCTGCCTTAGATGAGCATAATTCTCAACTATTATTAATGAGGAACTATAAAACACACTTCAAGTTTTATGCCTAAATTACATGAAGTTTCCAAAAACCATAAATACATCTGTCTATGGGTATCTACAGAGAATTATATAACATGCTTTTAAAACACAGTCACTGAGGCAGTGAAACTCATCCCATATAAGAAAAGATCTTACAAGGAAAACTTTCCTCAGAGTAATTCTTCCTCTGCTCTGTTTTATGAAATATTTATATAGATTCCTCCAGTCTAGTTAGAAACAAGGGAGAAAAAAAAAAAAAAAAAAACAACCAAAAAACCCAAAACCAACAAAAAACCAAAACCAAATCAACACAACAACAACAACAAAAAACACAATAAGTTTTTTCAGAACTAGCCGCATTATTTACAACAGGGCTTGATCTTAATTTTCAGTCTTCCCTGAGAAATAGATCCAGTGTTTCATTGTACAGAAATTAATTTAAGAATCAATATAGCTTTTATATAGTAATACAGGTTATAGCTTTATTTTTACTTTCACATATGTTAAATCTCTTCAATAGCTACAGTGGTATAATTTACTAGTTTTCCCTTCTGAAAATTCCACTTCTAATTTTTTTATCACAACTTATGGCTTCAGGCTTAGCTGATTCATATTGACAGTCACATTTGTTGTAACAGAACTCAGCAAAATTCCATTTTCTCTGGCTGGAAATAAGTAGTAGCCTGGACGTTTTGCATCAGCATATGTGACAGAGCCAGCATAGTGTTGAACAGCCACATGTTGCTCAGTCCAAGTTCTCAAGTCCTTTAAATCAGGGACTGCTCCACTGCAATCTGCAGTGGCAGTGCAGTAGTTGCCTCCAGGGCAAAGGAGCATCGAAGAGGAATTGGTCTGGGTAAAGGGACTGAAGACGAAGTTTTTGTCTGGGGTGCACATGTGTTACCTGGAGTACATGGAATGTGGAACTGGGAAGGGATGGAAAAGGTGGCTACTTGAGGATGAACTGTGCAGATGGAGTTTTACTGTGGTAGACACAGTCCACAAAGACACTACTCGAGAGCAGGCGAGTGTCTGTGTGTGCTGCCAGGAGTGCAAAGCTTAGCACTAGTAAATCGATAACCCAGAAATCAGATGCAGTTGGTTACAGAGGTCTATTGCAATTCTTGTGCAGTATACACCTCTGTAACAACATCAAGACTTAGAACACTTGGGATCGGTTTACTTGGATTTACTTACACTTTTCCCCCCTCATTCCAAACCCTTCACCCTTGCAAGAGTAATTCAAAATGTTTTGTCAAAAGTGTTCTTTTCATCTTTCCAATACACCCTCCTGCTTCCCCTCAGTGGGAGGTGATTAAAACCCATCTATAAACTCCTGAGTGGAACTGCAATATAAGTAACTTCAGAAGCTACAGGTCTAAAAGCCAGCCCATGGAGATGTCTGAGCTAAGACAACATCAGTAAGCAGCTAATAGCACCACATTAGTTATTATTTCTTGACTCTCAGTACATCAGCTAGCTAGGAGTATGTGAAATTCCCTGCAGTTTTCAGGTTTCTAACGACGTTTCTAAGGGCTCAAAGGCAATAGCAGCATCTTAAAAGTTATAGAGGCAAATTAAAAGTGAACTGCGTGCCATAGACAGCAAATAAATACATCTTTCAAAAAGTAATGCTAATTGGAAAAATCAAAAGCAACGTTAAATTCTTTTCTCATGGCAAAACAAGAAGGTTTTTAACCACAATGCCTATTTTTCATTTAGTCAAAATCATTTTTCACTGCAAAAAACATGTAGACTCAAAGTAGTAAAAACAAAGAAGTTCAAGGTGCTGTGGTCTTCGGCTATTAAGTATTTCAGGAGCAAGTAGGCAGTGCAAATGAAAGTGCAAGCAGCACTTAAAGTTCACAAATCTCATTTGAACGAGCTGAAGCAGCTTGCAAGATGAGTCGGCAGGCAGAAGAGGCAATTAGGGTAGCAGAGGAAGGGGAAATGAAAAGGAACGGAGAATGAAGAAATAACAACATTCCCACTGGGAAGTTTCCAGCAAATGATAGAACCAAAGCTACCAGAGGTCAGCAGGTCTGCACTAAACCACTAAACTGCTACTGGATAAAAGCTGTTTGCATACTGCATATCCTTTCTTCACGTTCCCTCTGCAAGAACGGCTGAAGCTGTGAAACTGGAGTTGGGTTTACATTGTCTTATATTTTCTAAATACTATCAGTCATCCTAAAGAGATCTGCTGTTTTGCAAGACATCTACAGCAGAAGAAGCTTTGCCACACAGGAAGGAAGACACAGCTTCATCTGTTACTCATTTATATTGAAAGAAGCTGTTAACACCTTGACTACATTAACACAGTAATGCTCCAGCAGACCAAAGTAGCTATTTATCCTTAGTAACCAGATCAGAACTGGAAAAGGGACCAGCTTTCCAGATGATGGAAGTTCAGGCTGGCTAAAAACAGAAAGAAAAAAGAAAGTTCTCTAGGAAGCATGATTTGGGGACAACTATTTTTTCAAAATTTAGGCCAGATATACTTAATCACTGCCATGTACAAGGAGCTTCTTGTTACACAGTTAAGCAGAGGTCACAGTAAGCACAGCACAAGCACAGAGCACCCGCAATAAGTACAGAAAAACTAGTGTGGGGGCAAAAAAATCCATACACCTGGGCTAGCTGTGTTTTCTGCAGAGCATTTTTGGACACTAACAGAGTTTCTAAGAGGACTCTTTCTCTCAAGAGTGAAGACCAGGATAGATTTTGGCAAACTTGGTCTGACTGAGGAGAATGAAAACTTCCAACTGCAGGGATGTTTCAGTGACCATTTCTGGCTATGAAGCTTAAGAGTTTGGATTGCACTTTTCCAGATGAGAAAGACAGACTGGTTTCTAGCCAAATTTTAGTAATTTTCCCCACTTTGAGATTTGGCAGTTTGAGCAGCTTGAATATACTCACTTCAGTTTAACAAACCAATACATTCTCAGTGAAAAAATGCCCAGCAAAACACACATAAGCCATTTTTCAGCTCCTTCAAATTTAATAACATACCAATTGCTAGAGAATAATTACATTGTTTTTCTGTTCTTAAGTCTGGTTTTGGTAACAACCACATTCTTCTCTTCCTGAAGGTGTTATCCTTATTCTGAGATCTTAATTATGTCTTCCTACATTGGCATTCCTTCTGCTTAGTAGTGCATTCTGCCTTTCAATAAGATACACTTCCAGCTGAGATGAATGAAATCAAAGAGGAACTGGGTGCACGGCTAGCAAGTTGTCTGCAACTTAGTAATTTCTATATTAATGTAATCACACCTGATACATGAAGCTTCTACTGAACATGAGCGGCTAACAGTTGCAGGATGTGGCCCACATACTTATCTCAATGTCTGCAGCTTGCTAGGATTTGCACTTCCACGTAGTGGAAATGCCCACAGTTGTCTTAATGAAGCCCACAATAGCTCCATATAGCAGTAATCATTCCATGGATTCCCTGCATTTGTTCCTTTAGTGAAAGCTTCCTGTGATTCACTCATGATGATTTGATTCATACATTTTAATTCACTTCCACCCAAGCTACATTTTGTCACTGTGGTTGTTTCACAACTGCTGTGGCCAAGGGCAAATCGACAGCAGTAGGTTCATTTCCCAGCATCACCTCCCCCAACGCCACCACCTCACCCTGCAGGGCAAGAGGCTCCACAGCTCCACAGTCAGCTCCCTCAACACCTTTCCCGTCAGGTTCTAGAAACAACTTTAATGGGAAAAGGGGAGATAGCAGTGCTCTACTGCAATAAAAAGGGCTGTTTTCTAAAGAACCACTACACTTCAACTGAACCCCTCTGGGCAATACCACAGGTGACATTCTTTACTCACATGCCACCTAGGTGGTTTCCTTCTTGGAAGCCACCTCTGAAGCTCCTGCTTCCTGTAAAGATACCCATAGCAGCTGATTCAGAAATTGCTGTAAATCAGATGACTCCCACAGTTTGTTTTTCTCCAAGAAAACTGTCTAGCTCTCAATCTTGCTCTTTCATGATAATATTATGGTTTTCACCATTAAACAAGCTGAAGGTATCTCCATGACTAGAAACCACAACTTGTCGGATAGGGAAAGAAACATGAGTCAGACCCTGGAGTGCATTTTTTGCACTTGGGAATTCTGAGCAAAGCACCTAGGTGGCCCTCATCTCTTGCAGCATTACCCACTAAAGCTTTATGTAGCAGCAAGCATTGCTTTATATAAAAAAGGATCATTTTCTTTTGAGTCATCTGGAACATTCAGGATAATAACATAATAAACCAGTCAAGCAAATCTCTCTGTAAACTAGATTTTGTATGCATTTAAACTAGTAACTCTTTTTGGTTATTTGCTACTCATACTTCTTCATCCTTTAATCACTTTACTGGACAGTGATCTTCACTTTTGTAGACAATATCCATGTTCATGAGAGCTCACTATTTCATTCACACCTTTGCTTTTGCAGTTTCTTGGCTCAGACTCCTTATATCCACATTTCCTAGTAATTCCCTTTGCTCAACATCTTCTGTTGCTTTTCTACACAAAAATGTGTATGAAATCTTTCACATCTGAGCAGCTCAAGACAAGCCAGTTACTACTAAAACAAGTTCTCCAAATCCTCAGAGTTTCACCTTTGGAGCTGGGGGAGATTGCAAGGCTGTTCACTGATACTATTTACAAACTGATTCACTTGGACTCTTGAGCCACTGAATGAACTTGCTTTTGCATGTCAGACCATTCTTAGTAAGGAACATTTCCACCTTTAATTCTGGGGTGCTTCCTTCTAGCGTACTCTCAAAACCAGACCCTTTCTATCACCACTATGTGGAACTCATATTTGATTTCCTTGCTAGTTCTACCTAGAGCAAAATATTTGCAACATAATAAAAGACTTTGCACAAGTATTGTCATGGTCATGTATGAGTTATGCTTTTCTGACTTGCCAAACAACAAGTGGTCTTGAAAGCAATAATTACCTGGCAACAATCTCACAGAATAAAAATCTTTTCCAGGATAACTGGCACCTTCCCAAAGTTCAGGGAAGTCTTACTTAGCAGTTGTGATTTCAAGTCCCATTTCCCTTATATTGCCAGTATGACACTAACCTTCCAGATTACACAGATAGCAACAGAATAGGAGTTTGACTATATAGAGATGGAGGTGTGTAAGCACTTGGCAAGAATCTCTCTTTGGAAAGAAAGGGTATATGTCTTAATACTAGCCAGCCCCTTCCTTACTGACCCCAATATGCCACAGCAAGTTCAAAGAAGGGTAAATGGGATGCAGCATTTATAGATATGTGGAGCTTCTTGGAGAACCCAGCTGTAAGATTCAAGCAAAGTGCACAAGCGCAAAACCCATTAGCATCACTGGGGCTTTACAACCTGAGAATGTTAAATAACAGCAGTAGCTGCAGGCATCTGGATGAAAAGCAACAGTAAGGAGTGGTAAAACGCTAGATTTCTTTAATTGATTTTGTTTAAACTGCTACTTGTTGTAAATCTCAAAGGCGGCCTCAGTTTCCTCTCTGCACTGTTTATTTAGTAGCAGCTCCTTAAACTACATAAACCAAGTTGGCAAAGTTGTCCCTGAGAACATTTCATGGAGTTCAGACTTCTCTGAAGGAGTAACACAAGCATGAAGTGAACTCACAGGCTTCATAAACCAGGATTTATATCCCAGTCTTGAATCACAACATCATTCTACCAACAAACTTTTATGACCTCTTATACTAAATTTACCTGGAAGACAAGTCAAATTAAAATTTAGCCCAAAGCTTTTAAAGACCCCTGTCTTAAGGTAAAATCTCTTTTTATTCCACATATCAGGAAAATTTGTCACAAGAACAATAACCTTATGCCCTACAGCCAGAAAAGGACCTAAGAGGCATCTCGTGACTTGGTACTTCAAAGAGAAGTGCAAGTGATAGGTGATGGTCCAGAAATATGATACAGATTACTTCACAGAAACTCAAACATCTTCTATGTACGGCTTCAGCAATGTAAAGCAACACCAGTCCTTCAGAAGCCAGAATATCAATTTTATGTCACTGTGATTCAAAAGGAAAACAGAGCTCAGTAATGCTTTGAACAAACACAGGCATGACAGTTCTTATTGTAGCAGATAAAGAAAGGACAGCAATAGGGCAGAGAGAACACTCAGCACATCTGTGACTGAGAAGACACAAAATAATAGAAGTTTCTTGTAAGAATGGCAGCATAGGTGAGGAGAACTGCTCTGATGTCACCAGGGAAGGCTACTGGAACAGCTGCAGTAGAAACATAGAAAAGAGGGAACCACAAGTTTGAGAACTATAATCTTGGAAATCGCATAAAAGCATCCAGGTGAGGCTATAACCGGAAGTTTACTGCCTTACACAAAAGATCTTTCTAGATAGTAATCCTGGGCAAAACTTGGTTCTGCCAGACAAAACCTTAAGCTAGTCTGAAACAGGAGAATGATTTCCTTTGGCAACTCTTCATCACAAACCTCATCAGTTTCTGCAACAAATGAGAGACTTATGTCTTATACCTTGCTTTTTTGGACATGAGGTGACATACATCTACATATATTTCTAAATTAAATAAAAACTATACCAAAGCAAGCAAAAAACCCTCTCCAGAACATGCTTATCTGACATGTGAGAAAACAACAAAACCACGACAGTGATGTTACATATTACCACTCCTGGGAAACATTCATGATATACTGCAGTCACCATGCATTGCAGAGAACAGAACTGGATTTAAGCAAATGATGCAGGTGCTGGTAGTAATCCATCTGTAGTGGTACAAACTGCAGCATAATTAATATGTCCCAGAATGGTGACTGCAGCATAAGAATTTACATGGCATAAGAACTTACATGAACAGAAACATTGTGTCTTGATACTTATGTAACTGCACAATATAGACTGCCCAGTTTTTTAACACATCTTTGTGTTGTCCCATAGGAGAAACAGCAACACAAATGCAAACATTCCAGTTTAAATGATTATTCTCCCACAAACTCTCCTCTGGACTTGCCCCTCTCCATTTTCCAGACTGAACGGGCAGGAAGGCAGAGCAGCACAGCAGAACTTCCAGTTCAGTGCCAGAGAAGTTCCCCTCCTCAGCAGTCTTGTGATTTGAGATGCACAGAGAACACAGCACTTTTGAAGCAAGTCTTTAATATTTTAAGAGAGAATTCTTTATTCAGGGAATGTGCAATAACTCCTTCCGAACTATATGCAAAAATAAATCCCGAAATTCTAATGAAGATACAGAAGAAAGAAAATAAAAAAGCAGCACAGCAGTGTTCCAAAATACATAATTCACAAGTTTAAAATTCAAGCACTCCCGTCCTCTGCCTGGAGCTCTCTTAAAATATTAACTATCAAATCTCTCCGGTAAGTGTATGGGGTGTACTTCATTCTGAACCAGTGCCGAGGGAAAAGATTACCACTCGGGGCATACGTTTTCACCCCTTGTTTGCCCATTAGACCGCGAAGAATCCTGTTGCGGGACAAGATTTTGTCATAAAACTCAACCCCACCTGTGGCATAGTCTCTGGAAACCAGGGCCGCCTTTCTGTCAGCCTTGCAGTCCAGGTGATAGGTCATAGCATCATAAGCAAGGTAATAAAAGAGCAGTCCACCCGCTGCAGTTACGATGTTACAGATGCCCCGAAGTATCACAGGGCCATGAGATAAACCCAGAAAGATCTTTATAGCCCTCCCACAGACAAACGTTCCAGCTAAGCAAGTTGGAGCCACAACTGCATTTGCTAAAGGGCTGCCATTCTGCAAATACACAACTTCTCTGGCAATGGCAAACTTCTGAGCTTGGAGTGAAAATGTGAGAGCTTCCTTCAAAGCAACACCTTCATTGCTATCCCAGTCTACTTTCCTGCCATTGATCACAACAACATGATTGACTATTCCTTTTTTATCCTCAGCTGTACTATCAAAGTTAGGTGGGATGCCCACCAAAGAGCCTGCAGGCAGCCACGGAATTCCAGCACTCACAGGGTGGAAGCCTGAAGCTGCAAAGGCTCTGTAGCAGTCAGTGGACTTCACATCAGTGTCTTGAAGGACATCCTGAAACACACCACAGAGCCTCTCTGAAAGCTCAGCTGGCTGCCCCTCCGACCAGCACTCATGCAACAGTTTGAATGTTTGCTCAGGAAACACATGATAGGAAAGGTTAGTGCCAAACAGTCCCACGCAAGAAACGGCCAACACAGTGATCTTGTGCTTCTTTAACCACACAGATGTCTTCCGCAGGATCTGCACTGCCATAGTCCAATCCTAACCTGTTTATAACACAAAATCAGCAATTAAACAAATAAATAGGTCTCTCATCTCTCTAGCATTAAAATAAACAAAAACACAAAAAAACATAAACCAAAAAAAAAAAAAAAAGCATGAGGAGAAGCAGAGCACAATAACCAAAGAAACATTCCTTTACACTAACAACACCTTTACAGAGAAAGTGATATACATTAACTTTTGGGCCTTGGAACACAGGACGATTGATACGAAGAATTGACTTCTCCCTCCCCTCCAGTATATCAATTTACCACAATAAATACAAAAGCCACCATACTTCTTCTTCACCCAGCAATCAAGACACACTCTCTATTTACCCAACATACTTGTCTAGTCCTCACAAGCACAATCCTGCTCCTGCCCTCCGCTACACAGTCCATAAATATTGAGGTCAGAAAGAACCAATAATTAGATCAGTCTACACTAACATCCTCCAAAGTGCAGTTCCAAAAATCTTAATCAGTAATCTGAACACCAAATTCCATAACTTAAGCTTGACTACGGATTCCAAAATAGGATCACATTTTGATTTGAGAAGTTTTAGGAGACAGAATTTTCCTTTAGGAGTGTGTTCTAATGGATAGTCAACGTCACTATTATAAAAACCAAAACCAACCAAATAAACAAAACAAACAAAACAAAAAAACACCCTCCAAAAACCAAACAAAAACCAAAACAAACAAACAAAAAGCAAACAAAACCCAATCAACCAACAAAAAAAAACCAAAAAAAACCAAACACCCAAACCAGTATGTGTTTTTTTTTCTAGGGTGTTTTCTTTCGGATTTCAACTTTCAGGCAGTGGTTCTAGCTTACTTAGCAAAAAGCTGTTTTCAGAAAGCAGCATGCTTTCAGTAGCTACTTTTAAAAAATTGTTTCTGAAATAATTTCTCTGACAAATAGTATGTGCAATCCAGAGCACAAACTGGAACAGAAATTGTTTCAGGGCAGACATGTTGTGACTCTTTAAATAAGCAAATAAACTTAAAAATTTTCAAACCTGCCAACTCCTTCAGTTCAAGAGTCCTCCTTCCCTTGGGGAGCATCAGTTCTTTTTTTGGTCCAAGCCATATGATGTGCTTTGCTCAAGAAAGCTCCAACCTCTTTTAAAAAATTCCATTGGCTACAAAATTCCACCCTAAAATCTTGCTACTGTGAAGATACCAAAGTGAATTAAGCACCTAAATCCAACAGAAATCAATGAAAACTGGATGCCCCTGCTTCCATTTGCAGAGTCTCTTCTCTCAGGGCTTTAACACACAAGCTTCCCAGAATCTTCTGCAGCTGTTAAAGACATGAGTATTTCCAGCTGTACTTACAGAAAGCTGAGGTGGCAGAAGGAAATTGTGCTTTGATTCCATAACCAAAGTCTTAGTGTGGAGTACCATCAAAGGTGGGTTTCAGCTATGCTGCTGGGCTTTGTGGGATAGCAGCTGAAAGAGAGACATATGCTCTCTTCTTCCACTCACACTGAACAAGAACTTCCCACAGAGGGGTAGAGTGGGCAACTGGGGTCTGTAACATCATCAAACAGAACTGTATGACATGCCAGGATACCCTAGTCATTATCAACAGCAAACCAGCATTTACCACAGGGAAACAAAAAGGGATTAATTTTAAAGGTGGTGTTTTAATGGTGGTTATTACTATTCCTTCCTATGAAGCTCTTTCAGACTGTAAACACACCAGGGGAAGAATAATCTTGTTTAATGTTTATGCTGCACAGAACACAAACTGAGTGCTTAATAAAAACAATGATGAATGTGAACATATATTAATATGTATTTCTCAGTGTAATAACTGAGAAATCTTACATCCTCTTGAGGACTGGAAGTGGTGATTTGTTTGACAATATTATTTAAGAAAAACAGGCTAAAGAGCCAAGAGCTTGGATGAAACCCAATTTCAGGAGAAAGTCTCCTTGATAATAGAGCTAAGAAACAGAAAATGGTAATACTAAACCCAAATGACCTCTTTGAAATCTATGATGTCTTGTTAGTCTAGATCTGATTGAAAAGGTCATGCCATTTACAGTGGGGGAGGGCAGCAATTCTAAGAGGGTGATTGTAGAGAGACTATCACTTGATCCTCATGTGAAGATGGGGCAAGGACTTTCCAAGTTTCTGCTGTTACAGTGCCCTGCTCTCTCATTAGAGCTGGCTAACATCTTTTTAAGATCAGGAATGCTTCAAGGAGAAAATTCCCTCCTCAGCTTACGTCCACACCAATGTGGGGAAGGACAGACCACTCTGAGAACATTATTTTCCTTTCTTGCGTGACCAAACTGTGCTTGCCAAGCACATGGGTCATGGCATACGCCTTCTGGTCAGCGGGATGCTGGGAAGCACATCTGGACAGAACCACAGGAAAGCAGAGCAGGAAGCCCTGTACTTATCTATACCCTTCTCCTAAACAGCCATAACAGCACCTCAGTGCATTAACACTGTTTTCCTCCTTCAGTCACAGAAATTTTAACAGTTGCTAAGTATTTTCCTTTTCCTTTTTAATTTAGTTCTCCTTTGTGCAGGCATGGTTTCCAACTTTTGTGGACAGAGCCCTTGCAGCCCAGGCTATGTTCTTGACTGGATTATGCCCAGCAGTCCTGCCACACACCCAATGCACGATCAAGCAGGGAATGCCGCAGAGTATTTGTTTTCCCATAGCAGTCAATACTCAGTGAAATCAAAGGAAAATTGCCCTCAACGCCTTATAGCATTTGTGCTTTTCAGCCTTCCCCATGGCCCTCAGCCCCTTACAGAAAGCCCCCTGCAGCCCTAAATGCATATGGCATCTTTACCTTATTCATAACATTTGTTCTCTTTACGTATAAGAAGGCAACCGGAAACTCCAAGACAATTTGTATGGCCCATATCCTGCGACTTTAATCCTTCAGCTCCCCCCAGGCCACCTCCACCTTTCCAAGGCAGCCTGCCCCTGAGTGCTGGAGGGTGATTGATCTCAGGTGTTGTCGGCTCTTAATTCTCACCGAACCCCGAGAACTGCGACAGCTATCGCTTAAATCGGGGCAGTCTAGGCACGTTTTTGTCATAACACGTGCGTGTTAGTGCATTTATTGTTTTACAATCACTCGTCAGCGGCGGGGAAAGGCCGGCTCAGCACACCATCAACCAGGAGAGGCGGTGCGGGCCGGACCCGCCCCCGGGGCTCGGGAGGAGACCGAAAATGCTCACCCGGAGCAGAGGGGCGGCTGGGACGGGCTGTGCGAGCCCGAGAACCCCCGAGGGGAAACCCCCGGCCCTCCCGATCCCCGCCCGCACCTACCGGGAGAGACCGGGAGGCACTGGGGCCGAGGCGGGGCCGGCGGCGGAAGGGCCGGGAAAGGGGCGGGTCCCCTCAGAGAGGGCTCGGGGTGGTGGCCCGGGAGGGGGTTGGGCCGTGGCTTTGGTGTGTGGCAGGCAGGGCAGCTCCGCGGTCCGCAGGCGAAAGCGGGGAGACAGCGGCAGTGCCGCCCTGCCCGAGCCCGGAGGTGCTTCCGAGCCCTCCTTCTCTGCTGTGGGGACCCCCCCGGGTGCTTCCCGCAGAGTGCTTTATGTGTGTTTTATCGAGGACGTGCTGCTGAAAAATCAGCGACGCTAGGCAGGGCACGTCTCCAGGGGGGAGGATCACCCGTCCCTGAGATCGTGCTCTGTGGTGAACTCGCCACCGGCTGCCGCAAGAGAGGAGCCCCGAAGAGGAGATACAAGGACTGCCTGAAACAACACCTCAGCCTTGGCCATACTGACCACCATCAGTGGTCCACTCTGGCCTCCAATCGGGAGACGTGGAGACACACAATCTGTAACGCTGCTGTCTCCTTTGAAACAGCACGCAGAATCAGTCTGGAGGAGAAAAGACACCGCAGAAAGAACCGTGCCTTGAAAGCACTACCTATGGAGACTTTCTGCTGTGCCTTTTGCAACCGGGCTTGCCTATCTCGCATTGGCCTTGTCAGCCATCAGTGCGCTTGCAGCGAGCGTGGGTAGAGCCCTCCCAAATCTTCGCTCGCCAAGCCCAGCCATGGTGATGATGATGATGATGATGCAGCCCTCCCCAGGCCCGGCAGGAACGAGGAGGCGGCAAGCGGCAGAGCTGGCATCTGTCACAGAGGATTTGGTTTTGCTGTCCTTCCTCATGGAGGGAAATAACACCTGCAGGGATTTTTATTCGCTGTGTGGTTTCTTGTTGATTCCATGTGGGTCTGTTGCACAGGCTGGGAAGGCTGCAGCTTCCTTGGGAAGGGTGTCCTCCCAGGGCAGAGCTCTGCTAAGTCCAGCCTTGCCCCTGGGTTGGGCAGCCTGTGCTAAACAAGGATGAAATAAGTTTTGGCTGGGTTAAGATTTTATTTAGGGATTTGGGTACTGGATAGTAAAGGGCTGGTTTCATCTCGTCTATAGGAAAGGTGTGCACTGATGCTTGATGGTTGTTTTTAAATGTCCCTTTAAACCAGGCAGTCATGAGGTCACCATTTTTCACAATCCGAATGGGAATTATGCTTTGCAGTGCATCATGGCTAGATGTCGTGAACGAAGATTTGGGAGGGTTTTACCCACGCTTTTGCAGTGCAGCAGAGTAGAAATAAAAGCAGTCCATGATTATTTTTTACTTACAATGAATTTTGACAGATCATTCTTTCTTTATGGCAGCTGCAGATTGAAGCATTTCTAACCATCAAAGGTTTAGTTTCTAGATATTGTAGTCCAAGATTTGAGTTCACAAGAAAGGATTAATATTATAAACTGAATACTTAAAGAGTTCTCATTTAAACTCATTTTTTAAATAGGACTTTCATGAAAGTATCCTAATGAAGATATTTATTCTATCTTTTTCCTACTAGAGGATCTCCTGCATTTTAGAAATGCTAGTGCTAAGCAGGCCTGGCTAGGCATAGACAGCATCTCTCCCAGTTGTGAACAGAGGCTGGTAATGACAACCTTGGTTTTAACTTCCAATAAACGAGTTGCTAATTGCTAAGAAAACACGTTTCTTTGTGAGAGGGCACAGTTCTACCCTTAGGTTATGGTTTTATGCTGTATGGCAAGGCAGATGAATAGTTTGCTGCCACCCAAAGGGAAAATTGAGAGGAAAGATCCCACATCCTCCACTTCTGTCTCTCTGTAAGCCACTTACTTTTTGACAGGTCTGACATCCATCAGACCTTCTTGTGCACCACTTCACCTCACCAAGAGCAGAAAACATAGTAACAGACAAAAAGGGGTCATTTTCTATCAGGTTATCAAGCCAAATGGGAACACTGTAAAGTCTGAGAAGTGCCAAAGCTTTAACAAGGTAAGAGGCAACCAGAAACAAACAAACCAACCAAAAAACCCATAGACGACTAGTGGAGAGCTTCACCTCCCCCTTAGTATCAGCAGAGAGCTGTTATAGCCACGGCTCTCCAGCCTCAGCACAAATCTTCATCATCTGCCAGAACTTACAATTTGTAAATTGGCATTGATATTAATACTTCGTTAATACAAAGAAAATGTGCATTCAGGAGATGATGGACAGCTGGAGACCAGACTCCTCACTAACCAAAACAGTGTGATGATGGATTCTGAAAGCCTCAGAGTCACTAAGATTTACTTATCCTACTGGTGAATATGGAAGGAGAGTTGAGTGGGTTTGTGAAGCCTTTCTGGTTGGTGCTTCTGCCTTCTCTACCAGCTGGAGAGGTCTAGAAAACAATGGTTTCTTATACAAGAAGTCAAGAACCTGGCACAGCATTGCATTTTTACAGTGACTTCTCTTAAGAGATTTATAACATATCTGATTGTGAAAAACAGAGACCCCAACTTTACTAATCACCATGTTGGCACGATTCTGGTTTCAAGAAGCAGCTGTTACAACAAGGAAGGTGAAAGAAGACTGAAGTGCACCCTGTTCCTCTTGCACAAGCACATCATTGTAGTCAGGGATGTGGGGGTATGGACCACTTTTAAATTAGCCTGCTAGGTGGTGCTACAGGACATGCTCTACGTTACTCATGCAGGAATATGGTAAGAGTTCTCTCAGGTGTTTTACCTTAAGACACACAGGAGGCTACCATCACTTGCCTCTCTAACTTACAGTCTCTACATATGAAGTCTTGCTGCTACATTAAGAAAAAGGTTGACATTTAAGTACAGAACTCAAAGTCATTGAATTTGCTTAATGATTTGTGTAGTCTCACAGCCTATTTTGCTTATGTGATTTCCAAAGTAAATGTGGTCAGTCAGTGAGTGTCTGCCAGTCCAAGACATTTAGATTTCTCCCCCCGACTGATTTTTCTGTCCTTTTCAGCAGGTTTTACCACAGTCCTGTCTCTAGACACGAGATTTAATGGAAGGTAGCATAAAGAGCCTTGTGATTCTCGCCCGAGTTTATTCAGTGTTGCATGTCCCAAGTGTCAGATGAAAGAAACACTGCAGGAGTCTGGAACTGTGTGAGTGTATGACTATAGAGTAACATTGATAGCAGGAGGAGAGAGATTTTAAAGTCTGCAGGACATGGATCATCCACCAACTACCAAAGGAAGCAATCATGAGAAACAGGACTGGACAGTGTAAACATTAGGAGGGTTTTCAAGGCATGAGGACAGGGAAGTCTGATGACTAACAGAGGAGATGTTAGAGTGCAAAAAGATCCTGGAGTGAGATGTGTCAGTCAATCTGGGGAAGATCTTGCTGTGAAGAAAGGGCATGGCATGCCAGCCTGCTGTTTGGTGCAGCTCCCTGGTGCAGTTTTCAGTGTCACTGACTGTAGTGCTTCAGTAAGGAATGGTGAGCACGTGCAGGAGGAGTGCAATGCTCTTAAGCAAAACATATGCCTAGAAAATTCCTCTGTAAAGGTGACTTACAATGGCCTGTGCTGGAAGTACTTCAGCAAAAGGCAGCAGACAATACATTGAAAACGGATGGATTAAGTGACCATTAATGTTTTTGACAGGTGCCAAAAGGTCAATCCTGTTCACACTTAAATGGTCATCTTACTGCACTGAAGGAGAAGAAAAGCATATGATAAAATGGCTTCCCAGCCTGTCACTCTGAACAAGCTGCACATCTCCAAATTGCAGCTAATTGCACAGTGACAGTGGGATTGAAGTGTGCACTGCACTGAACAAAAGCTCAAAGCTGTTGAGATGTCAGTAATTTCAGTTGCTGAAAAGGGGAAGTGTCAGCCAATATTGATAATATATCCTTGCATGTTCCATTGGCACTTCTGTTCTTAAAATTTCATCCCAGATGGAACATTCTCATCCCCTCAGCTGATGTGGGTTACAACTGCAAATTTTGCCTGTATCCCAGGATTTTGCTGTGGGCTGAGATAGTACAGATAGGTTAGAAACCCTGTTTTCCTTTGTGTACTGGGTTTTCATGACAAGGTTTGGTTGGAATGCCAGTTTTATGCTGATAATCAAATCCATGTGTAAGAAGCAGTAGAATAAAAAGTTTACAGTCTCCTTATTAAACCTCTTCTCTTGGAAAAGATGATCTATTTGCAACTGTTCTTAGGGGTATGTATATGTTCTTAAAGATAAATGCATATCTTGTGCTGCAGTCTCAAGGTGGGTGATACAGACAAGCATAATAAAGGATGAACATTCAGAAACACAGCTCTGGGAACGGAACAGGGAATTCTATTTCTGGCCTCAAATCAAACCCTCAACCCCAGTATTCAAGAAGGATTGAAAAGATAAGTAATTTTGGTTTTGGTATTGGCAGGTATAAAGATCAAAGTAAAGCAGAGTCTTTAGAGAATCTGGAAAGATATTTTCTTCCTAATGTACCACGGCTTAGAACTGGTCAGGGATGAAAAGCTTGTGTTTTAGAAGACAGCAAAGAATCTGCAAGGCATTTGGCTGGCTATGCAACTCTGTGGGACTGACTTCTCTTTCCAGAGTTTTTGAGGTATTCATCTGCTGGTCCAGATCTGCCTAAAACATAGGCAGGCTCTTTGTGGTGGAATATGAGGAAAAGAGAGGATATGCAGGGATGTATGACTTTGCTATTGCATTTTCGGATACAGGGACTAATTGTACAAGCTTCCTCAGCTCTGTCTGGATATACCAGAAGTTGATGCTAACCACTGAGTATCTTGTGAAATAAAAGAGAAAAATCCTTCCCTCCAGCAGGACTCTTTTGTATACTAATAAAAAAGTCCTTGATCTAAATGTACTTTGCAACGTTTGATGAGGCTAACAGACACAATATCCACATTTGGTTTAGGGATGATGATGGTGGTGCTAAGTTGAGCGTTGGACTAGAGGGTCTTGAAGATCTCTTCCAACCTTGATGATTCCATGATATGCAGGTGAACACAGATGCTAGTGGAAAATTCTGGATAGCAGCAGCAGAGATTTGAGAAGTAAAACCACTTACAGGTTCCGGTCAAAGCAATTCTTGCTAAACTCCATGGTCCTGCAAGTAGTCTACTGCTGTTTAAAACTGCTTCTGGTCTATCCACATTGTGCACACAGACCCTATACCACATTGCATTTTACATTGCATTAAGGGTCCAGTTGTACTGTACAAGAGACACTATTGTGATGCCATTTGGTGAAACCAAAATAAAAGTCACAAACATTAGTTCATTGTCTAGCCTGGGATTTCTTGACAGTGCATATGAGCCAAGCTTTCAATAAGGACTAACTAATACCACCTTTATTTTTAAGACCTCTACAATTAGCTAACTCTCCTAAAAGGAGGGTAGCTGTAGTGAATTAAGATGTCACATGTCTTTGCAATATAGTTAATTAGCACCATTTCCCTTCAGAATTGGAAGCAGTGTGTCTTGGGAAGGGAAGGATGCCAATTCCTAGAGGCAATAGCATCATATTTAACAGATTTAATCATATTATCTAACTTCTGGAATATTTAAAATTCCTGGTATCATTAGGTACTGCCAATTATATTACACAGCAAGCAGAAATTGGGACTGTTTCACCAAGTCAATCAGCCTAGGTGGTCACTGCTCTGTGGCAGGGGTACTTGGCAAATGCTGTGACCTTCCAAGGAGGTCCTTATCAGTGCAGATGAGGATAAGTTTTCCCATCTCATTAGTAGCTGTGGAAGGTACAAACAGAACATTGGCTATCCTAAAAACCCGCACATGCTCCAGGAATAACAGACCAGAGATTCAACCCTGCCTCAAGTCTGTTGAAAAGACATCCCAGTTATAAGGAAGAGTTGTCAATAAAAATAACCGGATTAAATGAAGAGAAAATTTAAGATGAGTGTTAAAGTGAGATGTATTTGGAACATTGAATTCATAGGAATCCTATCTGTTTAAGACTTGCCTTATTCAGTGTTATTACCAAAGCTCAGATCCACATCTTTACTGTCTACGAAAAGAAGACTCATGCTGATAATAGTAAGGAAAGAGACATTCTCTTAATGCAGGGATCATTTTCTATCCCCACTGAAAATGCAGTATTTTCTTTATGTTACCCTACTAATTGCCAGTTGGCCCAGTGCTTTGTTGGGGAGCTGGAGACTCTCAGGTCCAACCTGTGGAGTTTCCAGTTCAAAAATCAAGTCTACCTTGCTACAGACTTTCCCCCCCACTCTCAATGTGACACGTAGGTTTTTCCTCAGTCAAAAAATTGTATTTAAAAATACTTTAAGAATAGGTCATCACGAGAAGATGGGATCATGCATTGCATTAACACACAGCATTTTTTCCCCTTGGACAGCATGTTTAACAGGAGAAAAATAACAGCTTCTGTGTGGGAGCTGATCAAGTCTTAGGCAGTGTGTGAAGCAGAGTGTGGCTGCAGCAAACCAAAGCTGTTCTCCATAAACCAACTGCTCTTCCAAACCAGGTGAGATATGTCTGCTTTGGCACTATGGTATGTCTGTATGTAGGAGGGAAGGGGTCTGATCCCACACTCTTCTCAGGGAAAAGCAGAACATGTTTGGCCACTGAACAGTCAGTGTTTCTATTGCATCAATCACTTAAGGATCTTACAGTTCTTTCAGAAACATTATTGAGCTGTTCTTCAGACTGCACAGATCTCAGAGACTGAACATCTTGCAGCTTTAAGTGGCTGGATCAACTTGTGTGTGCTGCATCCTTGCATATGAATGAAGTTTTGAAGAGATCCTCTCTCAGCTAAGAAGTCTAAAGAGAGCAGTATCACTCAGAGACTCACTCCTGTTTAAGCAGGAAGTTTGATCTGAGACAGGCTTTTCTACATGGTTTACTAACATCTTTTTAATTAAGTACTACCTTTCCAGGTCAATAGCTTTTTCAGGAAAGTTGGTAAAATGAAATCTGGATACCACAAAACCAGGTTCATTTGTACATCTACTGCCACTCCAATTATGTGTTGCTGGTGATGCCTGATGAAATTTACACTATACACCATTTCCTGTAGTTGGCTTGAAGCATAAGCATCCCAATCTGTGACGGTAAGCTCTAGAGAAAGATACTGTGAGTACCTTTCAAAATAAGCACTACAGCTGATGTAGCTGCTGCCTACAGTCACACCAGGACAAAGTTTTGTGTTGTCCTTCAAGAGCTGCCTAAAACTACAGTCATATTCCACACCTCAGTATTGAAAAGTGAAGGACCACAGGCTCAGCATCACTAGAGTAATAAAACATGATCACAGTATAAAGTAATAACAGTTCTGGATTTCTTTATATCCAACAAATAACTCTACACAAGGAGAAATGACCATGAAAACCCAGAGACACTCCAGGCTGAATACCATCCTACAAAGGGCAATCTGTGTTGGTTTACAGAAACCAACTTTGTGTCAGCGAGTCTGTAGCTTCTTTCAGTCTCCTCAAGAGGGTGTTACATTCTCCTCAAGTCTCCTCATGAGTTATTAATCAAATCCAAACCAGAAATTGTTGGGGTTTTTTTCCCAATTGAAGGTATTCTCCAAGTTAAAAATAGAAACAAAGGGCTGACAAAGTCTGTGGATTATGGTAAGGATAAAATACTACATGCAAAGGAACAAGTATGAAACACCATGACAAAGAATATGCAAAGCAGGGACCTGTGATTGTTAGACCTCACCCACAGAAGCCTATTATAACCCAAGTTTTTTTTGTGACCCAAGTCACAAGGGAAAGCACAGGGATAATACTTCAGAAGACTGTTAAACTGATAATCCACATTCTGAAACAGAAGTTGTTAAATGCCAAGAATGGTTTGCCTTCATCAGAAGTAATCTCACTGCTAACCTGGAGCTGATAACAGTGACTGAGAATCACATGAAAGCCAAGGAACTGGAGAGTCAACCAAAAAGCTGGAGGGTGCATTTTAAGGATCAGCCTATATTATCCATAAAAACAAAGGGAAACATCATATATTATGCTAACTACTTACATAGATAATTTGCATTTGCTAAATGCAAAGTCAGGAGCAGCCATATCGAGCGCAAGAGATAGCCAAGTGGTTTTTAGAGAGCAACTTCACAGATGAGGGACAACATCTAAGAACCAGATGAGAATGAGTCATGGTGTCCTCAGCTTGAAGACAGAGTAAATTTTTAATAAATATATCTCTTTCTGTCACATGATTTCTTCATACAAAGCTTACAGATTTAAACTTAGGAGGACTTTCAAAACTGCACTGTAACCAGCAAGAGCTGACCACAAGTCCATCTGACACCCTGATCTTCTGCACACAGATGTCAACATTCCATCAAGAAGACTGTTCCTGAGTACTTTTGCAAACTGTGCAGTTACTTGATTTTGCTTTATGCAAAAGAACAACAGAAATCAACAGTTTACATTGGAACACCCATACAGATAGAAACTGCAGCCCAGGGAAAAGGAAAAGAAATTTTAAAATCATCAAACCTGTTCATGGTTCAAGCCTATCCATTGCAACATAAGTCAGGAGCAGTGAGAAAGGCTTCATTTGCATAATAAGCAGCAACATAGGGAAAAAAAAATTACAACATACAATTTCATCTTTCCCCTCCCCCGTCTTTCCCCTTTCATCCAAAACAGACATTTGATTTGTCCACAGGTTCTCTGCCTCTCCTTTAAATCTCCCCCGGGGTAATTAAGTGATTCCTCTCATGATCCAGGCCACCTGAGTCTTGTCTCCTTTCTAACCTGAATATTTTATAAATATTAAGGACCATTTCTAAGGATGTCATCCATGGCTAGTTAGTAATTTTACCCCAAAATCAAGACCTTAATTGTGTGTTTACTGTTGTTAATGCAGGGGAAAATCTCTAATAAAAACTCTGAACCTAAAAGTCCTGCTCTGTTAATACTGACCACAAGGACAATGTAGTGCTGGCCAACCTTCCACCCAAAAATCCCCCATGCCTGAAAGGCTCAATCTGGTCCTTTCATCTTTTATTTGGCTGCTATATATCTTGCTTTATTCTGTAAAGCTGCTATGGTGCAAAATGTAGGCTATGTTCAATCTGAAATAAAGCTGCTTATTGCACAGAGGATGCCAAAATTAATAGCTCTGAATTTTAATGAGGAGATGCATGATTTCTGCTCCACTGGGATTGCAGGGAGTAAGTTAATACACATGAAAACAGAGGGGGGAAATAAATAGAGCAAGCAACTTTTTCTGTGTAGGAGTTAATCCGTTTAAATGGCTGTAACAAAACTGGGCTGCAGGTTTCTGTTTTTCAGAGACTACATGCCTCAGCTCTAACAAGCTGCATTCACAAGTTTTTGTAGGTCCAGGCAAGGAATATCAGAATCAGGGTTTATTAGGGGAAAGTTTTCTGCATTCAGGTCATTTAAGAATCAATCTGTCTGGGCAAATCGTGCCAGATGGACACCACCATTTGAGCACTCATACCACTAGTTTTCACTCTGCCAAAGTACCTCAGGAGTGACCTAAAGAGCCTCTTTCTCCAGATTAAAGTCTGTGCTGAGCCCCTGCTGTCCACAAATACTGTTTAGCATTTAGTTGAGAGACTTGTTTTGATTACATATGCTAGCACTCAGGCTGTGACTAAATGGCTGTTGGCAAAGGTATTGAACTAAAGCCTAAAAAAATGGAGACTTTCATTTGGTCTCCAGTGGGCTTTGGATCAAACATAAAAAGAATAAATGCTCTAAAGCAAATAAGGCAAAACTTCAATTTTCCCACGCTGACTAGTCTCCTGTAATCAGAAGTGCCGGTCAGGATTGTTCAGCTGTTAGATGCTATCAAATGCTATCTCAAACCTAGGTAATTAAAAGAGATCTTTAGAAAAGCAGCAGAGAAAAATAAGCGTATTTGTGTTGACATAATCAGTTCTGGATGAACAACACATAGACAAGTTTCAATTCACAATCTTTCCCAGGAGATCACTAGGGCTGCATGTGCTCTTCAGTGGTTTAAACTGGGTTTTACTTTTCTTCCTTAGGCAGAAGGGTGATCTGCTTGGACTCATCCAAGAGATTTTTCCTGTTGAAAAACAGACTGACCTCAGTTCTTCACGATGCTCTTGAATTAATACTAGTTTAAAGTAGCTGGGGACTTCATGCAACAGCCAGATGCATTCAGAGCCCAAAATACCTTCCAGACAACGTTAGACACAAGGTTCCAAACAGTAGATGGGCCAGATAAGACCACCATGGGGGCAAGCACAACAAGAAATATGATTTCTGGTTATTGTATTGTTCTGGACTAGAATGGTTTCAAAATTCATCCTGAATTCCTTCTCCACTTCCTTCTGCTCAATGAAGAACTTCTGTTCAATGGGAAACGCCTTATGATGATTCAAATGTTCTCACACTCCACTCACCCTCAATGCACACGTGCCACCTCATTCTTCCAACCAATTCTTTGGCATTTTACCTGTCCCCTGCACAAGTGGCCCCTTCCCTGCAGCACCCACTGCTCAGCTTTGTATCACACATGCCCATTCCTATCATCTGCCAACCAGTCCTGGGTACCAGCCTTCCAAAAACAGGCAGCAGTTGTGCTTCTAATATTCCAGCTTTTGGAGGTATTCATATGGTACTGCTGGAAGAAGCACCAGCTGACCAGATCTGCCTTGCCAGGTTTTCTGGTGCTTTATGGTCCAGGCAACAGGAAAATGTGTTCCTGCATTTCCCAGTTAGTGATTAAGGGATGTTTGTTTTCTTGTGGTATGGCCAGTGACTAGTGCATGTGATGAGAGAGCAGGGTGGAGCACAAGCTGGCCAAAACTAGCATGGGCGAAGCCCTCTCAGTTCTCCAGAGGAGGTTTCATCTTGTCAACCCCAGTAAGAACACCTTAGGCACTTCTTTGACTGAGGGACCTGATTAGTTGTAGTTGAGGAATTTGGAGCAGTCCATAGGGTTTTCTACCTGATAATCATTCTTAGGAGAGAGGCTTAAGTTTGGTACAAGAGAATCCTCTGATGGCAGGGAGGGAGAAAGGGCAGCTGGCAGAACATCCATCCCTTGCTCTTTTTCAGTGCCAAAGCTGAATCTGATCCAGTCCCCTGTGAAGGGCTGTGGCACAGACACTCTTGACTAATTTTAATTTACCTCTTCCCAAGTGACCTTCTCCTTCCAAAGATGATGAGGAAATCATTCGCCTCAGCAGCTTTGTCTGGAAGTGTTATCTTTTGCAAACTGTATTTTATTGAAATGAATTGCTTTTCATTTGAATTTAGCTTTAAACTTGACAGTATGACAGGTAAGATCTTCACTGCAGTGTACAGTAAACATTATATTCTGTGCCTGGTCCATTTTTTAATATCTGCACAGTAGCAAGACCTCGAAAGCAGAAACACTGAACCTTTTTGGTCTGGGGACGTCACTTATTTCTTTAAGAGTAGCCTGTGGTGTCACACATATCATGTAAGATGTGAGCCCATCCTTGAACGCACAGATCACACAACTTGCTCATTTAACTTGCAGGCTCAATGATTCATAAATGATACTTTCCTCCAGGGACTGTTGCAGGAGGACATCAGGGCAGAGAGCCATGTTTCAATCGTCTGTTTTCTAAAGCTTTGTGCTAACCCAGAAAGTCTTCTCTCCTTCCCAAGTAGGAACAACAGTTCCCTGTGAATCTGTTCTTTACAGTTCTGTACTCCTCCAGGTTTTATGGAAAATACCTTTATTTGACAGATGATGACAAATGGTTCACAGGGAATTCTTCTAATTTTGCACAGTACTCTGGGAGTCATTATCCTTACTCTGGGTAACCTTACTCTGGAAAACAAAAGAAGGCAGGTTTAGACTAGATATAAGGAAGAAATTCTTCACTGTGAGGGTAATACGGCACTAGAATAGGTTGACCACAGAAGCTGTGGATGCCACTTCCTTGAAAGCGTTCAAGCCCAGGTTAGAGGAGACTTTGAGCAATCTGGTCTAGTGGGAGGCAGAGAGATTGGAAATAGATAGCCTTTAAGGTCCCTTCCAACCCAAACCATTCTACGATCAGAGAGTTCATTTAGGCACTGGTATCGAAAGTATTGAAATAGAGTATTAGCGGATCCTAAAAATGCCCTCTGGATTTAAGAGAAAAAAACATCAATGCATTCTGTCTAAACACAACTAGACAAATTATTTAAATTAGCTGTATGGGTCGTTAAAAAGTAAAAAATTAAACACACCTCCTACTTTTATCCCATCTTGCTGCTCTGTGTTACAGTCCCTTGTTTGCACAGTAAGCCTGAACAGCTAAGAACAAGTAACATTATCCACTTTAAAGGACCTTTACTGACTGAGTAGGAGCAGAGTTAAACCCAGGTAGAAAGCCCCAGTTCTCTTTGTCTGAAGGTATTGGACATTTTAAGGACAAATTCTGAGGCAGAGTGCCATGTTCTCTCACAGAGGTCACCATGTCATGCTTTTGTATGTACTCTGTTTAACTAAACTTTCCTGGAAAGTCTCATTATTTGGAGAAAGTCCTGGGTACAGAAAGTCCTTCTGTGAACTGTCACCCTGGGAGTTGCTTATGAAACACCACAGTGCCTACTGACCTGTAGTGTCAGCCCCTTAGGTCCTCCAGCCTACTGCCCTCAAGGGAATGATTGACACAAAAGCGTAGTATTTGTGGGACATGCTTGGATGAGCACGCTGTGCACTTCCCACTCCGATTGCCACCATCCGCAAAGCTCTTGATCCTGAAAAATTTGCATTGCTATAACCTGAGTAGTGCACACAGAATGATGTGCTCTACTGAGATGTAGGATCAGGACAACTCCACTGTCTTCTTGGCCTTAAATCTGGATCCTTCTGGGTTTCTTTTAGTCTATTTTGGGTGCTACTTGATAAATAACTGAACTGGACTTAGCTCTCATGCCTAAGTTTGAGAAATTGTATGACCCCTTAAGTGTCTCTAATTTAAAATTCCCCAGTCTCATCAAGAGTCCAAGTTAGAGTACAGATAAATAATTCTCTAATAGGGAAGGGATCTGCAGTTAAAATAGCAAGCAAACAGTGCAAAGAGAGAACAAAGTGACCTCCCTTCTGTTTTTCCTTGTAGCCTAGAGAGTAACACATCTCATCCCTCTTAATGCTGAGAACCTCCTTCATGGACTAGGCACTTGATCACACCACATCCTGCATGCATGAAACCCACTCTCAGGCCTGACAGAGGAGGAGAAACACAACCAGCATTTCTTTTTACCAGCCTGTTTCCAATCCCAAATTAATCTTGCCTGGACATCCCAGCGACTAATCGGGTTTACTGACGCAGCTTTAACAAAACCTCGAGTAGATGAGTATCCACTTCATTAATGCTCTTCCTGATCTCCCAGTGCATGGTCCTTATAAGCGAGAAGGGGTAGACACATTTTGAAGACATTAAGCTACGAGCCATTTGCAAACAGATTTTCTCTCTTCCCCCAAACAGACAAGTGCTCAGTTTCACTCAGCATCCACAGTCAGGATAATTATAGTGACCTCCCAGCTGTCACTGACAGAAGTGCGGGCAGGCGGATTATGCACATGAAGTTCTCTACAGCTAAAGCCACCATATGTCCAGGTTTCACTGGGTATGTTTCACAAAGCCAACTTTCTCCAGGCTGAAAAAAGACTTTGACCATTTGTCCTGAATTTGTTTGTGGCTGGAACCCCTCCCAGGCTGGCTGACACTTGGACTGAAGCCTTGGAGCACATTCAAATCCCCTGCATATGCTGGCTTCAGATACAGCAGAGTCACCGTGTTAGTGCTGCCCATCTGCTGGAGCAGAGCCTGAGGGGTCTTGAAAAGCCAGAAGGAAAGGGAACGTCAACCTTAGCGGTGGCAGTTTTCATCAAGAGAGGGAACTGAGAGCTCTCTCCTGCCTGCAGCTCCTGCAGGCAGCTCCCAGCACAGGCAGCAGTGGTTTGGGGCGGGAGGTAAGAGCCTGAGCTCTTTGGGAGGAGACTGCTTCTCCAGACAGGAGCTGATACCCTGCATCACCGCTCGTGTGAGGTGAGGGAAGCAGCCCTGCCTGCACAGCCTCTCTGCACAGCTGCCCTATGCTAAACGCCCCATGTGAGGGCCTGGCAGCCACAAAGAAGGTTTTTGAGCGTAACTCTTGGGATTTAAAAAGCAAACTGCATTCTTCCAGAGATTCATTGATGTCCTACAGACATGTTACTATAAAATGAAATCACATCCCCTCATCATGCCTCCATTGAAACATTCAGATTGGTGAGCCTCAGCTGGTTTAATTCACCAGGAACTTTTTGAATGCTGAGTCTGGAGAAATGTTTGCTTAAGCTTACATATATATATAAAAGAAGAACCCTATGCCAAGGAAACTGAGAAGAAAACAAACAATTTGAACACACAGAGCTTGACTTTTTCCCTCCAGTGAAACACCACAGTCATTTTAATAATTAAGCAGTTTCATAATGTTTGTAGAGGGAAACAAGAGTTTATTGCTTTTGCTATTTCTATAAAGGCTCCGGGCAAAGCATGGGGGCTTGCAGAGGAGAAGACTTATGGAAGGGATGGAAAAAAAGTGATATTACTATAGGGGTGAAAGAACAAATCTCTAACTTCCTAGGTAGTATTTACAGTACTGAAGCAGGAGCTCAGTAAAGAAAGGAGTGAGTCAGAGTTTAGGGTCTCATTTGGTAAACCAATATTTTTGCACAGGAGAAACTTGGGTGACTATGTATTGGACTGCGGTTTAAGAAAGACCCTTCCAGCCTGACCAATAAAAGCTGGGTTGTGCAGTTCTGACTCATATTTTAGGATCACTCATTCTCTAATTTAAAGCATTGGGAATTTTTTTACTGACGTGAATGGGAATGAGGTTAAGCCTTTCCTCCATTATGATTCCCTGGGGTAATGTAGGACTAGGGTAAAGTTAGCTGATGGTCACTAGAAGTATCAAAACTTGGCCTCCAGAAGCAAGCAGCCTCATCTTCCCCCTTCCTCAGAAAACATTAATTGGGAGCAACACATTTATTTAATTTCTTTAGATAGATGCACACTTAATTAAACTCCCTCAAAGTTAGGAAGAGTATTCTGCTTTTGTGTCTATGCCAGAGAAAGGCAGAGTTGATCCAAGATGTACAAAGCTAAGAGATTTAAACTCTGCCAGTTCCTACATAATGTTGAAATTGATACAATATGTCTGGAACTGATTTTTTGGTGGATGTTGCAGGCAGATCTCAGAGATGTGTTGGTGCCTGCTCTGTAAATGAAGGAATGGCTGTCAGTTTACGGGTACCTGGTTTGTACTTGCAGCATTTGGGAACAAAGAGGGGGAAAGAAGTCCAAAGCACATGCAGCAGATAATATGAAAATCAAGAAAAACACAGAGCCATCACCAACAACTACATAGCAAATGTAAGAGCTGCTCCTACCCCTTAGTGGGAGTACCACACTGCTCAACACCCAGTTTACTGAAATAAGACATAACATGACTGGGAAAGATGAAAGAAATAAAATCAGCCAGATCCCCAAGAGAGACTGGTAATGGAGGAAATTTAAGATTTATCTAGCTCTGTTTTTCTGATACAATTTCAAGCAGCTTGGTTTCTGTTTGTTGATTGTTTTTTGGTTTGTTTGTGTTTGGGTTTTTTGTTTTTGTTTTGTTTTGCGGTTTTGTTTGTTTGTTTGTTTTGTTTTGTTGTTTTGGTTTGGTTTGGTTTTTTTTTTTTTTCCCCAGACAGTGTGATAGAGCAGCTATTGCTGAAATAACTATTTCATTTTCAACCAAAGAGATGGTTGGTCTCAACAAATCACCTGTCAGATACAGAACTGTTTTACACGTGTCCTCATTCCCCCACTGACTTCCTTGTATTTCTGTGAAGGTTTGTCTGGGGGCATTGACCAGGAGAGCTCCTGGGGCAGGGTCAGAGATGGACGTGCTAGTGGAAAACTGTGTCTTGTGATTTAGTGCCACTTAATGCAGTTATGAGCAGGCATGGGGAAAGAGTTGAGCTTAGTTCTTGTTAGATTCTCTCTTGTCTGTCTCATGCATTATGTACTTGGCACAGTAAGTTCCTGTGTGCACATTCTGATCTGGAAAATAAATATATTTTATTATAGAGTAGGAAGCATAAGAATAAAACGTAATTTAGTAAAAGCTGGATCAGCCTCTCTTCCATCCAAAACGACACATCACCTTTTTTTTGTTTGTGTTTTTTTTTTTGTTTTGTTTTGTTTTGTTTTGTTGTTTTTTTGTTGGTTTGTTTTTTTTTTTCCCTTGGATGGGAAGGAATAATTACTTTTGAAGTCCAGGATTCACTGTGTTCATTAGTATTTTGTAGCATGGCATAAGAGGTATTCTTACTTGTTTGGCAAGAGTAGATGAATCTCTGTGATATGCTATGTTACAGTTTCCCTGAAGCAAATCCATTTTAAAAAAAGTTTGAGGGCATAACCACATTACAAATTAAGTTAGCACACCTGAATGAGGTGAAGCACCCATAGGTGGGGGCTTGAAGTGAGACAAACCTCTGAGACTGGCTTTGCTACCAGAGCAATCCTGATGTGAAACCACCCCTTCAGTAGCAGAAGAGCCTTGTCGCAGGGGCAGCAATGAACTTTGTGCTGTGAAAGATGATGAGGTGACAAAGCTGTAAGGAAACACAGATTTGCTTGCCTTGCAGCCTCAGTAAGTGAGATTTTGCTTTGATTGTACTGCCAGATGTCACAGCAATGGTGAATTACCAACCCGAGCTTACTAATGTGGAGGGGCTGGGGGAGGAAGTGTGAAGTGCTGACATGTGTAAGCATCACGTAAAATGTACTTGCTCTGAAAATGATAGGTCCCCAAAGGGCCATAACATATGCATGTACCTGCATGGACAACATGGTCTGCACAAGGATGTGCACGCCAGTTCAGATACTTTATCTTGTAAGAGGGGACTTACAATGAAAGAGTATTTGGAGCATTTCTGCTGTAAACATAGAAATATACTTGGGATTGGAGTGAACAGAGGTGGTAAATGAGGGTTGCTCACAATGTTCACAGTATTTACACTTCTCATAGCTCTGGGCTAGCAAAGGGAGGAAGGAGCTGTAAATGCTGCTCTGAAGGGGGAGGAAAGTGGGGGAATAGAGACCCAGATGAATAGACTTACTTGCCCAGGGCCCCATTGGTGACCTGTGGAAATAATAGAGATAGTAGCACACATTAGCAGGATGTCTTCTCAACTAATAAGTTAAATGGGATGGGAAGAAAGCCATGCACAAGGATGACAAAGCTTGAGTGATGAAACCAGACATGTTATTCCCATGGGTTCATGTACAGGCAGAGTTCCAGCATGGGCTTTCCCAGATTTAGGAAGGGGCATCTCCATCCCACCCTTCCCTTCACTCTGTGTGGGAAGGTGAGGTCCTTAATAGTATTTATCTTCTCCAGCTCGATACATTTCAGGTCTCTATTTGCCTCCCATCAGTGGGTTTAAATTTAGGTGATACAGCCAACAGTGATAGGACTGAGAGGAGAGGGACATGGGTGACAGTGTTGTTGCATAAGCCTTTTTTTTCAAATGGTAACTTGACTAAAAACTGAGCAGTCTGGTATTTTGTATTGTTAATTATCAGAAGACAAATCTCATCAAATCTCTGCCAATGAGGAGCACTACCATGGTGTCGAAATAGATCATGATTTTATCAGCACAAATATCAGTGTAACAAAGTAGCCGCCCTAAGAGTGATTTTGGCTATTTAATTTAGGTATCAGTAGAGATTTTACATAGGGGAGGGATCTTGGTTTTAGTTAATTATTAAAGTAGGTTCCCTTGCTGCATGCTCACCTTTGCAGAGAGATTATTGCAGAAATGTTGGATGAAAATTTTGTAGCCTCATGACCGCCCTATTTTTCATGCCCTAATTATCTGGTCAAAAATCCTACTCACCACTGAGTCAGTCTTTGCTGAGATTAGTGGAAATGATTTTGGTTTGCAGTGAGATATGAATTATCCAGAATGTACCCTGAGGAGAGAGAGAATACTATTTAATATCATTAAAAAATGAGAAATAGAAGCTAAAATAGCTTTTGTCAGTGGCATAATACTGTTCCCAAAGAGTTGTAACATCTCTGTATCTCCCAGGGCTAGAAAGGCATGATGTTTTGATATTTTCTCCTTCAACTCCCTTTCCCAACTAACAACCTATTTTTTCTGGGCTGTAATAGCTCCATATCCATCTCAAATTACTTGAGAGATACTGGAAGGCAAAGCACTCAGTAGGGATGTGTAGTCTTTAAAGCTCCTCCTTCATTAGCAGTCATGAGATCCTTGTGGTGCAGGGGTTAACCTGAGGGCAGGGAAAGTGCTGGGGGAGTCTGGAATACATGGAAAAGCAAGAGCACAGAGTAGATGGGAAAAGCAGCATCAGTGTGGACAGGGGAAGGATGCTTCACCATGAAGGAAGGATACCAACCCCAGTTGTGAGCAGCAATGCTATTACTCCTGCAGCAGGGTCCTGCAGCTCTGACAGATACTCCCCAGGCTCCCATTTTCCTGCAGCTGCCCCTACCCACAAGGGCTGGTGTCACACTCCCATGTGGCCCTGACCAATCCTGATAGCCCAGACCAGGACCAGGTTGCCAGCAGGCAGGATTGCAGGTGTGCTGAAGGACCTCAAAGCCCCAAACCTGACCCTGCCCTGCAGTGTACACGCTTTGTCCCTCATGTAGCACATCAGGAACAGTTTGCATGGCTGTGAGCAGAGTGGCAACTGCTGTAACTACATTCACAGGATGGAATGAGTGTTGTCAATATGCTGAACTGCACCCATTTATTTACTTGCCCAAAAATAGGGAGTTGTGAAGAAGTGGGGACAGAACCTCTTTCTTAGAAGAGCTTGCAATCTTGTGCAGTATTGATTTCAGCAAGAGTTTCTCTTGGGATACTTGACCTGGATGTGGGTGTTGGACACATCATTCCTCATCTGGGCCACCGCATATTCTCTGTAAAATCATGCTCCAGCAAAGTGTGCATTCCTAGAGGATTTTGTGATGTAGTGTAGCATTGTACGTGGAGGATGTGACAGGAAAGTAGGCAAGTGCAGATGTCAGGATATTGAATCAACAGGGTGGGAGGGAGCAGGGGAGAAGAGGAGGATGAGTACGTGGAGGAAGAGCTGGTTTGAGTAGGAATGGTGGGGCATCATGCTCCTTCTCTACTTTGCCCTTCCTCATTTGTCCAGTAGATTTACCTATAGACACATGGAGATGAGAAGGAGAGGGTTGGTGTACAGAGTGTTTTCTAGGAAACCAGTGTGGAGGCCTTTTCTGGCCAGTCTGTGTAGCCTGTTAGCAGGAATACACATGTATCAGGGAGCACAAATGTTACTTACAGAGGAAACGAGTTGGTGGCCCTGACAGTGTATTTATTACTCAGCCTCTAGTGAAGGTTTTATGGTGCCACTGCATGGGGACATCACAATTACCACAGCCCACCTCAACCCCTGCCTTCCACTTTGTGTGTGAGACTGGGAAGGTGGGAAAGCACCGGGTTTGTTGCAGGTGCCCTTTGCCCTGGCACTTGCAGCTGTGTTTCTCCCACCTGCATTTCAGAAAGCTGTTGGCGGTGTGATGCTGTCCCAGGGCCACCTGGGCAAGAGTCCCTGTGACACCCAAGGCATCTAACAGTGTTACCAGCTTTTATGCATTAAACAGTGAGAAATTCAAACAGAGAGACAAGGTCTCCCCATTTCCTGTGCCAACTGCTAGGACATGCTGTCTTCTTTCAACTGAACAGAGGAGAAAGAAATCAGAAATCTTAATGCCATGGCTGAAAGAGAAACATGGATTCATAGAAAAATTCCCAAGGCTTTTCTGCTTCATCTTTGCTTAGGTCCGCTCCCCTCATAAAATGAGCAACAGCTGAGCAATTGGGGAAGAGAATGGAAACTTAGATTACATAAAAATTTGCCTCAAAGTCTCTGATTTGAGACCTATTTTAACCTAACCCTTTCCTTCATTTGCTTCCCATGGTTGGTTCAAGCACGTTGCCTTACTGATGCAGCCATAACAAGAGACTTGCAGTGGGTTGGGAGGCTTTTGTTTCTTCCCTCTTTTGGAAATATTTCAGAGCAACCATCTGTCAGTTCCCACCAGCCGGCAGAGTTGCACTGGCAGCAGATATATGAAGCATTTCCCTGCTCAGCACCAGTACTGTGAGAGGAGGGGACAAGGGAAGAGCTGTACAGGGCTCAGGAGCAGACATGAGGGTTGCAGCTGGTGTGAAAGCTTTTTGCTGAAGTGAAAACCCACACCAAATGGCTTTTCTCTTTCACACACACCTGAAATTGCTTGTTTGCTACAGTCAATAAAGTAGATATTTTGTTTATTGCTTTCTGAGAAGAAGGGGAAGACAGTGTGACTGTCTGATAGCCACCTGTCCAGATTTGGTGAGATCTCCAGGGCAAGTTGGGAAACCTCTCACTGAGTAGTGTGTTGTAGGAAAGGGGCTGTTGGTGGCTATCTGGGTGGTGAAGTGACAAGAGATGAGAATCACAGCTTAATAATTTTGTGCATTCTAATTGTTTTTAGGTGAGAGTTCACCAGAGCAATGGATAAATAACATAACACTACAGAAGCCAGTACCAAAACAAATAAACACCAAAATGTAATGAGCTTCTGCTCTGTTTATAAGGCACATGAATAGTGACACTGCTGTGCAGCAGTAAATGCCACTGTTGCACATGAAATGTCAGAAATCAAATCCTTTATTCACCCAGCCAAGTATTTGTTCTGGAGGAGTTGGTACAGTTATTCACTAAAGAAGTGGAAATATTTTGCTACCCCATAAAACTGCTTTTGAAAGGGTTGTAGCAATATGCTAGTGGAATGAAATACTTCCAAATCTTTGGTTACCAGTAATTTACCAACTTCCCAAACTGTGCTACAGCTTTACTTAATGGCTACAATACGGTGGACATCAAAAAAAGCTCATAATAGTCTATATTTCAAAGTTTACCCCCTAAAGTTTTAGCCAAGCTCTAGACTCCAGTGATTATGCCAAGCCTTTGTACATTTCCCCTCCTGACTAGGAGGTGATACCCATTTCCCTCCTTGACTTCACATTCCTCAGGGCTGTCACACCTTTTTTTTCTGCTGCAACTGCTGCATGAACTAAATGCAGACTACACCTCATCATTTAACACAGTCCAAGTCCTGCATCCAGACTAACAAAACTATCCTGAATTATCTGTGGCTCCGGCCATCTGGCAAACAGCCAGCCAGTGCTGGCTATCAGTTGCTGGTGCTTTTGATGAAGGGCCAGCACAGGTGGAGCCAGAGTGGATATTGCTGTACCCAGGTGCTATAGCTGCCTCAGCTGAGGCCCAAATAGCTTTGTGTCCAATAGGAGCTGAGAATGCACATGCTTTTTATGTTTCAATATGGCTACACATGGTCAGAGGCTCTAGGTATATGCAATTTTAAATCACTTTCTTTTTAATGAAACTTTAATGCTGTAGAAATCCGTGGAGGAAATAGAAGGAAAAGATCTCACTAGATACAAGAGAAGCTCGCTCCTGTTTGATCTGTCTCTTGTACCCTTTGGAAGCAGATACAGTTATTTACAGCACAATCTCAGCTCCACTGAAGTCAGTGGGAAGTCTGCCACCAACTTCAAGGCAGCAGGCTGGTGCCTCCGAGGGGTGATCTGCTGAGCATGCTCTCCTCTGCTGCAGAAGGAGCCACTAATGCGTGCCCTTGGCTGCTTGCTGTGCTAAACCCATTTATCTAAACCATGACAGCATAAGAAGCAGTTTTCGCGATTAACCCACTTTTGCTTCCATAAAACTAATCAAGCAGCTTCTTTTTATTTTTTAGGGGAGTCGGTATTTAAGTTCCCAGATGCTCAATTGTAGTGGGGGAAGGTAAGTTTTGCATGTTTAAAATGGAGTATTGTATTCATTGAGGAACAGGAGGGGAAGGAAACAGCGAGCGATCCTTTCCCACTGCAAAGACTGACAGCCTGGCAGCCTCCGAGACAGAAAAGCCTTTGTTTACACCCTCACGGCCACAGTCCAACAGCTGTCAGGTCCAGTGCTTCCTTACTGGCCAGCTCCCAATATTAGGAAGACCCACTGTATTCAAGCCATCAGGGACAAGCTGAACAGATCCATTAAAGCGGGGTACAGGAGACAAGCCAGCAGGTCAGGCTGTGTTTCAGGCAGCTGATAGCTGAGTATTGGGACACTCTGGAAATCCAGGAGGTTTAAGATACTCAGCACATCTATAAGGCTGTAGAACGAATCTCCAGGGAAAATAACAGTGCAAGAAAGCTGTCAGATGTTACGGAGGAGGGTGGTTGGAAGGTACTGCTTCTCTTTGAAGCGAGTTAGCAGCATTAAATGTGCGCTTTAAAGATCAATTATAATCTGAAACTGTAATGTATCCCACCTCCAAATGTCCTCTGCTGGGGGCGGATGAGCTGTGGCTCCCACCAGCAAACTGTGTGCAGATGGATGGAGAGGTTGGTAGGTGAGGAAGTCTTAAACGATAGGCTTAGTGATTACATGAAAAAGTCCTGACAGGTGCCAACCTGAGTTGCCCCTGCTACCCTGGGAGAGCAGTGATAACAAAAAAGACAAACAGGAAACACTGCTCTTCAAGTTTCAGTAACCAGAGGCCCTTAAAGCACAGCACAGCCTGCCCTCTTGAATTCTAGCAAGAGCCATTCACACGAGCACCCACAAGAATTAACAACTCCCTCAGAGCCGTGGAGCTCACCTTCCCCCTGTTTTATAGTGCTGAAGGGCACAGGTGATTCCTGTTAGGCTCTAAGTGGTGGCCAGAGAAGGGGTTAAAGGCTGCCCTGCTCTTTCCTCAGCTCTGGTCCAGGCAGACCCTGAGCTGGTATCTGCTCGTAGCTTCCCTCAACCAACTTCAAACTGCAACTTATACAAAGTCCCTGGCTGTGGCTCAGAGCAGTGCTGCTCCCAGGAGCCCAACCAGGACCTATCCTGCATCTTACACCTGCCATTTCAGCTACCTGTGAAACCCCCATGCTTGTTTCTCATGTTTCCTAACCTACAGGGCACTCCTCCTGCCCCCTTTAGCTCCTAGAAACCAAGACAAGCATCTATTAGAAATCTTAGCAACACTTATCACAGAGCCACTGCCTTGGACTTGCTGCCCTTTTCACCACAGCATTTGTACCAGCCCTGCTGCTCCTGAATTCCAGGTGAGGAACTATGGGCAAAACTTGCCTATGAAATACTGTCTTGAAAGTGTTAAGGTTATTCCCGGGACTGCGACCCTTCAGAGATGCTGCAGTAAGCAAGCTGAGGGCAACGATTTGCCTTGCAGGGGGCCAATCAGCAAGAGCTCAGGCAGTGAGGCAAGCCTTGACCACAACTGCTGGCCCCAAGTGAGCGATTTGGAGTGGTTGCTAATAAAATAATAAAATAAAATAATCATTTAAATGGCACAAAGGAGCAGTTAATAGCCCTCCTGTATTTTAAACTCTGGAAATATGGAAGACAACTGATTTAAACCCTCTGTTGTTCTGTCCCCATTAGCTGCAAATGCCAGTGAAACTAATGAAGGTGGCAGTGAGAAAGCAGCTTTATGTGGAACAGTAATTGGTTCTGAATTGCTTGACAATTCTAATAGCTTTCAGTTGGCTTGGACAAAGGGGCAAGCTATGGACACTATAGAAACCCTGAAGTGAGATATGAGAATATTAAAAGGAGACAAATATAAACATTCTGAATCCATAAAAATCCCACCATCATTTTCACAACAGTTTTCAGATGCCAAGCAGGTGCCTACAGCAGGCAAGAGGAGTCTGAGGGGCACTGGTAGCACGCAGGAATTCCTCCCAGGAGTCACAGACAGGGTAGCAGAAACAGCCTGCCTAAAAGCAGCTGGGACATGGATAGTTTTTGGGCTTTGAACTCAGGAGAGGCTAAAGAGGCAGTGGAAACAGAGGTGCACCACCACTGAAATAAGTCCTCCACGAGGAGCAAACCCACTGGGGATTTGTGTCCCATGCCCCTGCACTGTCCCACTGCAATCGTCCATCTCCATGTTTCCCTGGGACATCCCAAAGAGCACATGCTTCTCATACCTCTCTGTGATTTCTTTCCCATGTTTTTCTCTCTCCTTTCCCATTTGTTTGGGTCCTTCACTCCATGATATTGCTTCTAAGCCAACTTCCCAGCTTCCTCCTTGCCCTCCATCATCCTTTTCCCACTTGGCATGTCAAAAGGCATCATGGGGTTTGGCTGTTCTGAAGCTACACTGGGCTAGATGGCAATCAGCCACCACCAAGCAGTAGGGTGGCCCTCAATTTTTCCCTCAGTAAAGGTATTAACAGCTTTATCTTCTCTCCAGCCATAGATTTCTGCACTGAGCTTATGGAAACTTTTTCCCTTGGAAGCCTCAATTTGTCAGCCTAATGTGTTTATATGGATGAGAAATTCAGATTACCGTGGGCAGACAGAGAAACAGGGAGAGGGACTGCATGGATGCAGTTGTCTTAGGGAGTGATGTTAAAAAGCTGGAATGCTATATTTATGTAAGACTTAAAAAGAAAAAGACATTTGCAATAAAAGAAAGAGGTCTTTACTAGCTTCAAAGGAAAGATTTCGTGGGAGCTGACAGATAGCAAATACCTTTATGTGCATCATCTGATGTCTGGCAGGTGCCCCTAGAGAAACAAAGTCTGTATATCTACATGCTCTGTTCACCCTTTGGGAGACACTTCTTCCTCAGATTGACATTTTGGTTACATTCATTCCCTGAGGCATTTTACAGGAAAACACAGCAACGTATTTGATTGTTCAGGAGGTACTGAACTTTACACAGATGACATTTGAAAACACAGAGAGCTCACACCTGGGAGCTCCAACTGCTCTGCAAGAAGCAACACTGCTGGGCTCAATTATATAGAAATGTAAATTTGGAGTGGCAGTAATACCAAAACAGAGAGAGAATTTAGCATTTCTGTATTGCATTAACCTCAGCTGAAAAGTGTACTGGAAGTTCACCATGAAGTTGCTAAAAATGAGGCTTAGAGAAGACTTTTTTTGCAGGAAAAGCCACCTTCCTCTGGCTGTCTGAAGCCAAACTCTGACAGCGCCATTGGAAAAACATCCTAATAAATGTGAAATGTAAATGTTTTAAGAAACCCAGAATGTTTCCAAGGTCTCAGTCCCAACAATGGAAGTTAAATAATCAGTCATGCCTTTTGGATAATGCTTTGGTTTAACTGGCTGAGCTTAAGCAGTGAGTGAGGGAAGCACAGGCACAGATAGATATTTACTCCTTGTTAGCCCCTGCAGAGGAGTTGGTGTGAAGGAGAGCAGGTCCAAATATCAATATGCCACACACGAGGAAATGTGCTGAGTCGGTCTCTACCCTGTGTTTCACATTGTCAAACCACAGAGGAGCACCAGGGAAATAATCTGTCTCATGCTGATAACCAAAAAGACAAGTATGTGCACTGCCAAATGCAGTCATGGGAGATCTACAGCAAACACAGGGAGCTGAGTAAGCCAGAAACCCAAACCTGCCATCGTGAGAGCAGCCCCTGGGAGAAGCTTTGAGTTGTGAATGCAATGACGAGGGGCCTTGAGTGGGGTGCAGGGGGTACAAACACCAGACAGCTCTGTGGTGAGAGGAAGGTGAGCCTGTCCCAGGGGAGATGCACCCTCCAATGCCCAGAGGAGAGGAGCAGATGGCCAAGTTGGGCAGCTTCATCCAGAAGTTGGGCCATAACCCAGGCAAGGTAATGGATCATCCAGCCCTGCACTGAGTTAAATGACCACTCGGCTTTCACCTGCTGCTGACAGAAACTGGCACACAAAGCTGCAGCCTGAGAAAGGACACAGGCTCCTGGCCAGTGTGAAATGTTTTATTTCAACCCAGTTTGCTCTAGTGGCCTGCCAAAGCTGAGCCTTTGGTCCCATCACCTGCGTTTACCCCGTTAGACCTGGAAGCAACACGGTGCCATGGAATAACAGAAACTGAGGCCAGAGGAGGGAGTCTCAAGTATAAAATCAAGATATGACAAGTGTGTGTAGAGTATCCACTTCTCACTTGCATACACACTCAGATCTCTCTCACTGCTGAGTACATCTTGCAATATATTCTCCACCCTGGTAAAATCTCACCTCCCTTCTTCCTAGTCAGAGAGTGCAAATGGGTTTGTGAATCTTAGTACATCATTTACAGCTGCCATAAATCTGGGGCAATGTACACTATCAGATGTGCAGGTCTCATTTATAAAGCAGGATTTATGATTTCACCCCTTAGATCTGCAGATGGGTTTTATTGTGATTTATGCCTGTGTCATGAGGGACCATATATAAGAATTACCTGATATTATCGAGGGACCTATTCTTTTTTTGCCCCTATCTTTCTTCTGAAAGCAGAGACTACTTAATCACTGTTAGCTATATACTGAGTACAGTGTCCTCTGTGAATTACCCATTTCCCCATTTTCAGTATTATTAGCTTGTGATGTTAGGACTAACTCAATGAAATAGTCACAGCACATGCTGAATTGCAACTATATATACAATTTATAAATGGCTCTTTGGTGACTGTGTTGGCAAATTTAATTACAGTGTCTTTAAAGGAGACATTACATCAACATTAACTGAATGCCAGCCTCAAACTGAGGTACGAAAAAGGCTCTTTGGGTCCTCTGAGTATAACATTCAGGTTTCTACTATTATTGTTAGAGGCTAAATCTCAATAACATAAATCAGAGGGAAAAATTCCCAGTTCTGAGAAAGGTGGAGGTCAGATTTCTGAAAGCATTAAGCCATCTAGCCACCACTGATTTAAAAAGGCATTGTAACACTCCACATGATCTTGCTTGGAGGAGGAGAGCGGCACCTAGTAAAGTTTCACAATACCCCATTCATTAGGCTTCCAGGGTTTTCTCTAGTCCTGGGTATCTAGAAGATTTTCAGAGAGCCAGTTAGGTTTCCCCACATCTCCTCCAGTGCTCACATACTCTCAGAAATCATACTGACAACCTGTTTTTCTTTGAAAGCTAGTAAGTCATAGGGTTCTGGAGATGTTTTGCTATCTTACAGTTATTAGAATCACCTTTGATGGCTTGGGTCTAACTGCATTAAAAATGATAACCTGTGCTCCTTAGTGGGTTTGAAACATCTGCAGCAATTGCTAGGAGATGCTGCAGTGATTCAACGGATCTGTTTATTCGCAATTATACCAATAGGTGAAACCCCAAAACATGAAGCTCCAGCATTGTGTGCTATACTGCAAGTGCTCCTTGGCCATGTAGGTCTGATAGTCCTTTTGTCTGCTTTTAGTCCAGGAGACAAAGGAAATTTCTCTACTCAAAAACTCATACAAGCCTGAAGGGAGATACTATCTTGATGAAGAGAGGTCTTTGAATCGCTTTTGAATCCTGTTTGTAGCTGACCCCAGCATTAGGAAACTCTACAAAATGTGGCATTGCTGCTGCCTTTCTAGTAACTGTGGCTACATGTTGTAAGAGAAGGGCACAGATGTGTTTGTGGGTCCACCTGTACAAACAGATCTCAGCAGGGATTGGACTTGAGCCTGGTCTTGGTCTCAAGCACCACAGACACCTCATAGGAGCAAACCTCACCTCTTGCAGGATGGTAACTTACCAGGCTCTTCCCTTGCCTGCCATGGTGGTGGCTTCTTCCTCTCTCATGGAGAAAAAACCCCAGCAGATTTCTGGAAACACAGTTGGGAATTTGGGTCCATCGAAAAGATTGCAGGGAGGATGTCAGGCTTCATTTTAATTAATTTGGCTTCAGGAAATGACTCTCATATTTTGAGTCTTGAATGTTTTTTACATCCACATGAAGGTGTGTGATGTGCCAAGACTTTGATCTTGAGTGCTGGCACGGAACCTGCACAGGGTGAGATGAAAGGCACGGGGCTTAACTTGCTGCAAACCATGTGTGGATGCAAGCTCTAGGAAGTCCTTTTAGGAGCTCTAGAGTAGCCTAAGCTGCCTGGAGAGACACAGCCCTTTTGTCTGAGGTATTCTTAGTGCACACCTACCAGGCTGAGCCTGTGCAAGGAATTAGGGAAAGAACTGCTAAATTTCTGGATCCCAGACAGCTGTAGATGCACATGACATGCTGAGCAGCAAAACCTAGATGGGAAGGAAGCGCTTCTGAGACCCAGAGATCCAAATGGCTGTAAACATCTGGGGAGCTTTAAACAGGGAGGTACCTTTGGAATTTACACATGCTGAAAGTCTGTCAAAGGCTGAATAGGGGTTTTGCAGCATCACAGTATTAGATTTAGGCACCTCCATCTCACTTTAGGCTTATGTACTTAAGTAGCTCTAGTTCATAACACTCAGATTTACTTCAAGAATTTTCTTATTCTATTTTTTTATTCCTACTGACTGTTCCGTTTGCTTTGAGACTGACAGCCTAAAGCACCCAAGTTTAGATCCTTAGTTGCTAAGTAATACATATTTTTCATCAAAGTAGAAAACTTAAATGAGGTATATAAGAGCTTACAAAAATGTCAGCTTTCAGCAGCTCTTGTAACATTCTTTAAAAAAAAAATGTGTAGGCAAAAGTTTTTTTAAAAGTGCAGAAACTAATTTCTTCTTCAGACTCCTGTAATTCAAAAAGCAATTTAAGGACTACACGCCCCATTCCTAGTGCTTTCTATTACATCTCCCTCTCACACATGAAAATTTAAGAACAAAAGTCTCAGCCCCAGAGGAGCATCCCACAAAGAACAAGTGCATGAAAATGAGAGGCTGTGGTGCTCGGTGTTTTGTAGCTTTCTAAGTGGGCCTAGAAACATTTACAGCCTTAGCTAATCACATTACATTTGCTTAATTAATGGGAAGAGCCTATGCTCTCAAGCTGACAGGCTCTGATAGATGAGTGCAGCTGCCCTGGCTTACAGCAGTATGTGTGACTGCTTAATGGGAGCAGGGCGGGGGACAGTAGAGGATGCAAAGCAATGAAATAAATGTGCTGTATGCATATGGAACTCCTATTCATGCTTACTCTACACCTGAGATGGGAAGGTAGGTCCAATCCTCTTTTGTGTTAACTGTATCTGAGGCTGTGCAGGGATCTGACCCACCATCGATGCCTGTGGGGCAGCCCTTTCCTTGGCACAGCCCAGATCCATCACCCCGTCCTGGGTCACCAGTCCACAAGGGTGTTTCCACACAATTACCATTGCTTTAGGCAGTTTGAGAGAACCCTATTGTAAGAAAGAGATTGCTGCAAATGAGAGCTAGAGGACAGGAGAACATCAGTGGTTTCCTAACCAGAGAAAGAGAAATCCTGCTCTTTACAGCACCGAAAATCACCTGCATTTTTCAGAGCTTCTTCTGTACTTACATCAGAAAACAGCTTTGTGTCTTGAATTATCTGTTCTGTTCCTGTCCAAATGACTCCTCGTGTGCTTGCATTACACTACACAAGTCTGAACTCATGATGTAGGCAGCTGCCAGGCCAACTGCTCTGATGATAATCAAGCCAGTTGTACATACTTTTGTACATCATACCCCATAGCATCCGGCTCTTACTCACCCTGTTACCAACTGCTTCTTGTCTATTTTCTCCAGGAAACAGACTTTATCAGTGTAATTTGCAAGAAACCCTCCCAATCCCAGCTGGAAAGTCATACTCTCCCCCACCTCCCTTCCACCTCTTTCGTCAGGTCTTTAAGTTGCGCAGCAGTGCCAATTAGGAATTCAAACCAGGTAGAAAGTGAATATACAGTAGCAATAAGAGTCAGTGGCATGATTGATGATGCTTATACAAATGCTTCTGGCTTGAAAAGCAGTGTCTGGGTTGATTCCAGGAGCTGTGTCTAATTTCAGAAGGATTTTCTGAGAAAAAAAAAAAAAAAAAAAAGAGGGATAGCAGCAGCACATGCTACAGAAAGCATCTTCCACAAATTATTCCATCCCTAAAATGTCAACCAATTACTAAGAGCAAAGCATGACAGAACAAACAAGAATTTATACTGATCCTCCTGCACATTTACTGAAATAGGGCTGAGACTCTTCCTGTGCGTTTGCCAACAAAGCTGCACTGGTCTAAGTGTGGTTTTAAACTTACTTTGTTACATATATGAGGAACAATGGCTTAAACTTATGAAAACCTGAGTAGCTATTCACAGTAAAAAAGCAAACACCAAATTTCCCACTGATTCAAATACATCTGTGCAATTTTTGAAGACAACAATGGATTTTTGTGCCTCTGATTTTTACTGACATTTGCTAGCAATGCCTGTCTGTCGGTCTGTGCATTTGTGCACAGATTCAACGTGGTTAAACCAAAACCCCTCCTTCCCTGCCTTGTCCTTCCTCATCAATCAATGGCCCTTCAGTACTGCCTTGGTGCATCCCTGTCTTCCAGCCACGGCAGGAAGGGAACACAAATCCTACGGAAAGATGTTGACCCAGATTTACCCTGCCAAGCCCAGGAGCAACAGAAGATGAATGCGGGGCGGATGTCAGGAAGGCACGAGGACCTGCCAGCTCCAAAGTGGCATGGGCAGTGACCTAGTGGACCTCTGGATATCTGCCAGCTGGGCTGCTGGGCATTTGGAAATCCTGGAAAAATGCAGAGGGACACTGTATCCCATGCAGAGGAAGCCCACTGCATTGGGATGTTAGCCTTCTAGATATGCAGGGGCTATTCATGGCAATCTAGTTTGGGATGCTTTAAAACATATTTTTGAATGCAAAGGAGTTGTTGGGGTGGCGTATACTGGCTGTAACAGGACTGGGAGAGCCCCAGAATGGGTAGGCTGAGAGCACAGCCACTGGAAGAGTGGGTAAGATGCACAGGGGAGCTGGAGCTGCTGTGATGTGTTATTTGCATAACCCAAGCTGAGGCATTTAAATGAAGTGTCTAATTTTGGACTGTGGTCTCCAGAGGCCCTTGTACATTCATTGGAGAGAGGCAGACTTTCCTGCAGCATGATCCACAGCAGTCTTTATTACATGGGAGAGGAGCCCATCTCATCCAGCAACTGCAGAGGGAGCCATGGTAGTTTGGACTCTTCCCTTGCACACCTAAGCCAAACACTGAGTTAAATACTGTGACCAGTATGTCTGTCCAAGAGGGAAAAGTCATAGTGTTTATGTGTTTAAGTAGATATCTGTACGGGACAAGACATCCTTGGACCTAGGTGCAAGTTGACCTCTAACCTTCACTGGACTGTATCCTCATGTTTCAACAGGAACCAGTTCCCTCTGGGTCATGCCAGCAGGACTGCTGCTCCTGGCCTTGTTCTAGCTCTTGCCAGAAGTGTAAAACATGATTTTCCTTCATTTGGGTGTCTGAATCATCCTGGGATCTGACTGGCACCTGCTGCTCTCAGTCTGTGTGTGGTGCAAGTGGTACATGGCTCAGAGGTGGGTGTATCGTCCCACTGAGTAACATTAACCATGCTGAGACATCCCACCTCTCTAAAAGGTTTTTTTTTTCCTCCTTTGGTGACCTCTACTTCTTTGCCTTAAAAGTGGAGGCTATCCTTAGCATCAGTAGAGCTCTTCAAGTAGGTGTGGGGTTTTCAGGGTGCTGCACGTTCCCTTATTTCATAATCCCTGAGTGAGCTGCCATCAGATGGATAATCACTGATGCTTCGTTTAAGGCATTGTTGTATGTGGCAATTCATTAAAAAGCCCCAGGGAACGAGAATGAGGTTTTTATTTTAAAAGCTATAATCTCTGGAACACACACAATGTTCTCTCCCAACCCAGATTTGTCACAGCCGGCTGCTATAAAGCACCATTCTCTGCTGTAAGCCATCTTCAATGTATTGTCATTATAATTCACTTCAGATTTTTTCTTTAAGTGACACTCAAGGAGGATTGGAGGATGACAGCACATGGCAGAGCAAATATAGTCAGGGAAACACAGGAAGAGCTGACTCTTCCCAGAGAGCTTGTGGCTGTCAGGAAAGGGGTTCTTTTTTGTGTTTGAGATGGGATTAAGCCAAAAGGCTCATGGATTTACTGCCATTCGAGCTCTGCTCCTTTATAAAAACAGTGTCTATTTTGAATACACTAGATTGAGATTTGGACTCACATTTTGCAGGATTTGAGACTCTGAGTGAGTCCCTGGCAGGGCCTGCTGCTGCCCTGGGCTTTCTGGTGTGGTCATGAATGAGCCCCTTTGACCACTTCCAGGCTGCTGCATGATATGAACAGGGGGGCCTCCAAATTTGGTTTGGGGGTTTAAACAATCTGTCTCCCTCATTAACACCTCAGGCAAGTGGTGTTAAGTTCTTCTGTCTAATTACTGCCTCCCCTCCACCTGTAGGGTCCCTCTACTCATTGAACTGACTGAGAACCTTCCTCCTTTGTTCAGAAGAAGCTCCTGCTCTAGTGCCAGTTCACAGGCAGAGCCCTAAGCAGCAAGATTTGCAGATCCAACATTCAAGAGGTTTCAGCAGAGAAAAAACATTAAATGCCAGGAAGTCTTAAACAAATGGAGAGTCAGTGGCAAAAACTACAACAGAGTATGTGATGTAATGAAGAAAGGCTCTCATACCTGCTATGGTCGATAATATGGATAGAAGATGGAAAGATAGCAGCAGGAGGAGTAAAAGCAACAGCTAAGAGAATGGAAGGCAGATAAGGAGAATGGGAATATGAAAGGAAAACTGAGTGCTGTTCTGTGGAGGCTCCTCTCTGCTCGAAGGTACCATTGCACCAGCAACACCAAGTATTTCCAACACCAGATTATGTTGGAATGGCCTGTCATAAGTCTCTTAAGCATAACATTTAACTGCAAAGGTTTTATGAAGGTAACAGGTCAGGTGGACTGTAGCCCCTCTGCAAACCAGATCTTTTACTATACTCAGCAGATACTGCTTCTTTTGGGTCTTAGAGATTAAATACGTCTCTGTTCAGCTTTGTATGGCACAAATATAGAAAAGAGTTGTGAATAGGCTACCTCTGCATGTCAGTGTCATTTGTATGTGGTCTTGTATTGCTAAGGCCAGTGAAAACAAGGTCCCTGACTGAGCAGGGCACTGTGCAAAGCAAACAGAAAAGTGGTTCTCAAAGTGCAAGAACTAGCGACTCAGAGTGCAGGCAAATAATAAAAAAACTCATGCCCATAAACAGACAAGTGATCGATTTACCTGCTTTTCAGGAAGCTGTTACCAGATGAAGACAGGAATAAATCATGTAGCAGAACTGAATGTTTTATGGAGAGGTCATTTCTTAATTGAAATTGTCCAGTAAGAAGGATGGCTATGAATCAAGGTGTAATTGCAGGGCCACATGCCTTTTTTATGAATAAAGAAGCTAGTCACAGCTTTTCTGTCAAAATAATTACTGACTTGAAAATTATGGATGAAGTTGGCATTTTTTGTGGAGTGTGCCTCCTTACATAGAAGCTTTCTCCATTTAAACTTCTAGAAGCCTAAACCAGTGCAAGGGCTCAGCCACTTCTACCCCTCATAGTGCCTAACTGAATTGTATCTAATTTATATTTTGTCTTGCTTGACAAGTCGGTACTTTTTCTGCATTTCTCTCCACTGCTCTCCCCTGCCTACTGCTTATGAAGGGAGAAACAGAAAAATAAAGCAGCTACAGAATAAAGCCTCCCAGTACCTCTGAATGGACCATGTGCTTTAGCAGTGACTGAGGGCTGCTTTGAAACCAACAATAAAAGCATCTTTTTTTGTCGAAGAGCACAAGGCTCACAGGGGCAAGAGACTTTAATGACACCATTATCTTTCAGGCAATTAGGACTCACTGGCACAATCCACCGTTGGTACAGGCACTGTTTTGATTGCACTGCAATGGCTTAGTGAAATGTAGACTGCTGAGACTTAGCAACATCATAAATTGCTTTTAATCTCAAACCTCCATGGATCAAAATGTACAAACACAGCCATAAACAGAATTCACAGGCATATTTTCTCCTTTAAAAACATATGCCTGGGACCAGAGGTCTCCCCTCCTCCAACCTGCTCACACATACATGGGCTGTGTAACTCTGATCCTCCTGCTTCTCTCTAACATGCTGGCAAAACCATGTCTGAGCCTGCCAGCTGTGTGTATGTTTGTTGTCCACCGTGGATTATATTTTAATGACATACCCTAAGCCTCTTATGCTCGAACAAATGTGCATTTAACTGTCTGTGCATTTGTGCCAGTTTATAAGGTAGAGGGTCAGCCAGCTTATCCCCTGGCTTCTCTGTGAGGGCACTGTCCAAGAATTTTAATGGAGCTTTCAAAAGCCTCCTGTTATGCAAGGTGCCTTAATGGAGAGTCTGCCTGCCTCTGAAAGTTCCCTCTTGTTGCTAGACACAATGAAAGGAAAACCATAATCTCTGCAGAGAGTGCCCAGATTTTTTCGTGTCGCAGCGTGTAGCTGGGCTGCAAAGCCTGGCTCCCTCTGCTCTCCTGCCACAACCAGGGGGATTCATTTCATTAGTTTGGGAAGCTGCTTCAGAGGGAAGGGAGGTTATGTAGGTCATCAATTCATCCCCGCTGTCTTGAAAAAAGAATTCATTATGAATTTTCACTTTAATTAATGCAATGCACCGGCTAGTAATAGTATTTCATCAGGACATCTGGTAAAAGCACATTAGCTACAGTTTAATGTTAAGATGTAATTGAACAGGACTCCTGTTGGAGCTTGGCTTTTGCAATATGTTTCACTTCTGCTTCTCCTGAAAGCTGCCAAATAAAGGAATTGTGGGATTCTCCCATCAGAAGGTGACAGACCCTGATCCAAAGCCTGTTTGACATAACAGAAAGGCTCCAGCTAACATTCACAGGCTCTAAGGTGGGTCTTTAGGGAAGAAACCCAACATTCATCCTGTATTTATGTACCACATACTACTGCTGATCTATAATCATGAATATAAATTAACAGCCTTGGTGTTTTATTCCAGTTGTGTTTGAAAGGTCGTTGTCAAATGGTCTTTATAAAACATTTTCTTTTGGCTTAACTTAGAATCTCTTCCTGCTCTAATTTTATTTCTGAATAATTGTTTGTTTTAATACTTACTTGATTATCTGCTCAAATTAATGTCAGTGCAGCAGCTTTCCAAACAACCATATTAAATATTCACATCCAAATGGGATTTCTTTCTACCCTTTGTTTTACAGGGATCTGAAGTATAAATGTGAACTCTCAAAAGATTTAATTATTCCGTAAGTACTAGGTCATGATTATTTAAGTCTATCTAATAGGCTAAAGAGTCTTTGGAAGATTAATATATTTAGGAAAAGTTTGTGAATTGTTTGAAATCTTTTTTGTTTGAGGCTGCCGTCTCCACTTCTCCTTTTCTTTTTTTTTTTTTGGGTGTTTGAATAGCAAATAACAGTAATAAAAAAATCCATCATTAGCACAAGTGCAGATTGTAATTCCCCTTTTACACTCTCTCCTTTCAGCCTTTTTAACCATTGTTTCTGGGACAGTTTTACTCCCAGCCCTCACTGAGAAGGGACACAGAAACTAGGGTGTTAGAGAAGATTCTTCTGCTGTTTCGTTGTTCTTTTAGTTATTTTCTGCAGCAACAGGCAAGAGATGGGGACAAGAGAGGTCTAGAAAAGCACAGTATGCCCTTACTGAAAATCCCAATGCATCCCAGAGGTGCTGAGCAGCTGGTAGTCCTGCTGCCAACACCCACCCTGCACACACATGAAGGGGTCCTGGGAGAGCACTGACTTACCTGGTCATGCCAGATGCTGTACAGCAGCTGTGTCCAAAGGACACTGTGCCACCTGCCCTGTCTGTGTTTGCTGCTGGACATTGTTGCAAGGGGCAGGTGGGACTGAATGAGACTGCTGGGACAAGGCCAGTCCACACGGCAGGTAAGGCCAGCTCTCCTCGCAGATGCTCTCCTGGGGTCTAATCTGTATATTAAACATCTAATTCTGGTGCCACCTGCAAATACAAATAGTTCCTGCCCTCAGCTGGTCAGTGCAGATAATTAATTTCTTGGAAGCAGCCAAATTGCCCCAAAGGGATGCTAAAACCCCTTTAGTGATGCAGGTGTGCAGCAGACACAAACCCAAGCCCACACCATCAAATTCAAGACACCTGCCTCTCTCCAGAGAGCAGCACCAGCTCTGTCCCACCTTCCCAAAGCCTGTGGTATAAGACTGTTGCAGAGAACAGGCAGCTGGGCAGTAGCACAAAGCTGTGCTGTAGCCAGACGGGCCCTCCAGTGATTTTTCAATGCTACAAGTCCCATACTGGTAAGAAGAAATTCAACTGAGACTATTACTTGGGCTGAATAAATTTACAGTTTAGCATTAGTTGGCAATAAAATGTAAAAAACATATAGGCAGCATTTCTCCCTGTAGCATCAGCCAGGCTGATGCTAACTCTTGTCTCAAGAAGCAAAAGTAGTTTATTCCATGCAGGCATCAGTGCTGTTATTTACATGGCCAGGTCTGAAGGTTCTCTGGATGCTGAGAGGAACAGCCATGCTGGCATTAAACAGTGTTATTTCTTTGTTGTTGCCTTAGGACAACATTGCCAAAGGACATGTCATTTTAAAAATAAGCATTAGCCTCTGCCCCTTGGGAACTTAAAAAAGCAACTTAGCTGTGGGTTCACGTGGCTTACACTTGGTGCTCACAGGTTTGTTTTCCTCAGGCAACCCATCACTGATCCAGTCACTGGTTCTGAGGGCCTCATGGGACAAGGAGGATTCAAGCCTTTGTTCTGTAAGAAAAACAAAGGCAGTCATGTAAAAAAAGTCCAAAGGCATTTTATAAAGAGTAATTTTTTTTCCCCTGTAAATAAAGTAGAACTTGTGACCTCTTCCATTTTTAGTTTCTCTCTCTGAGGTGATAAGCTGAATCCTCACAGTTAGGAAGGAGATTGTTTAGGGGGGAAAAAAAAAATCAATTGAAAATACTGAAAATACTGAGAAAATGCCACTTCTGGAAGCAGCCTATATCTAGTAGGCATTTACAGTTTTTATCAGGAACTGAACCTCTCGAGGTAGCTGGCCTCAGACCTCTTCTTTCTGCAGTTAATATTTATCTTCAGCTAAGTCTATGCCAATTATAGTTTCACAGCTTGAAGCAAATTGGTCATAAGTCCCAGCAGTGTTTGGGCATTGCTCCAGCTCTATTGCTATATTTCACATGTCTGCCCTCCTGTTTCTGCAGCTTATGGAAAAAGACCTGCCATCTCTGGGTGTCCTGACTGCAAGTGGTTGTGTTGTTTCATGAGTGCTTTAAGATCCTGAGATGAAAAATCATAGCTGGTGTCAGGTGAATTTTCCCAGAGCGATTGTCATGTGCTGAAGTAAAACCAACAAAAACCTATCAGAGTGCCACCTCCGCCTTTAAGTGTTTTATGCTGGTGATGTGATTGCTTTTCTTTCGCCATCTCCTGCTGTACCTCCTCTTCCCAGTGAAGCACCTTCTGCCAAAGGCTGCCCAGACACCCCCCATCATCGCACTAACCCTGCTGGCCAAAGGGTGCCAGAGGAGATAAAGAGACTTTACCAAGCCAAGAAAAAATGTGGGAATGAAACGTTCTGACCAGCTATGTGGAGAACTTAATGCCAGACACCACCTTAAGCTCTTGTGAAGGTTTGGGGACTGAGATGAGGGCAAGGCAAGGCAGGAAGCTCCCAAGGGAGGGTGAGCAGCACCCTGTCCCCAGCTCACATCACTGTGCTTTGCTTGACCTCAACAATTGTGTGAACAAAGCCTGGACCATCAACCTTAACTTCAAATTTCCTGCCTTCTGTCAGCTGGCATCCTGGGGACTGTTGTTTGAAACACAGCTCATATTATGGAGTTTGCAGAAAAGAACCCCCTGCCCCATATGAGCCTGTGCCTATGCCTTTAAGTGGGCTCCCAGTGTCAGGGATCCTGCTTTAAGGGGATGTAGGCTATTGAGTTTTGGAGAGGCATGACAGCTATCTGTCTGGGTCTGGGCTAGTTAGGCTTGACTACCGAGTTGAGTGGAGCTGCTGTCAGAGGAGCCACATGATAACCACCTCTGTGTGTTGGCAGCCCAAGGACCAGCTCACGGCTTGTTCAGCTGAGCTGACTTCTCAGCAGAGATTGTCTTAATCACGGTCTGTACAACGTCTCTTGCCCAGATTTGCAGAGGATTTGGCTTTACAGAACAGGATCCCAATTCACAAAACTCCTTTCTGCTTCTCTTGCTCCTACTCTCTTATTGACCAAATCCAGGGTTTTGACTGAGTACCTCCTCTTTGGCTCCTGGACCTGACCACATGCCCAGTCTGAGCTCTCAATGTTGTACATGTCCTGGTCTGCAGGTGAGCGACCTGGGAGGATGTGGGAAACCAGAGTAGTAGTAATGCTTGTGGCAAGTCAGACTGCTGTTCGGCTTCGTGTGAGGTTGTTGGTTCCCCAGAATCTGGCAAAGGGATCCCTCAATTCAAAAGAAATAGAAAAGGTGTCCCAGAACTGCCAGGATGAGAGGATTTTGCCTGTCTCTACTCCACGTGTAGCACTGCTGAACATCCCCATCACTAACCCCTGCACTCACAGAGCTGGCAGGTCTCACATTGAATGTGAGCCTTCCTTCCCTGGCCCCCTCCCTTTGGCACTGCAGTAACACAATACCTGCACATTTCTCCTGCCTTGAGAAGTTTTGATCTGGCTGACCTGCTGGCTCCAATCAGAGCTTACCTCCATGCTGCAACATCTTGTGTCTCTCCATTGTGGGATCCAGCACACAGAGAGTCATCTATTTCCCTGCTCTGTTCTGCAAGCAAGACCCATGTCATCCCAGAAACTGAGTTCATCTATGAAATATTTATTCCCCTTGCACGCAAGAGAAAAGGGAGCAAAAAGCCTGCATAATAGTGATGGAATCCCTATAGCCAAATATTGAATTACTTACAGCCTAATTGTGCAAGCAATACTCACGAGATTGCTCGGGCTGCAAGATGCAATTAATACATTTTGCGAAATTGGTGACTTCTACTTCAGACTTTCTGATGTATCAGTGAGTCCCTAAAACACAAGTGACATCACTTTGCAGGAAAAGAGCTAGGATATCCACAGACACCAAAAGTACTCACAGACTTCTCTCTGAGCGCTGCTGTGAAATAGGAAAGGGCTCTCCAAGCACCCATGAGCAGCCTGAAAGCACATGGCTGGAGCTGTTTCAGATGCTGAGGTGAATCTGGCCTGGCCGATGGCTGTTCCTCCACGAGGGCACTGATATTCCATAGGTCTTGTGTTATATCTGAAACTCCCAGGCAAACGCCCTGGATACTCTCAGATGGCATTAAATACATATATGCAAGACACAGAGTTTAGCCTACATGACTGTCCCCAGCAGACTTCCCAATACAGAGAGCAGTGTCAAGAATGGCAACACTCCCTGTGCTGCAGCATACTTCCTCTCCTTTCTACTGTCATCTTTGTTGTGTAGTTCTAATGCAGCCCCTAATACCTGCACTAAAGCTCCTCCTTTCTGCCCAACCTACAGCAGATAGAGTAGGCTGGACACTGAACCCCAGCTCACAGAAGGCAGATTTCCAGACACAGAGCTCTTCTGTCCATTCCAAAGCACACAGGTTGTCACAGGGGCTTCACTATTTCTCTAACACTAAACTTCTCTCCAGCCCTTTCTCTCCCTCATTAGTAAATACATAGCTGAACCTGACATCTGGAGAGAACCACAAGTTTTGTCTCTTAAAATTCTCTTATCTTCTGTATTCCTTATTATATTCTATTCTCAGTAGAGCTTTGAGGGGATAGCCTCCTTACCTAGCACTTCATCAGCATTTAGGACCATCCTTTGAAATCACTGGCAATGAACAAGGCTCTGGACAGTCCATTTTGACCTGAGAATGGTAACAAGCCAAAAGAAAAAGCCTGAACTAGCATTACAATGCTGTCCTCTCTGTACCTAATAATGCTCATTTCCTCTTAAGGAGACACACCATGTTAAATCCCTCAGCCTGTCCTAATTTGCAAATTCTAGCACAGCTGTATGTTAAAAAAGCCAGCCAAAAATAATTACGACAGATTAAGAAACTGAGCAACATATGGCAATGGCCTCTTGTTAAACTAAAACATCTGATCCAAACCAAGCAATTTCAGCCCCTCCTTAAACTCCTGCCTCTCTTGTTCCCCATCTCCAGTGTTTTTGCTGTTGAGCACCATCACCTGAACATGATTTACTCAGATGTAACCAGGATATCACTGAGCAGCTTTGCACTGGCCTGGGCTGAGATAGCCAAAAAAGCAGGCTTGTAGGTCGCTGCTACCTGCAGGCTGCTCAGGTGTGGGGGGATGTTGTTTGTTTTTACTGTTAATCAGACTTTTGTGTCATTTAGAGTTGGCAGAGGAACAATTAAGCTCTGCTCATGTCAGAGGAAAACATATTTATTTCAGCTAGGTAGTTTCCCTTCTCTTCCCTTCCACCCCTCTTTTCGTAAATGAGAGACAAAGGTAGACAAACAAGCAGATTACTTTGCTTGTACAATAAATGTCATGCACCTCAAAAGCTGGTAAGAAAACAAGCCAGTGGCTGATTTACAGGCAGAAGGGCCTGAGGGAGGAATCAGCAACACGATTTACCTGAAGACAGTAGTACTACTGTGATGAGATCCCAGGCTGAGGAGGTGATGACACCTTTGCAAAGGCAAAACTTATGTAGCTTAGTAAATTTTTTTGTTGTTCTACAAATATTGTTCAGTGTCTAAAATGGATAAAGGAAGTTGTTTGGTTACGAAGTGCCAATAAATCTGCAAGGTTTTACCCCTCTTCTGTTTTCATTTGAAAGTATATTCTGAAAGCAAGGTAAGGCTATGGCCAGCTCCACCTTGTCCATTCCTGTTTAACAGAAGAGGAACCGGACTCCTCTGAGACAAGGGAATGCAGATTTACCCAGGGGCTGAAGATGATGTTAGGTCACTTGGACCATCAGGTCTTTGGAAGTGAACCCCACATCCTAACAGGGTCCTTCTCCAGACTGTCTCTGACCACAACAAAAATGCCCCTATCCGCTGGATGCTCACAAACAATGAAAAGCTCCCAGCAGCACAGTTAGTGCTCTGCAGTGTAAATGCCACCAATCAGTGTCTCACTGCTCAGGCTTTGAGGTGCTGTGTTTGCAGCAGGGAAGATGCCCCTGGATTCCGAACAGCCCTGAATATGAAAGGGTGAGTTAGGTGGCAGTAGCCTTTATATGCCTATTTTCAGTGCCCTAGGTTTGTTAGAGATGCAATCCCTGTTGGAAAACGCTCCCTGCTATAAACAAGCTGACGAACACAGAAAATAGGCATGCTTTCCCCATTTGCCTCTATTCCATATTCGTTAACCTGCTCCTTTCCCCTCCTCCTCTCCTCTGTTATTCTGCAATAGCTGTTAGTTGCTAAAGAAACTGAAGAAACAATTAAGAAGCTTCAGAAAAAGCAGATAATTTCTCACACTCAGTGCTGAGTACGCAGCAGATGTGACTCAAGAGACACACATGCTGTTTTCAGGCAAGTATTCCCAAGGGTTTAGATAAAAATAATGAGGGGTTTCAGCAGAAATCAAGTTATTTTTAAGTGGAAGGACTCTAGGGGGTATTAAAAGGGCTCCCTGAAAATGCCACCATCTTCTTGTGTGGGGGATTCCACAGCATTAGTTGTGCATAATTGAAACTATTAAGCCAGTAGTCAGGCTAGACAGGGATTCTGGCAGGAAAGTGGTTGCAGGGGTTAGGGCAAAATGCATTGCTTGCAAAGAGCAGATGCTTTCTGATTTACTAGAGGTTTTCAAGGCAGAATAAGTGAGTTGCATACACGGAGGTCTTCCTCCAGAAGACAGTGGCAAGTCTCAAGGACCAGAATTTGAACCAGATGGTTTTGGTCGCCACAGTTCAGCCAACACTGGGAGAAATGCTGCAGTGGTTGGGAGCCACATCTTGATGGACATGGCCTGTGGCAGCTTTACAGAGGTGTATGGTCCACATCCAACCTAAGAGTCCATGAGCAACACTTCTTTCCAATATCTCTCTTTAATTCACCAGCATCTGTTATCACACAAACTGGGACAGGGGCAGCAGAGCCAGCATTACAGTAAGCGGCTTGGTGAGCTGGCCATATTTACCATCTTCTGACTATGATCAAGACTGGACAAATTAGGAAAAGTATCCATTAGCCTCCTTTACCTGAAAAATAATCAACAGACAACTCACATTTTAAAAAGTGGCCTGGCAAAGGGTCAAGAAATGAAGTCTGGTGGCAAATAGACAAGCATGAACAACTAAGTCTGAAATGATCCACCATCTTGAATGGATCTTCAATATCCAACACCCGGATTTTCTGTACTCAGACACATAAATCTCAGGCATTCATACTCTGCCAATATTTTAAGTCGTGCCCACAAAGCGTATTTGAATAGGATTCAAGCTGATGAAAAGCAAGTTGTTACTTTTAAAGAGGCTTGGTGACCATGTGAATGCAGACGATGGCTTCAATCCAGCAGATGAAATTCCATTAAAGGCAAATTTGCCACAGCAATTCTGAGTGCCAGGAAAGGTGTGAAAGAACATGTGGCCCCTCCAGGATGTGCACAGCCACATTCCTGGTGCCAGAGATGGCAGTTTGAATGGCCACAGCTTTTTACCTTGCCTTTTCATAAGGCATATTCAGCCTTTGTTGTTTTCAGGGAGACATTTTGGATATAGTAAGCTAATGAAGAGACATATCCCACTTGAACCATTTTCAAAACACCTCTTCCTTCAAGTCACCAACTCTCAGTGAAGGAGGGAGAAGAAACTTTGAGCCAAAGCCCATAAACAGATTTTTTTTTTTCCTGTGTGAGACAAGCCTGGGAAAAGCAAAACAATTCATCTACCCAAGAGAGGCTTGCAGGAAAAGGTTAAGGAATAATAAAGTGGGATTTAGATCACACCAGTTTACATGCATTTATGAGGGAGAAATTCAACACCCAGATAACAAATTCAGTTCAGGTTTTACTTCCTCTGTCCCTTTCTCTCCCTCCCCACCCCATTTAAAGATGACATATCCTTCCATTTGTAAATTACTTTAATTTAAATACTTCCAGGTTAACAAAACGCCTTAAGTTTGATGTGTCCCAAGTTACAAAACAGAAACAAAACCTCTTGACAAAGGGTAGGAGAAAAAAATTATAATCCAAGCCCAAACCTCCTTTCCTAAACTGGAGTTTATGGTCTGTGAGCTGGCGGCCCTCCAGAGTCTGACACAATGTCTGGAGCACCCAGAGCAGCTGGAATTAATTTTCTTCCTCCAAATCTATGCACTTTCATATGAAGTCGTGTTTTGGCACTGCCGCCCAAGAGAGAGTTCAGTGCAAAAAATCTAACCCTGGCCGTTGTTTCTTTGCAACCCAACACTCACTGAGCAAACAATGAAAAAGAAGAAGAGGGCAAAAAAAAAGAAAAAAATTAGAGAAAGAAAAGCCCTTTCCCTTTTCCCTTCCCCCACACATACACAGACTGTACCAAACAGGGGGGCTATTCATGGCTGTTCAGAAACGGGTCACAAGGAGAAATGTTTTGCAGATAAAACCAACACTTTTTTTTTCTTCCTTTTTTTTTTTTTTTAAGTTTTCTTTTTTTTTTTTTTTTGTTTTCCCAATAAACATCATGGAGGCCCCTGGAAGGCGCTGGGGATGTTTCAGAGTCGAGGTCCTGCTGATCCCTTCCGCCTCCCACTGGCGCAGCTCCCACGCTGGCCCCGATGTGCAGCCCCCCGCCCCGGGGGCGTCCGGACCCTCCGAGCCGCCTCCTCCGAGTCTGAGCCGCCCCAGGAACCCCGAGGGGGCGACGGGGTCGTGCGGGCACCGCGCTGCTGCTCCTCGCCTGGGTTGGAGGACGGTCAAGGGGGGAGGAGGGAGGCGCCCAAGGCACTCCCAGAGTGTCCCGTCACAAAATCACACACTGGAGTTTGTGGGAGCCCGTGGCTCTGTCCCCTCGCCATTTGGTCTTTTTCTTCTTCTTCTGGCTTTTCTCTGGGATCTGCTGCCTGTTTTGGGAGATAAGAGAGGAAAATAAGCAGGTGAGACGTAAGGGTTGGACACCAGCACCCAGAGCCCTGGGCAGCCTGCAGAACAGCACCTTGGTATGCATGTGCATATTTCCAAAGGTATCTCCATATACCCTTCCACCACTGCATGGCTTTTCATGCCACGCAGCTGACAACCATCTGCATTCTTAAGGAAGGAGGAAAGAAGACGTAAGCAAAAATTAAGGCTAATAGCAGGGATGTATATCCTGCCAGGGCAATGTGCCTCCAGTTGCCCTGGGTGAATTGCTGCCTCCTCCCCTGCTCTGGGAAACAGGGATGCTCTAAGCAAGGCAACGTCATCCATTACACTGCTGCTAATGCTTAGTAAAGAAGATAATGAAAGAGATACGGAGATTACAGAGAAACACACCCTTTTGGAAAGGTGTCCTTTCAACTGGCACTGCCCTTAGCCAACTGCACTGCTGCAGACTTGGTTCTCGAGGGGGCTAAAAATAATTAAAAAAAAAAAAAAGTTTGCTGCCAATGGGGCTCTGGCCTGCCCTGGAAGTCTTGAAGAGCACCTCAGCACAGAGAATGAGCTGACCCCAGAAAAAAATCCTTGACTGTCTGAAGTCACAGCCATTAGAAACAAGCAGCTAAGAGCTCTCCTGCACTATGGCATCGCACTGCCCAAATGCCTGTTTGCAACTGTACCCGACTGCAGCAGCCACTCAGCCAGCAATGCAAATTCAACACAATTGTTTGTAGCTCAAACACCCAATAGGCATCTTGTACACTTAGATTTTATTGCAAGATAAAGCATACAAACAACTGGCAGCTTCCGTAGATTCAAACCTGAGAATCTGAGCAGTTCAAAACCAGCCTGTTTGTGATGTAATATGACAGGCATTAAACCAAGTGTTCACACCAAGTTGTCCAAACCAGGATGAGACACAGCTGGGGCACAAATCACTATGGCTTTAGCTAATGTTTCTCTTACAGCCTCAAGCTTCCAAATTCTTGCAATCACCTGAAAAAGTCAGCTTTGGCTAATAAGATTTTTTTTTCAGTGAATATGAAGGCTGGAGCTATGAAAAATATAAAACTTCAAAGCTCAAAACTCGAAAGATGAAACTAAAAAAATACTTTAAAGTGAGCGTGGATTAACACTAAGTGGCCACAAGCTGTTCACACTGTTCTGGATCTGTTTCAGAAACCGAGAAAACCACATCTTGTGCCCATTCAAGGTTTTTGCTGTCACAGTCCCTGTGCATGCACTGCTGCAGCATTAAATGGGCATAAAAAGACTCAACCACTCCATTCCTTTGTGGATTACTTCCAGACAACAGTTTCTTGCATGAAGCTAAATAAACCAGCCAAGTGCAAGGAGCACAAACAGTGCCAGCCCCCGATGAGCACCCTCACCCTGAGAACTCAAGAAGGGCTCTGAGGAGGCCTTTCATTTGCAAAGCACTCCAAGAATGACACAGTTATCAGGGTACTGAAATTTACATTTTATTTGGAAAAGCTCTCTTGAAAAACAGAAAAGCAATACGTGATGGGTGATGCTATCCTATGACTGCAGACAGTCTGCAATGTCCAAAGATCAAGCGAAGCTGCTTTGTGGCCAGTGACCAGCCAGATCACGCAGCACCTCCCTGCTCTCTGATTTAGCCCGAGTTCCAGCTCTTGTGAACATCTCTGGTGCCCTTGGTGTCAAGGAGGGTTTCACCTGGCTGGCAATGACTTTCACAGTGGCTACTCAGGAAACTGAGATATACCACCTATTTTTGAGATTATGGAGTGCATTTTCAGGGTTTGAATTTAGTGATGCCTCAAGACAATGCTCCTCTCAGCCTGTCTGGAATTGTGTTAGGGAGAGAAAGCAAACAGAACCTTCCCATCTTATTTTGGCTATGTTCTTCTTTCCCACAGAGCAGAGTAGATGGTGGTAAGAGCTCGCTGCAACACTAAAGTAGTATCTAGCCAGCTAATGCCGAGCAACAGAACAGTTGGGAAAGAGCTTGGGACATTTCCAACTCAATTCTCCAAAGACTTTTTGCCCCCTGCTTTTGAGACATGTGGGAAGAGTGGGCAGTACCATCTGCTTTTGATGGAGGCTGACTTGAGGCTGTGCTAGGATATTCACAAGTACAGATATGCTGTGAATAAATGCCTTGTGGTTTAATTGCCAAGCGAGGCACTTTGACTGCACAGTGGGGAGGAGCACGATTTCAGCTCAGCATCCTCCCAAAACATGAAAAATGAGGGCCCAGAAAATCAGGCAGACAACTGGTGCCAGAAAAACAAATCTCCTCAAAGAGAATTGAGGTTATCAGCCGAGATGCTGAGATGTGCATGCAGCTCTTTTCCTGCAGAGGAGCTGAGATTCTGGAAGGCAGTCCCTCCCTGCTGGCAGCTGGAGCCGGGGTTCGCCTGGAGAGCGGGCGTTTGCCAAAACGAGCAAAGGCAGCTCATGCCAGAACTGGGAACAAACCTCTGCAGTCTGAGGAGGAAACCCGTGGCTTAGCCATTAGGTCATGCTGTTTCTCATGCAAAGTGGCTTAATTTTTTTCCATTTAGTGAGCAGAAAATGTTAGAAGTCACCTACAACATTAGAACTTTGTAGATTTTTTCTGTAGATATTTTTCAACCTCTAGCAACATGAGACCCTGAGAGGACAAAGCTATGAAAACCCAAATTATTGTTCCAGAGCTTTCAACGCCAGCCTTTTAAAGCTCATCATTATAGAAGGCTTTGCACTGTTCATTGAATAATACATTTTCATTATGGGCACAGGGTTCCTCATGTGCCTGACACTGATTTCCGGCAAGGGTAACTAAGTGCTAGTAACATACATACACAGAAACAGGACAAGAAAGTTAATAAACCCCAGAAATCTCCCACTGCAAGCACACCTGGCCCCTGTTCCCCAAAAGCTCTCTGGGCCAGGACACCCGCACATCCCATCCATGGGCAGTAAGCAAGTGAAGAGCTGGCAGCTTACCTTATTACTCTCACAAGATCATGGAAGGCCTTGTCAACGTTCAGAGGTGGGTCCTTGGCACTAGTTTCTATATAGGGAATCTGGAGGGGAGAAGATTATCACAAAAGAGATTAGGAACAGCCTACATGTTGGTAGCAAACCAGTTTTAAAATGAAAGGTCAAAAGGCTGGAGAAACTGGGTCCCTAAGAGACCAGGGTTTACTGGTAAAACAGAAACCTGGAAAGAGGTAAACAGAATGTTGCTATGACGCTGCTATCAACACCTTCATGCTCTCAGCAAGGTCAGGGGGCACTTACAAAATGTATGGAATAAGCACCAGGCAAACCAGCTGCTATGGGAGTTCTGGGTTTGGGGAACAATAATCAGAGACTTCATGTCATCAGATGCTCTCCCCCTCTTAGCTGTGCTCGCAGACGTGGAAATAGCTGAAGGTTGTTGAAAGACCAACACTTGCCAAAAATTCTTGCTTGCCACATTTTATTAGGACTACTGCATGAATATTTCATGACTACAATTCCCCTCCAGTGTAAAATGATCTTCCCCTTCAAAGTCTGACAGCCAGATGGGGCCTCCTGGAGTGCTTGTCCAGCACACTGGCAGATTTATAAAACTGCCTCTGATAAGGTATTTTTGTGCCTGGCCTTTTCCAAAGCTTGCACGTAGAGATGGATGCAACATGCTGTGTTGCAGTTTAGGTGTCCTGACTCCTTACAGAGCCCAGCTCCCTTGGGGAGGGGAAGGAGTGAACCTGCCCTGAGAAACTGGCTTCGTGGTGTGTTCAGAAACACAACAGAGCTTGCCATTTAGGCAGAGAGCTGCCAAGAGGGCTCAGGCTTGTTTGCCTTTAACCTTTCCATTCAGTTCCTCCTAAGGGAATTTTGTCTCCCTCTGAATGTTCAGGGCTGCTGGCATTTAGAGGTGATTAGTGGAGTAGCATGTGATCTACATCCATCTAAGACCCATTTCTCAGGCTAAACTAACAGCATGAATAATGCAGAGCTAAGATGGTGGGCCAGATTTATACAGGCTTAATAACCCTGTAACTTCATTATCTTTAACAAGCTCACTTCCTACAGACACCTGGATATATCTCATAATGCCCGACTCTGCCTTTTCACTCCAGAAGAGTGCACTTTCTTCCCTCATTCTGAACATTTTGTGTTTCTCACTGCTTGCAGACAACTTGTACATGTGGCTTCATGACAGCCACAGCTTTGCTACAGCCCTGGTGCACAGTAGAAGTTCTAGCTTCAGTGATGAACTGACCCTACTGAAAGGAAACTGCATAGCTGCTGCTTTGCAGTAGTCAAAAAATGCAATTGCAAATGTTTAATTGTAAGCTTTAATTCAGCTCCAAATGAGATTTCAATTCTGAAAGCCTGTAACAGGACTTACAATAGCCCATTAAATCATCCCGCAAACTTACGTTATGTTTTGTTGCCATTTCTCTTCCCTGTTCTCTTGTAATTTTCCGTAAGTGCATTAGATCAACTTTATTTGCCACCAAAATCATTGGAAAGGACTCTCTGGAAAAAAAATCAAACCCATCACCCAATTATTAGCAGAGTACAATAAAAAATGCCAAGCATAAGTTTCACTTTCTGATATTGACATCATCAAATATTTTCAGTTACAGACATACCACATATATGCAAAGAACCAAATAAAAAACCCCAGACTGTGCTACACATATGTTCATGTTGTAAAAATGTACTTGACAAGTTGCATGCATGTACACATTCATTGTTATTTGGTGGGACTTCAGGAACTTACTGCCACTGTTTCTGCAATGCCTGATAATAGCTAAGCTTGAAGATCCAACTGGGTGAAGGAAGATCTACAGAATTAGCCAGGAAATTAACTGAGACATAGAGACAGATTTTGGACAGGAGAGTGGGACTCTTTTTTAACAGTTAAGGCATCTCAGTAACTCCATATCGTGGCAGCTGCTCATCACTGTAAGACATTGTGAGGTGATGGAAGAACTGGAGTCAGTGCATGTCCTGCTTGTCCACTGAGAGCAACTGTGGGAGAAGAAAAGACTCTGGGAGCTGGTGCTTGGAGGGGCATCTAATGGGGAAGAAAATGACTGGGAGCAGAAAGGTGTCCATCAGCTGTTACCCCATGGCAAACTGAAAGACTGGCAGAGGTACACCTCAAAGGAGGCTGGGTGGAACCAAAGAGACTTGCTAAACTTCCAGTGCTATTATCTACCACCTCCTGTTTCTAATCCCAGAAAAAAATACCAAAACCATCTACCTCTGTGATAATACTTGATACTTCTTTACCAGGCATGTGACTATCTTCAGCCACCAACTGAGAAGAGATCCATCTCCCCACAGCATGTCCTGTGCAAGGCTCTCCCCTTGCAGAAATCTCCATAGCTCCATAAAGAGAACTAAGGCAGCTCGTGACATGGGAGGTGCTGGCAGTGCCTGTCTCCTCCAGCTTCATGACACAGAGCAATGAGCTGCTGCAGGGCCCTTTACTCACTGCTGGGTTGAAGGAGGTCCCTTCTGATCACTGACAGTTACTGCAGTATTGTTTTATGTTTAACTTTAAACCCTCCTAAACGATCCTGGTGTTCTCTGCTCCATCAGCTGATTTTATTTGGGTAAGGAGCAGCTGGCTGTACTCATTTCTGCCTAAAACACTTCCCTGAGTAACTCTGGATTTTCAAACAGCATTTCTGGGTCATTTTTCATCGAGGTGATAAGGGCTCCATCTTTCCTCTGGCATGTTGCCCCGTTGCTCTGGCTGGAAAAATACTGTACTGCACTCTGCATTTTAACTGAGTTTTAGAGTTATTCATTCTGATAATGTGACTGTGATTTAATGTTAATACCTGAGCATTGATGTATCTTGACTCTGATAATTCTGGAGCAAAGCACTTGCTTGTCTGGATTATTTGATTCCGTTTTGGTTTGCAGCACACTGATTCGAAAGGGATTACATATGGATGGTATCTCATTTGCCTTGTTTACATCAGGCATAAAACTCTGTGGAGACTTTGTTCCCTATTGTAAGCTGCACAATTGCTAGTTGGACAAAGCTGCTACAGTCGGAAATTTTACTATAATGAAAGTTGTGGAAAGAAACGGGAGGCAGGCTTTGAACAGCTCTGCTAACACAGCAGCCTGCAATTCTTTTGGATTTTAAGTTGCCAAAACTGCCTGCTAGCTTGAAAACCAGGCCAATGCTCTGCTCCCAGCTACCTGTGGGTTTGGCAGGATGTGTTTTTCACTCAGGCTGCTCCCACTGCTGCAATTTTCTGACCGAGCTTAGGTTTTGGATGAAGCATTAATAAGCTCCTCATGCTCTGTGCTTCAGTGGCGCTGAGAGAGAAACACAAACAACCTCACCAGCCTGTTTCACTTCCTGCCTCTCACACACCGCTGCGGCATCTGCATCGCGTACAGAGGGTAAAAGTTTCGGTCCAGAGCAAAACAATGAATACCACACCTTATTCTCACAAAGTTAATTTAAATTAAACCAGCATCGGATTGGGGCAGGTTACAGGAAACTCTGTCCCGTCTTCAGCTTTCTGAAACAGATTTACTTTGCCCCAGGCTAAGCCTGCAGCGAAGAAAAGACTGCTGTGATCTGAGAGGCTCACTGAGTGACTGACATTTTTCTTCATTTAGATGAAATCAAAGGGTGTTTTTTTCCTTTACTTTTCACTCTTGTGGGCTATGCTTTGGATGCTTTACTGGAAGAGCTGTCAGCTGTGAACCTCACATGATATGAGTCCACCCTTCCTGTGGGGAAGTTATTCAGAGCTGTGAAAGGAAGCCAGCAATGAGGCCCGAACTCTCTGGTGACTTTTCTTGATGACTTCCATAATTAAGAGCCATTATGAACGGAAAAACTAAGTGTTTCAAAGTTGCAGACATATAAGGGCTTTATTCACACCCCACCCAATGAGGATTGATCCATTGCTTCTTGAACTGGGATGGGAAAAGGGAGTTACCTTGGAGATAAACGGCCGCTTCCCCTAGCTCTGCCAAGACACATTTATACTTACCGTGATTAAACTCTCTGTGTTACCTTCTCTCATGCACACACAAGGAGGGGAGTAGGCGACCTCTTACTTTCTCCCCAGTCACATAGAGATGTTTCATTCTGTGAAAACGGTTGCTGCAGAGCATGATGCATTAACTGCATTACAACCCTTGTAAGAAATATAGTTCCTTCCAGCATGAGGGTTTTTTCCCCCCTTCAGGACACTTGTTCACACCACCAAATTATGCAGGACCATCTAAGCTGTGTCTGGCACAGGATGAAGCCAGGGAAAGAAGGATGCTGCCAGGCCACAGAAAACAATTTGGGATGAATGTTTGCTGACTCCCTAGCGGTCCCAAAGTGCCCACACTGTGCACAAAGCATCCTTCCTCCCTCTTCAGAGCTGAGCTGGTTACTTCAGAGGTGTCTGATCTGCCTTTCTCACATGGCTCTGCCAGACCATTCTGGCAGAAGTTTCTTCTAGACCCATTTTCATTCCATCACAACACTACTGAACCTTTTCATGCTGACAGCACTACCTGCTTATCAGAAGAGGTGAAACACTTCTTATTCCTCACATTTAGGTCCACAACCCCCACATTTAGGTCCACAACCCCCACAAAAGGATTTGCCTCAGGACATTCAGAAGGCAAAAGTTGGGGTGAGATGTTCAGCTACCCCCACAGCATGGTCTGCAGAGCAGCGTGAGCCTGGCAGGGCAGGCAGTGCCCAGCTCCATGGCACCCACCTGTCCTTGACTCTGAGGATCAGCTGGTGGAACCGGTCCACGTGCTCGAAGCTCGCCTTGTCTGTCACTGAGTAGACTATGAGAAAACCATCCCCAGTCCTCATGTACTGCTCCCGCATTGCACTGAACTCCTCCTGGCCTGCAGTATCCAGAACTAGGACAGAAAAGACAAAGGGTTTCAGTTACCATGAGGAGCTGTAGCTTCTGTCACCACTATGTGGCCTTTCTGCCTCTGCTGGGCTTGGTCCTCTCAAAGGCTGTAAGATTTAATGACATCAAATTGGATGGACAAGTTAGTTTCTAGTTACAAACCAAAAAACAGACCCCACTCATCCCTGTGTGCCTAAGCTGGGAGTAGATGAAGGGGAAGACGACTATGTGGATTTTATTTTTCTTTTCCAGAACCAAATGCTGACCACTCAATTTGGGGAGTTGCTCCTCTGGCAAGATATGGGTCGAAGTATGTCACAGCCCTTTCACTCTTCCCTCTTGCTGCACATTAAAACCCAACACTGCAAGATTAATTAAAAGCCAGTTTAAATGTCAGGGACAACCTACAAAATGCATGGTGAAGCAGAGCTGGGAGACAACCCAGAGAAACAGCTATGAGCATTTTCCTGTTCTCAACACCTGGAAATTATTTCTACACAATTATGTGCTCTCAGAGCAGGATGATACACTTAAACAGTTAGTCCCAAGTGGTGTGCTGATACTAAAGAGCTAACTAAAGCAGGTGGAAAAGCTTTAAGTGCTTTGCATGTCCTATACAGTGATTATGTTTATGTGAATAAATCTATGCTCAAATCCCCTGAAACACCTCAGTTGTGACAACAACCCAGATGCTGTTCCCCACCAGATTTAACCTCCTCTAACGGAACCATAACTCACTGGCTCTCCACTGCTGTCTCACAGGGCGTCCCACCATGGCCCACATGAAGAGCAAGCTATGCCAGCCTTCTGGGTAGACAGCACATACTGATACACACATTAAGTGTTTGTTCCTGGGCCCCAGCTTTGTACATGGTCAGGAGTTTGACTGGAAAGAGGAGGGTACAAGAGGAGTTTAGGCTATGCCACTATAAACATAGTATGAGCTCAGAGTCCATCAGCTCCTCAGAAGTAACAGTCCTAATGCATCATTGCATCCCAGAAGCAAATGTGGGACCTCCATGATGACTGGGAACATTTTCACATCCCAGTACACTGGGCTGGCTGGGAAAACTACATCACCTCTGCTGTACAGCCACAGCATAAGCATCTGCTGCCCACAAGTGATGGGGAAAGCCCAGGACACTGCTGAATGGAGACTGTGGCAGGACTGTACTGCTGACAGAGCATCAGGGCTTGATACAGGTTTTTCTAGTCTAAACAGACCCACAGTCCCAGCAAGATGTTCCCTGTAGGGGTAGGTGCTCAGGCTGCCCTGATTTCCAGATGGGGCCACAATAAAGACCACTTTGCTGAATCAGCACAGGTGGCCACAGATGGACACACTGCATGTCACAGTGCACCCCACACCCCTACACTGCATGTCTGGAGGAAAGGCAGCTATACTGGTAGACCTGGAGACCTTTCTTGGTGATGGTCTTTAAAACCTTCAGCCTCATTTATTTGTCTGCCTGAACTGGTCTTGAATGTCTGTTTCCATGAGTCCTTAAGGTAAAAAGAGCTTCTAGGCTCTTTCAGAGACCCTCAGATCTAGGCTTGTTTGCCAAGCTTGATGGAAAGTCACCTGTGTCTCTTCATAGCCTTTTATCCTGCTTCTCCCCTCTAAATCTAGGAAACAAGTGTCTCAGAGATCAAAGATATCCAGGCTATTCTTAAGAGCTATAAAAAAAAAAAAGAAGAAAAAAAAAAAGAGAAAAAAGAAAAGCAATCAAAAGAGACTGCATATGCTGGTGAATTTCTATGCCCTGGACAGAACTGCTCCCATGGAATAAGGCCAGGACTGCATAGCTGGGACAGAAGAGGAAATGAATCCTTCCTACTTACCCAACCTGTACTGAGAGGCTGGGCTGCCCTCATCTGATTCCTGCACCAGCTAAATGTGATGTCAGGGCAAGGCTGAGAGCTGACAACAAACACACACACAAACACACTCCCTTCCCCTCTCCAATACACATGCCTAACTTGTGGTGGAGCAGGATAAATTCTCACCAGGAGCTGGGCCCTCCTGCCCTCCCTCCCCCTGAGACAGGGCAGGTGCCCGAGCACAAGCTGTGAGCAGGAAGGTGGAGATGGATGTGCTGTATCCTGCGTGGTAATTTGCTTAGGGACTTCCCCTTGCTCTTGCACATTTGCAAACCTCCCATGAAACACATGAGAAGAATTCAGATCTGTTCTTGTACCCACCAACCCAGCCCCTCCAAAGGGAGGGGGCAAGCCCTGGTGGGGGCTGAGGGAATACCCAAGGGACTGCACGGGGCTCTGCTCAGTCTTTCCTACCTAGCCTGGACCTTGGCCATGGCATCACACTAAACACAGGCAGAGCTGCTGTGTCAGCAGCTCCTATTTAAAGACAATTCAGTTGCAGCATCGGTAGAAAGGTGAGCAAGTCCAGGCAGCATTTAAAATGGCACTTTGAAAGTGCAAGTAGAAGATACCCGACAGCAAAGGTTATGGTTAATCTCAGATGGGTTATCCATGCAGAGTTAAGCATCCTGTGGATGGCCAGAGAAAATGCTTGTTTTAGCTTTAAATGTGCTTTTCATAAAGGCAACCCCCCAGACTAACACTTCTGTGCTACATGAATTGTAAACAACAAATCAGAGTTTGATCTGGATCCTTTGTAGGAAGGACAGGACCACAACAGCACTGACAAAGGGCCAGATGTAACTGGCTTTGCTTGTCGTATAATCCTGTGGCATAAAAGCTTCAAGAAGACTCCCACCTACACAAACTGGAAGGTAGCAAGGAGAAACCTTGGGAAGGCGTAACTGGGAAGGTGACTGGCTTCCCCAAGTGGTGAGGAGGTTTAGCATGTCAGCCAGCATTCATCTTCTTTTAAAATTCCCGTTTCTGCAGACAGGATGCCAGAAGACACAGAAATAACCATGAGCAGAGAACTGTGAGCTGGTACACTTTAAACCAGCAGTTGCCTCTCTGGTAGCACATAAACACCAATGTAGAAACAAGGCTGGAGCGGAGCACAGTACGTTTCTTCTACCTCATTCGTCCAAGAATTGCAACCAGATTTGTAGGCTGCACAGCACATGGTCAGGGGCTTCCAACAGAAAACCTGGTGAAGTTCACACAAACTTGACTAAAGAAGCATGAAGGAGAATTAATGAAAGCATTTGGGTAAAGATGGAGGTGAGAGAAGCCAAGAATTACGTCTGATGTAGGAAAAGACATCCAAAGAGGGCAAAGCCATTTACAGCTATTATGAAACCAGCTGGAGACTAAACTAAGAGCAATTAGGGAGTGAGAGCCCAGCAGGAAGGTCTTCTGCTTTGCAGGAAAGAGGTTGCTGAGCAAAGAGATGGCCTTTTCCACTTTTCAGTGGATGTGACCCCCAACTGCTGTGATGAACTCCTTGCTAATTGAATCCTGTCCCCTTAGAGCTCTATATACCATTTTCCTGTGAATCCTGATGGGTTATGTAAGAGTGCAGATGCCTAGAGAGCCCTTTTGAGTAGGCACAGGAGCCCAGGTACACACACAAATTTGTGGTCCAAAATAGAAGCTCTTGGTTCTTCAAGGTATATTATGTATCTGCACCCGACAGTGCTCTGAGTGCCCATCCAAAGACAAAGGAGTGTAAATCTAATCAAAGGAGACATACTACGAACTTGTGGCATTGCTTTTTCTGGAGCCTAAACTGGATTCAGTTCAGATTCAAACACAGCCTTCCCAGCCTTCGGGGAGCTCAGATCTGGTTGTGTAGGTGAGTTCCTCTTCTTTTTTCATACCTAGGCAAAATTTCCTCCTACACCTTTATCTTCACGTTGCTAGGCAGTTAGGTGTGTAGGTCACCTCAACAGCATTTCTCCACTGTCCATGACATCTAAAGCGGACAAAGATGAACAGACAGGCATTTTCTGTCCTTCAGCCTTTGGGTTTCACTGCCCTGCACATTGGTACCTAAGTTCAAGGGAAAACTGAACTTGACAAGTCAAGCTATAGAGTCTCAGGCTGAAGAAACTCACCTCCAAAGTTTCTGTCTTCTTTCCATCAGCAACATGGTGTGAGAGGGCACCTCCCCATCAGACCTGGGCTTCAGCTGAGGGGCTGGTATTCTGGGCACTGTGTAGATGGAGTACTGGGGTCACAGCTCATATTCTGAACTTTGAAACCTCCAGTCACCCCAAAGAGGTATGAGGTGCCCTTGCTGTGCACAAGGCAGGCACTTGGTCACCCTGATGCTTCTGCTCCTTCTCAAATACAGCTAGGCTGCCTCCAGCATGACAGCTTTTCCTCAGCAAAACACACGTGATGGGGAAATACTCAGGCTTTATGAGCCCTTCTTCTGTGCCCTAACTAAATACACAGATACTATATCACGAAAAACCCAAGGACTTGAATTCTTGTCCTTTCTTTAAGGAAAAAGAAGAGAGAGACCTTCAGAAGAAAGGCTTCCACATCAATAAACAGAATAAAGATGTGAGCCCTTAAAAGAGCTCTTTCTTGAACAAAGGGCAAGTATTCAAAGCCTTGTGTTTTCCATGTTTCAACATCAAAATTTTCCTGGCAGGAAAAAGTTCCCCACAACCCAAGACAAAACCCCCTCTTTCAATGTTGCAAAATACCAGCAATTAAGGGATGGGAAATACTGTACACCCAAATAAAAGAAGCACAAATTCAATTTGAATTTTAATACTCTCAATGATGCTATGGAGAGTTTAAATTAAAAAAATAAAATAAAAAAGAGCCACAAACCAACCCTTCTGCCTGCAAGTCTGAAGTGCCCTTTGATCTCCCTCTGGCCTCCTGGCTGAATTGTTCCCAAGTTTCCTGAGAAGAAGAGCAGACAAGCAGACAGCCTGCCCAGGGATGACTAGCAGCAAAACTGCTCGACAAAAAGGGATGCATGGGATACACAGGTGGGAAGGGCAGAAAGATAGTCTGGGGAAAGGAACAGAGCTTGGTGTGACTGCACGGGGGTGCAGACAAGGGCTGTGCAGGTCTAGCCCAAGGCAAGGGCACCCAGGGATTGAGAGGGAGTCTTGGGAAGAAGTGATATAAAAGGGAAAACTGAAGCCGAGGAGCAGAAAGACAACCTCCAGCCAGGGAGACTTTCATCTACATCATATCAGGGGAAGGGAAGAGGAGGGAGACCACAGCCTCCTTTCACTCAACACACAGGCACAATTCCTTGCTTTGCTGGTACCAATTGGCAGGGCTCTACTGATAGCCAGGAGTTCAGCCCAATTCACCAGCATGCCCAAGCCATGTACTTGGGGTCACCTCTTCATCTCCCTTTCTTCACCACCTTTTTATCTCTGTGTGCCTTAGGATCCAGAAGGAATTTTGAATCACTGAGCATTTTTTTCCACTTTTGGCTTCATGCCCAGATTAATAATTCCTAACTGGCATTTGGCAGCCACACCAAAAGAAATCGCCTGCTACCTGCTAAGTTAGCCTGCACACAGAAAAAAAGCATACAAAATTAATCACAGCAGCTCAACTGGAGCAAAAGCTAATCAAAACAGATTAGCCCTGGCCCCTACTTAATTTTGACCTGATGTGTCTAAACACACCTGCGTGTGGATGCATTTCACTGAGCACATCACCAGCAGGGAATAAATAAAGATAACATATGCAGAGAAAATTGGAGGCTGATCTTAAAGCCTCATTAGAGTAGCAGCAAGAAAAATATGGCCTAGTCACAAATTGCCTGTGTATCTCTGATTCAGGTTAAGTCCCCTCTTCCACTCCACAGCACTTGTCCTCCAAACATTGCATCGACAGTCTTCTAAAGCATAAGGTCAATTATGAAGTGTTTTCATGCAGTGTTGGACTTGACCACAACAAGCACAGGTCCCAGAGTCTTCTGGGAGGCAGAGAACTGTCACAGACTCTTCTTTGGCGACAAAAATAGGCACAGAGACATGCCCAAGCCAGAGAGCAAATATGTAAAAGAGGAGTTTGAATGTAGGTTTGGCTCCAAGATATAAAATCTGAAATAAAAGCCTATTTCATTACAGCCCACTTTCAGTGAGAGATTTCAGCAAAGGAAAGAAATGCAAGTCAAACATTTCATCATGCTGCCAGATAGTGCTATTGAACAAATGTGGGTGGAGGTCTTCGTGGAGGAACGCCAAACGCTTTATGAAAGCTGGCTAGCAGAAGGATTTTTTACAACATAATGCTAGTGCAGTTACAAAATACTTGAGATGCTCTGTACAGAACTGCTCAAGCAACAGCCTGGAAAAGGGTGGGCTGTTTTCCTTTTTTTTTAAGTTGCTGGATGTCAGTGTATTTGGCTTTTTTTTTTTTAAATAATGTCTGTTTTCATTTGAAGACTTAGCAACTTATAGATGCCCTCATATTTATATCCTCACTTGATAGTCTCATGTTCTAATACTTGTTCCTATTTTGGGGGTGGGCAGCTGCTTCTCCCCACCAAGCACTGCATGAAACATCAGCTTGTAAAGGATTTGGTCATAAAGGACAACTGGGAAGTCCAGAATTTACCATGATGCATCTTTACCCTTCCTATCATGTTTGTCCCTAATTTTATATCGTAAGTGATTCATGTAACCACAACAAGAGCAGCTGTCCCAGTAGATGGTGACCTCTGTGAATGGCCTATATCCAAAGCCTGTGACAGAGAGCTGTGGCAGAAGACACATGTGATAGCCAGTCTTTACTCCCTGTGTCTACTGGGCAGACAGGAAAGGCTCACATACTTTTCCAAGCAAGAATATTGCCTTTCTTCCCAAATTCTGGTTGTTCAAAATCTCAGGTGGTAGGAAAGAGAAGGAGAAGCTGCAGTTTCACTTCTCTGGCTGTGAGGCATCTGTGGGCACACGAACTCTGAAAGCCAGGGATTCTCAACATGCCATTCAAGGCCATGGCTGAATTTAGTTCAGCCCAAGTACAGCCACTAAACTCTAATGGAGCAAAAGAAAGGCCTTTTCATTAAAACAATGGGTTAAGTTTATACTTGTTGGAAAACCATTTCTTTCCTCACTCCAACCCAGGTCAGGTTTGGCTTTTATTTAGACAAAATCCCCAAAATTCCAAATATTCAGTGAAAGATATCTTTTCTACTTTCAAATAATTTACAAAGCCCGGGCTGTTTCAGGCAACACCAGTGTGTGCAGCAGCTGGTACTGTTATATCAGAACATGGGGCATACCAGCAAAAATGAAGGTTGCTCACTTTAGAGGGCTGAATTCTGGACTAAAAATAATGAATTTAATTTACAGCAGGATTAAATTTTTCTTTTATACAGCACTGGCATTTTAAAAATAAAGGTGCGCTGATACCTGCTCCAAATTGACCATCATATAATGTATCTTTGATGCAGATGACAATGAAAGAGACATTTCATCACCAATTTCCCAAATACTCTGTCATATTCACTATGAACACACTTCAGTGAACAAATGTTGGCAAGATTACATTGTTTAGTTGTATATTGGCTCTGGTTTTTAATACTGAGTAAAGCCTGTTCTTGTAAGGACTTTGCAGCCATTTGTACTCACTAAATTATATCTGATAAATCCATAAGAGGGCATCTCTCAAGTTTCCAGACCAAGTTAAGAGCCTTCACAGCAAACCCCGTCAGCATCCACAGCCCACCACTCATGACAAACCCCCAGCTTTCTGTCCTGACACCGCAATGACACATGCAGAGATATCCAAGGTCTTCACCACCTTTTTGACATGAGGGGGGAGGTAGGAACTCAGCACAAGTGAGGCTAAATTTAGTTATGCCAGTGGCCACATACGTGCACTTTGTTTAATTAAGGCACAAAATGCTTGTTTGCTTTTATGTACTACCTAACAATTGTACAAAGCAAAACAAAACCTATATCATTTAACAGCAAGATTCTCCTTACAGCTGTGGTTAGTCTGCCTCATACAGCACAAACAAACAAGTTGCAGCTTTAGGTAATACAGAGCTTTCTCTTCACCTGCTAACCAAAAAGCTTTGGATTTTGTTCTTTTTTGGGGGGTTTAGCAGGTTTGTTTGTTTTTTGTTTGTTTGTTTTTAGCATGTTTTGAGGGGGTTTTGTGTTTCATTGTAGTTGTTCTGTTTTGTCAAAAAAAAAAAAAAAAAAAAAAAAAAAAAAAAAAAAAAAAAAAAAAAAAAGCAGGTTTTTNTTTTCATTGTAGTTGTTCTGTTTTGTAAAAAAAAAAAAAAAGAAAAAGAAAACAAAAAAGAAAAAAAAAAGGCAGTTTTCTTCAAAGAACTGAAAACTCTTGGTTACAACAGATCTCCAGGCTGGTTCCCTACCAGTATTTAAATGAAGCAGGTAATTAGATATGAAAACATCACACCTGAATGATGAGAGCTAGGAGGTGTAACAATTCTTCACTGTCAGTGGACAGCAGTTTTGATTAAATGTATTTTCTGGTTATAACCCTTACTCTGTTACCCACTCACTGTTATTTCCCAGGGGATGAACTCAACCACAATGAAATATCATTAGCAACAGGCACTTCACAGTGCTATAATTCATCCTTTGTAGAAGCCTGCTCCAAACGTCAATGATGATCTGTAGGTTTTTCAGTCCCGCAAGAAACATTTCTGTGCAGAACTGGAAACAACACAACTAGAAGCAGACACTTTGCTGGAGACCAGCTGCAGACCATGCACCACGGCTCACAGGCTCAAATTCCTGCCCACCCCCAGCAGAACAGGAGGGACACAGGGAACCAAAATGTTGTGGGAGGTCTATTTGCACACATGCTCAGCTAGAAGGGCAAGAGGATCACAAGAGTAGCTTGCTTACCATCAAGAATTGCCCATTGCCCATCTATTTCTGTGTGCTTCAGGTAGGAGTCTTCAATAGTTGGGTCATAGTCTGGCACAAAAATCTTCTGGAAAAACTGAATGGTGAGAGCACTCTTCCCCACACCACCATCTCCAACAACCACCAGTTTGTATGTGGGGAGGTTTTCGCTGGGAACGGCGCTTGTAGCCATGCTTCCAGTGTGCTAAACCTGCTGGAGAAAGAGATCATCTCTGGTCACTCATCAGCAATGAGAAGAGGGCAATATGAACGAAGCAGCTTTTACCTGCTGTCAAAGACATGAGAATGAAGGCAGCTCTGACATACAAAATCCTTCTGGACAGCAGCAGCAGCACTTACCCTTCCCAACAGCTCTACCCCAACTCAAACCCAGTACTCACCACTGTGACTTGGTTCACTCCTGACTTGTCTACCAGGATTGCTAATTGCCACCAAATGCACATGCAAAACTGATGCCACTGTATACCTTTCCTACAGGGACTGGAACCACATGACCATGACAAAGACCACCCTGGCTCAGTGTAGCTGTCAAGCTCCAGACAGTTTCCCATTGCCAGTGAGCAAATCTCATTGCTAAGCCATGTGCTATTCTTCATTGCTTAGCCCAAGGTACAGCAAACATCAGATGGTGTGTTACACCCTGGGGCCAGATCTGCAGGCAGAACTGGCGGTGATGGATGAAACCAGAGCTAAAGGTCCAATCTGTGCTCTGCCATCAGGCAAAACTCCACTTAGCTACTTTCTTCTCCCTCATTTCCAAGTCTGAGAAATAAAAATTACAAGGCAGTAGGCCAGGAACAATAGGTGGGTTTTGTTTTGCCTTTTTAAACAAACAAACAAACAAACAAAAACCCCCCCAAAAAACAAAAAAACCAACACACTTCCTCCACCCTGCCCTAGCAGGAAAGTAGGTGTCTGTGGCTGCGACACAGCCAGGAAAGCAGCCTCCCTGCAGCATGGTCACAATGCTCCTCTCAGCCCAGAACTGACTTTTAAAAGAAAGATGAAAAAAATTCACAGGCTGCACCTGAGCAGTAGCACAGGTGTGGAGAAAAGAGGAGAGGCAGCCAGTGCTGAGTGGTGAAAAGGGCCACTCAGCAGCAGTGACTGTTCCTGCGAGGAGAGCCCAGGAGGGAGGCTCTGTACACATGCTGAGGAGGGCAGTGCCCTCCACCCACCCATGGGAAGCAACGATCACTCAAATCACAGAGGAAATGGGTGGCCATCTCCCAAATCTGAACAGCCATTGCATTTTCTGGGAGGTTTTTCACACAGTTAAAAAATATATAAAAAAAGCCCCATCATAATGATAAGGCTCAAAAGAAGGCAGATGATTTCCATGGTACTGGTTTTCCTGGAAAAAGCTGTTCAGTGCAGGAGCAGCTGTGGTGACAATTTCTGCAGGCACCTGATCCCATCCATTCTGTTTTTGCTGGTGCCCTTCGGGCTGCAGGTGCTGGCTGGGGATAACACTGAGGGGAGATGAAGATTGCTCTGAGGGAACCTCCACGAACTCTTGTCTCCCCATCTGTATCCCCAACACTCCAGACAAGCTTTTGGAGGCTTTTCTTCTTCATTAGGAAGACACCTTTAACTTTTCCCTTCTCAGAAACCACCAAGCAAGGCTGATGCCCACCAAGCTGGGCCAGCTGTTGCACAGAAGCTGAGACTGCTGCACACACAATGCAAGATGAATGCAAACTAATGCAATTTTATTTCAGCCTATAGTATGAACCAGCTCCACATTCTTCCCAAGATTCTTTCATTTTCTGTATTTTCTAAATAAAACACTTTGACTCTTCATTTCTCAAGCGGCCTCAAAGCCAACTTGGACTACTTTTAAAACAGACTAGAACATAATCTCCTAATTCAAGTTTTGTTTCTGGTTTCTCTAGTCCCTTTCTCCAAAATCATTATTTCAGTTTAAGCCAAAACATTGAACCATAAAAGGCATTTTTGACCTGGCAAGCTTGGGGTCCTATGCTCTTTTTATATGCTGGAGATCCCATACCTTGAGAAAGAGCTTAGTTGCTCTAAAAACAAAAGCCTATAAGGAGGAAACAGAAGATGAGATTGCTGAGTCTGAGAACTGTAAAGGCCTCTCATCCAAGCTGAGACAACCAAACATTTCCAGAGGAAGAAGCAGCACGATCAAGTTTGCTTGTTTCTGAACTACCAAATTTTCATTGCAAGCAACAGCTGTTGGATGGTGAGAAGGAGACCAAGCACCAACTGAGGTTTCAGACAGTCTCACTGCAGTTCTTCACCATGGCCCCAAGGAAAAGTTTCTTACTCATTTTTGAGTAAGAAACTTTCACGTATTTACAAGACCACACATCAACATGCAGCAGGCTTGGCTGCAGAAAAACCTATGAATTTCAACTAAATGCCTCATTTTTGCTTCAAAGACCAAGTTTTATTTCTGCATAATTCTGCTTGGGTCAGGTGATCCTCACAGGCTCTTTGGGACACAGACCTCAGCTAAAACTCTGCCCCCTCTTCCAACATATTTAATGACAACTTTTAACTTTGCCCATGGCCAAGGTTTCACCCCATCCTTCTTTACAAGGCAGAGTAGCTTTTCGCAGGCAGTATGAAAGGCTGATTGTTACTGCCATGGCAGGGACAGTCTGTGGATTTGAAAAACATGCTCCGTTTGTGCACGCTTTTTGACCTCATCATACAAACCACAAGCTGCTGCTCAGCAGACAAGCATTACATTTTCACTGACATTTTGTACCAGCCCCTTTAACTTTCTCCTAAGAAGCCTCAAGCTTATCTTGCATGAAATGCTCCCCAAAGTACTAGGATAATATTTAGCTCATTGTACAAACTGTGTCTCTGCCCAACACGCTTATCAGTTGAATTGGGGCATTTGCTTCCCATCCTTTCCAGAACTTTGGTCATACTGTGTGTCTAAGCTACCAGACTGAGCATTATGTAGCCTGGGGAGAACAGCAAGAACTGAACTGAAAAAAAAAAAAGTCAAGAACTGCAGCCTGATTTGTTGAGCACAACCCCCACATTTTAGGTGATGCCAGCATGAACAGAGGAAAACTTCTACTGAATGTCAAAAGAAAGCAAGTCTGGATGTTTCTGCAAGATTGTTTCTACTGCTCACGGAAACACTCATCTTTCTACTGAGATAGCAGGTCCCACGGTCTCATCACGCAGGTGCATAATAAAAACTTTCTGAAAGCCGAGTACTTCAGTCCCTCTCCCCTTCACCTGCCCTGATAACCAAAGCAAGAAGACAACTCACACATTGACAAGGTTATCATCTTAACCAGCCAGTGAATCAAACCTTTAAAACATGTATCAGCTCCTGGAAAACACTGAACACTCTCAAAGGTGCACAGAGCTTCTGTGCCAGCTGGTTACGTCACTACAGGCAACTGCACAAGACTTGGGCTGATTTTCATGTGTTTTTGGCAAGAGTACTGACACAGTCCTCCTCAGACGGGAGCAAGAATAAGCATGTTCGCTGTAGATCTGACTGGGAAAAATGAAACACAAATGTTTTTATCTATTGTCTGAATACAAAGCAGCATGTGGTAATACACTAATAAGCTCTGATGATAATCATCTTACAATTTATATAGTTGTTTATTTTGAAGGAGCACAGAGAAGGATCCATACCCTATGCTGACAAATGCTGTCAGGGCTCTGGTTAAGTCACTGGAAGAAGGCTGATTTATACAACCATCTTCATATGCACTGGCAAGATTGGTGTCCTGACAGCACAAGCCAGTAATGCTGAGACAATCATAAATACGACTACTTCTGGGGTGGATGGCAAGGAAAAAAGAGAAATGCTGATTCAAGAGTATCACTGAGGCTGAGCCTCCTCAGCAAAAATGATTTTTCTTTTTAATATGGAAGCAGAATAAACTGCATAAAACCCCATTTACCTGTCTGGACATGGGGATGAAGTGGAAGGGCTGGAGCAGCCAAGTCATATAAAACCACTAAATTCAGCTTAGTTTGTGACTGGACCACCAAGCCCAACCAGGTCCCCACAAAATCCAGGCAGTGCATCTAATCCCCATCCTCATTGCAAAACTTGCCCTGAATGCAAGCGGGTCAGATCTCAGCTTCTGTAAATCATTGCAATTTCTGTTCATCTGAGCAGAGTTGTGGCCACATGTGACAGTAATAAAATGGACCCCAGATAGCTGATGTGTTGGCACCCCTCTCCCCGATTCCAGCTCTGCCAGAGCTCCCGGGGCAAAGCCATTATAGAAGGTCAACAAGCTCAGCCCCAAGCCCTGCACTTGCAGGGCAGCTTAGTGCAATTAAAGACACCGGTTCCCTGACTGAGAAGCCCAGCATGACAGTGATTTACAGTCTCCATGGCAACATGCAACACAAATTGCTTAATTCTGTTATGAAACCTCCAGAAAAAGCTACAACAGGGTCTGTGTGGGAACTACCAGGACCCTCCTCCTCTAGTGCAGCTCTCCAAAGCAGACAACTTTGGGGAGCCCACGTTCACTTCGGCAATAGGCTGAGATTTAACATACCCTAACATGTATGATGCCCATTCCATCTGCCCATGACCAAGGGAATTTTCCTATCATCAGCTTGCTTTGGTTCATGGCTCTTCACACATTCCTTGCAGAGCTCTGCATACCTAAGGACTTCAACCTCACCTGAGGTGAGGAAGACTATCAGCCACCTACGGTTGCAATTAATAACTCTTCCTCTAGCCACAGCTCACTTGATTACACCCTTTTACCCAGCCACTTTGTAAGCATTAGCAGCTCCATGCAATGCCTCCAGGGCTGAAACTCTGCATGATCTCAATACTTCCCTCTCTGTTCCTCTTGCAGACTGCTTGGCTATAACCACACAACCACCATGACACACCCAGAGACGCTCGCCAGGTACCAAAATAGTTCAGCCCAATGTGTTGTAGGCAATCCCTTGGGCTGGGAGCTACTGAGAATCCTTGAAACACAGGACATGCCCTTTTAGATGGCAGCTGCCTCCCTTGAGTCATGCTGATCAGGACTGAATGAACTTCAGGAATTTCTTCCTTAAGTGGGAATGACTGTGTCCCAAGCCTTCAAGAGCCAAAGGACTTGTAGGTGTATTAATAACCACTGCTAATTATTATTTAATAAAGACTATTAACTCTTAGCCAGGTGTCCTCCATTCAGTCAGATTTCCTTCCCAGTCAATGCCTTAAACAGGACACACTGCACAAAAGCTGGACTCCGTGCCAGTCTTCAATGGGAAGTCTGCATGGAAGACATCTGCCATGTGGGAAGCCAGAGTCTGATGCCCTTTGTAGTTGTGTCATTAAGTTTTGAAAAACTCAAGTGAAATTTCAACTCTGAGATTTTCTAATAAGGATCCTGACAGGTGAGAGTGCTCTCAACTTCCATCATTTTCCAGGAGATCTGATGGAGCCCAGCACCTGGTAAGATCTGCACAGGAAATTACAGGCATTTCCTTTTGGAGCACTGATAAAAGCACTATCAGATTGCTATGAAAGAGGACAAAAAAAAAAAAAAAAAGAAGTCATAAACCAACCATTTAAAAATAAAATTCTCTACCCAGCAATAAAGAGTTGCAATTGGTTGGGTTTTGAATGTGGGGGATGTAGCTGTGGGTCCTGGAAGTGGCCTCATGAATTCTCCTCTGTACAAAAAGACGCTGTACCCCCAGGGGCTGTGTTACCTAAACTCCTCCCTGGCTTTCTGTGCTAACCAGACCTTTTCTCCTTTTAGACAATATTGCACCACCTACCCCATTACACAGGTGTTGCTCAGATTTACTGTAAGAGAAAGAAAACACATTGGGGGAGTAATGAAGCACTTTTGATTCACACAAAAGGCAGCTAAAGGCAGTAGCTGCCTGATGAATACTTGGTGGTTATTTAAGGAAACAGAGAATTATAGCCTGAACAAATAATAATAATAAAAAGCCATGTCACTGGAAATTGCTTAGGAGGTAGGCAGCCCCCCATCTCTCCCCAGTGCAAAATCCCTAAGTGATGTAAGCTAGCACTGAGCAGCAGCTTTTCCATTGCCAGGCTGGATTCAGGGACTCACTCCTTTTTACTTGCAAGCACGTGCTTGTCAGTGTCCCCATCTGTATGTAAATGCAGCACAGCATGAGTCAATCATATTAACAAATGTCATCCAAAACGAAGTCTGCTTCCCTCAACTCCTCCTACACCTCCCACAACAACTCCATTAATCTTCAGCCTGTTACTCTTGCTGATGTAGTGCCCTTTTCAAAATACGCAAGAAGATTCCTGTCACTCTGACAAGCCAACAGTCTGATGCAGAAGCCAGATTATTTTTTTATTAATATTAAAAACAACACTTCAGTCAGATTCGGGTCATTTGTAGTTACAGCGCTGCTGATACCAGTTCTGTAAGAGAATCCAGATATGCTACCAGAAAGCAGCTACACAAGATCCATTCTGGTACCTCTATGACCTCAAATAAAACTGGAGGGGTGCCAGTTTAGGGGTCTCCACTGGAGGCTGATCCAAGCCTTTTGCCAAGGTACGAAATGAGAGCATCCTTGCTGGGGTCGGAGAAAGTGGATGGCTCAGCTACTTTTACTTCCATCACTTTCTGTGTTTAAAATCCACCATCCTTTCCTTACTCATGTATTTTCAAAGCTCTCAGGAGACATCAGAGGATGACAGATTCCTGCATTACTCTTGCAAATTCTTCACTAGTGAGGCCAGGAATGCCTCTTCTATGTTATCACGGAACCGATAAAGCTGACCTAAAAAGACTGTAGCAAAAAAATCAGATAGCCAAGATGTTCCCCTGTCCTGCCCAGCCACAGATAACACAGCGAGAACAAATTTACAGTGGAGGAAGCAGCTTCAAATTCCAATAGCTGCCCTTCCTGCTCACACAATCCCTGGAAATGGGCAGCTTCCCTCCTACACATCCCAGCCTGCTGACACGCCAATAAAAAGACCCCAAATTCACTGCCCTGAGTGGTTTTGCTGCTCTTACACTGCTCTGTAAGGCTTTTGAGCCAATTGCCTGGTGCTTCTGCAATGCTGCGTGTGCAGTCCAGATGTTCTGCTGCATACATGCAGCCCTGACACTGGCAATGCAGCCAGCTGTGCATGGCACACCCAGATGCGCAGCTCTCCCAGCCTCATCCAGCATCGCCCTGCAAGTTGAAAGAGGCCCAGGCGATGAGTTCATGCACCACAGCATGGAGCTGTGAGGGGATCCTAAGCAGCACCAGGAGCTGCCCAGCATGGACTGTCCTCTTGGCTCCACCCTGCCTTCCTCACCACAGTCCCACTCCCCCCTGCCAAAACCAGGGGTGCATCCACCCCTGCACCCAGCTCCTGGATGCCTCATAGCACTGCAGTCTCACAGGCACCATGCTGTCTGTGCACAGGGCAGGCATAGCTGAGCCAATGCACAGACTTCATGGCACCTATGGATGTTTTGGAGATGGTTAATAGACAGAAAGGGTACAGGGCCATCTCATTCCAGTCACCCTCCTGCAAATCAATCAGTGTGTTTGGCTCCAAGTTTGTCTTCCAGTCAGCCTCAATTCGATGTTTAATGCTTTTCACATCTTCAGTGTTGCTACCGGATGTCCTTTGGGATATAAATGGCTTTTTAAAGACTCCCTTCCCTCCTGGCAAACACACTTTGCATGTCTTAGACAGCTACACAGAGCTGAAGGCTATGAAGTTACCTGGTAATAGCTTTTCCACAAAAGGGTGGGTGAATCCTATCAAGTCCCAGGGGCAGATGGAAGAAGGTGAGGAGAGTGGAGATCTCCAGGCCAAATCTCAAACTTGACTCACGACTATGTCCTTTCTAGGCAAAAAGACTATTACTATATTACTGTATTCATATCCTATAGAAAAACTGACACATTGCCCATTCATTCTCTGCCTCAGAGTTCCCTGAAATTATCTGTGAGATATGGGGCAACACTGATGTTTCTGCAACACTTCAACACCCTAGAACACAGGGCAGGCTTGCAGGGCTCTCTGTAAATTTTCCCAGGCTCTTGGGTTGAGGACAGTCCTCTTAGTTCCCCACAACCCATCTAATGCTCATTTACAGGTAAAGAAGAGCATGGAGTATGCTAGTCTGTAGTGCTGGAGCTTTATAGTAAAGCTTCACCAGGAGAAGATGAAGGAACAGCCATCTCCCAAGTTTATCCAAATAGGCACTTGGCCTATTTTACTTAGAATTGAATGACTCGATATTCCAGAACTGTGGAAGGCCATTCCAGGCATTTCCCAGGTCCATGTCATTACTCCGTTGCTTGGAAGACTCAAAGATCTCATCACTGGCCTGGGACCCATAACAGTAATATTTTCCAGGCTCGTTACAGTGCCTGCCAAGAGCATAAGCCTCCTATTTACACACAGCATGCTGGGGAGTTGACTCTGTACTTGGCAAATCCAATGGACTTGTCTCAAAGAGGAGTGTGGGCAGAACTCAGGGCTGGGTACTGGGATGAGGAGCAGGATGAGGTGTGGCTGTGCAGCCCCCTCCCTACACATGGTGGTACATTGTTTTGTGAAGCCACAGTGTCCCTGAACCTGCCCGAGGACAGGGTGCACGCACACTGCCAGCATCCCAGCCATGTGGCAAGTCAGCCCTGCTGCCTCTTCTCAGCCCTTCTCTTTGGCAAACTCCCTGGCTGTTAGGTCTCTCCCTGCTCTCTTCCTACTACTCTCTGCCAGCCTGGACAAGCCCTCCTGGTGGCAAACACACACCTTGACATTCAGACCTGCAGGCAACTGGCCAAGCCACCCTTGAGGAACAGAGTTTACCCTTGCATGACTCAAGTCTTCCCTCCTGTCAAGCACATTCACCCTGCCAGCACTGGAGAGAAGCATCCCACAAGGATACACCTGCACAAAAGAAGTACCAAGGTTCCAACTGGTGCTGCTCAGTACCTGCACTTTGCTGCTGAACACCCAGGTTTCTTCTCAGGTGTCAAAAGTAGATGAATCGATAGAGCAGCAGCTGATACTCAACACATCTTTGAAAGGGCCCTATAGGTCAGCTGACCCAACTTTAGACCCCTGTGGCCACCCCTCACCACCTAGCTTCAGTGCAGACCTGCATCAGGATACCCTCGGCCTGGTTCCTTTTGTGCTCAGCCTAAACTCTGCTTCGGCTTTTAAGTCATTCAGCTTGCAGCCGCGTGGGAGGGTATCTATGCACATTCATTAACACTTCCATTATGCCCTGTGTTTTGGCAGGTGGTGCTGCATTATGGATTAAAACAGTGCCAGCAAGCGAGTCTACAGCACTTCACTGGATTAGCATGAGATGGGAAATCATACCTCAGAAATGGTTAGCACTTTCGTGAAGCACCTCTAATGAACGAAGGCAACAGCAAGGCTCCAACCACTGCTACCTCTGTGCAATCACATCAGAAATTCACTCACAACTTCAGGGAAAGATAAACCCCCTCAAAATCCAAGTACCATTTGGTGGGCCCTGAAAAATTATTAAAAAAAAAAAAAGAAAAAGAAAAGCAACAGTAGACTCTTGTCAGTTAAAGGAAAAGAGAGGCACACCCTCCTTTGTCACTGCCATAAAGTATCTTTCACATACACCAAACGATAACATCACCTGCTACTGCCCTATAAACTGGATCTAGCATTCCCACGGAAGACACACATCACACATGGCTATACTCATTTCAGAGGTGAGTTTTCAAGGTACTCAGCCTTCCAGCACCGTCCACCAAAGATGACACCTTTAGTCTTATCATCAGGCTGGCACTGACAGATTTGCACAAACTGCAGTCAGACTCCGTGAGGGGATGCTACCCTGGAGGGATGGGATCTGCTGGGCTACAGCCAGCCCACAGAGGACGTCCCTCCCCAGAAAAGTGCAGACAGTGAAGACACCACTCAATCTTGCCAAAGGAGCAGAGGATAAAGCATCAGTTAAACACTGGTATCACTACATTGCTCCTCTTTTACTGGGGCTGGACACACTCATTTTTCCTGAACTCTGAGTGCTACTACAGTGCCACTGTCCATTGCAGTTGTGCCTGCAGTGGTACAGAGTGCTGGCTCCCACAAGTGCACAGGATTTGTGCTTTACCTGGGCAATGGCATGGGTCAACTCACAGACAAGACCACACATGAACCAAATAAAGCAAAGTAACTGGACAAAGACTACTGAGGTAACTCAAGAGCTACCTTCGAAAGAGATACCTTCAATTAGCTCTTCCACAGCGTCATTGTGTTTCAGTTACCCTGTTTTCCTATTTAAACACATCTCCTCATTCAGATTCTTCTGAGTTTCCATCCTTTACAACCTTTGGCTGAGAACTTCCAAAGAAATGTTTTGGTTCTGCCATAATAGCCCAGGAAGATCTGTTTTTAACTTCCATCCATTACACAGCTCTGAAGCACAGCTACCCTGCCACAAAGTTGCAAAGGAGTCAAGATATCAATGTCTTTTCTCAAAAAGAGCAGGATGCAGCATTATGTTGGTCTATCCTTAGGGTAGATCTCATGCCACTCCCATGCATGTACAGTGCTATTATTTTTAAACACCAAGCAAAGAGATGCACACCTTAGTCTTGGTAATTCAGATAAATCTCTCATTTGCAATATAATTTACATACCAGACTCACAAAAACAGCAAGGAATTTGGATTTGGCCCTTCTTTGTACTGCTGAGCTGCCCACAAGGGACATGAGCTTCATGTAGGAGTCTCTCTTTTATGCTTCAGCACCTTCAATGACACTCCAAACATAAAATTTTAATTGAAACTTATCCATAGATATTGTTACTTTATTTTGACTTAGTGAGTTACAATACAACATGGGATGGTTTACCCTGGTGGCGTCTTGACATGTCTCTAAATATCTCTATTAAAAGCAGAGATACAGACAGCATGGGTCACAGCCACTTGAAAAAAATAAAATAAAATAAAGCCCCAAAGCATTACAGGCTGGTAAGGGACAAGATTACTTTCATCCTGCCACAGCATGTTTCAATTTAACCACTGCATCTCTCAGCACTTTTGGTTCATACTCTTTTACCACACAGAGACACAAGCTTGGTATACGCCCAGCCTTCGGAAGGGGAAACAGTATTTTGGGTCACCAGCTCCACCCACGGTGTCCACCCACCCCTAAACTTGACAAGGCTTTTGAAGTTCCAAACAAGAGCCACAACACACTAGACTGGGGTCATGAGGGCTTGGGGAGCCAGAGCGCTTCTGAGGTTGGGAGGTATTTTAGTTTTTTGGGGCCAAGTGGCTTTGTCAGCAAGTCCCTCACCTCCTGCTGCCCATGAGGACCCCCTGGCCAGAGCTGCCTGCACCTCTGCCTCAACCATGGACTTCAGCTCTTTCATCACTTGAAGGCGACAGACCTCCACTCACTGCCTGAGTTCAACAGTCCTTCACTGCTCTGGCTTAGATAACCCCTCTTGGTCCCTCCCCACCTCTCAGCTTGGCCAGTCCATCTCTTCATGAGTCTTTCTGAGTCCGTATGAACTGCAACTACTGTTACTGTGCTCTATTCCCTTTTACCCCAGACCAGAGGAGGTAATCTGGCCTCCAAACCAGCAAACTGCTCTCAGTGTTTTTGGCAGCAGAAGGATTTATTCTTATGTCATACAAAGCCAAACAGATACTTTGATGCAGGATATGCCCAAAAATGCAATTTTTCCTCCTTTGCTTCGACAGCCTAGCATTTATTTCCATATTCTTGTGAGACTGGTATGTAAACAATAGGGAGTGACTTGCTGTGCTCAGGAGACCTTAAAATAAGAGTCCTATTTCTCTGTCCTCCTGGATCCAGTAAGTCATTCTCCTGAGGTTTGAAATGTTTCTGAAACTCATAATTTAAAAGTCCAAGGAAAAAAATGGGGTTGCTGAAGATCTTTCCCAACAGAAAAGTAGACTGAAATTATTCTGTTATTTAATAATTCAAATCCCAGATGCTTAATTAAACAGACTCTCTACACTGCAAAAAGAATAAAGAATATTCTCTTAGCTAACTTTGCTGATTAACATGAAAACCTTTCTATTTGCTCCGCAGGCATTTGGTCCAAGTGAAACTTTTGATGACAGACAATACTCCACTGGTAAACCACATGTAACGAAACCCTTGCTGCTCACAGGATTGAGGTGAGCAGCTTGTCAGCATTTCTGTGCTTTGTGGAGCCATTCTGCAGGATGCGCAGAGGAAGGGGTGCAGAGCATCTTAACAGAGCTTTCAGTATCTCTTCAGACCAATCCAAACCTCAAGAAAAGCAAATGGTCTGTTCAGTTCCTCATGCCTGCTATTTTGCCTATTTGCATATTAGATCTGAAAGCATCCACAGCATGTGGAGGAAACAGAAATCTCTCACAGAGCTCTGCCCTTAGGCTACAAAATACTTTCTGAGGGAAGAGCTGCAGGTACTCATTCAAGTCCACCTCACCGCTACAGCTCATCATGACCTTCGGACTTAAATTCAGAGCTATGATCCTTCACTAGCTACCACCAAGGTCTCGTCAGGTAGAAGTGAAGTGCACAGGATGGGCTCAGGTGATACCTGTCCAAGGACAGCTATGTCAGACATAGGCAGGTACCTTAACAGTGAGATCACACACTACTCTGAGAGCTACAATGACAGTACTTGACGTTGCATCGTTGTTTCACCAAACCAATTCACAACAGCTTACGCTTTTTATTGCGGAGCACTGGGGGGGCGTCTCCCTCTCCTCCTGGGGTAGTTAGGGATTCTTGTCCCCACGAACCATTAGCAGTCACCAAACCAGCCTCAACCTGCAAGTGCTGCTCAGCAAGAACTTCTGAGCCAGAGGGATTGCTTCAGGGATCTCCCCCTTCCCGGTCCATCACCACACAGCAGAAACTCCACGAATGCCCTTCATGACTCTTTCTGGGATTGAGCGCTTGAACAATTTCGTCCAGAGAGTCCTACTTTTATTAGATAGATGTTCCCCACCTGACAAGTGTTGCATTTAGACTGGTGGCACTAATACTTCCATACCAAGTATTACACAAGACATCAGCTGTATATTTTCTGAAGATCACAATCTTTACAAAATTGCAGACCACTCATGAGCTATCTGGGTATGCTAAGTACTGATGACAGATCGGATAACAGTGTCTGGGTGTGTCCGAGAGATTAAATTCCATCTGCATCCTGCTACTTTTTGTCATTTCAAACTCTTACAGAGTCTGTGGCCCAACAAGCACCTGGTCAAGAACTTGTATCACAGGCTCACAGAAAAAAATCCTCTAAATGTTGGTGTTTTGGTTTTTTTCCTTTTTTTTCTTTCCCCCCCTCCTTCAGTTACCGTATCTGGAGACATGCTACAGAGGATGTTTTAGTAGCTCTTTAAAAGGGAAACCTAATTTTAAAAAAAAAAAA
>VXAU01001099.1:1317560-1404100 GCA_013399695.1 Formicarius rufipectus | reverse complement strand
CCGGCGCGGCAATGGGCCCGTCCGCCGCCGCCGCCGCGTTAAGGTGGAACCGCGGAGCCCGAGCGGCGGCAGCGGCACCTTAAGCCGCCCGGGCCGGCGCTCCCCGGCCGGCACCTCCGGCCCCGCGGAGCGACCCTCGGTGCTGAGGGGGTTTGTGCCGCTGCCAGCAAGCGAGGAGGAGGACGAGGAGGAGAGTGAACAGTCGGTTCTCTGCCTGATGGAGGGGGCAGCAGCCGGTGGGCACGGGGTGGTACAAACGCCGGTCATGCCACATGAACGCAGCGCGCACCGAGCCTGTGAGCACCGGCTGCTGTACACACACACTAGCTGCACTCGCACCATATTCCCCCTCATAGTCCTACTAAACAAGAGGAAGCCTCATCGGCTTTTATGGCAGTAACAGAGTTTGTGTTTGATATACCGCAGTTTATCCTAGATAGGACTCGGGGAACACGTGGGCAGTAGTTACTTTTCCTACCTCTCCTTTGTGCCCTTGGCTAGCACCGGGAGACAGAACCAGAGCAGCACTTCGCATCTCACCTGCAGGCTCCTTTGCGACGTTACACCTTGGCGCCGACAGGAGCAAAAGCCCCGATCCCGCACGGGCACGCACTTACCAACACAGAGGATGGAAGTATGAGAGCTATCCATGGCAGTAAGGATGGGTTGGCTGTGCCTCGGGTCCTGCCACGGAAGCATCTTGGGCACAACTCTGCGGGATGCTCAGGGACATGCTGAGCATTCGGAGCATCTCAAAGGGCTATGTGTAGGCATCTGCTGATTTACCTTGCTGGTGTGCGAAGCAGAGGTTTTTAAGCACAATTGACCAGCCCCAGCTCCCCAGTTAGCATCACGTACACTCCAGTACTCCCCAAAAGGTCTACCCAAGGCAGTCTGGTACCACGCTGCAGCATGTATGAAAAAAAACAGCCTCCATGCTCTCTTCCCCACATAAGTAAGAAGCAGAGAGGAGCATACTGCCATTAAACAAACAAGATACATGAGTGTCTGCCTCAAAATCTGTATTGCTCCAGTGGCATGGAGGAGGTGAGGAGGAGCACAGCCACAGCAAGCTGCCATAGCACACCTGGCTGTGGTCTTTGAGCCTGCTCATCCTACAAATTGTCACCCCATCAGGAGGCACAGGAGACATGTTCTGGAGAACCACCACAGGCTTTCCCAGCCTCTGACAGGTGTTTTGTTCACATGAATCAACAGCTGGGTTTGTAAGATGTGTTTGTCAACAAGAGTAATGTATTTACACCTGAATTTGGTGTGAAACTCAGCTTCTCTGTTGGCTACAAATTTTCCTTCTAGGACAAAACACTCTCCTCAGTTTCCCAAGGCAGACTGCAGTGCAGCAATAGAGGTGACTGGCTATGAGGAATCTGGTTTTTGCTGTTGGCACATCTTGCCACCAGTGAGGGCAGAACTGGCAAAGCTGCATGCAGCGGGTCATTGACACACCCCTGAAGGTGGGGAAATGTCACTAAATGGTGACAGGACTGGTAGGCCAAAGTTTTCAGGTTTACAGCTTTAAATGTGAGCATCCAGTTTTGTATTTGGGCATCTTAAACTGATCGCACTTCAGAGCAGGCACGTTTCTGCTTCTTTGGAGGCAACTGCATTTGCAAACCAAGCCCAGTACTCAGACACATTTGAGAGGAAAAGCCTGTGGCCTGGTTCCTGTACGTTGGGTATCCAGGCTATTTGTGAGTTCTCAGTAGCCTTCCTGCCCATAAGAAATACTAAAATTATGTAAGGAAGGAAGCCAAAAAGTCCTCTTTCAATTCCAGCCAGTATCTGGAACAGCATTAAATTTCTTGTAGTGTGTATTCATTAACAACATTGCTAAAGGGGAATTGCTGCTGTGGTTGAGCGCTTATACAATACAACTCCTATTTAAGTGCATTTTTGTATCCTGCTGAGTCACCCCAAGAAGCCCTCAAACAAAATATCACGTTCAGTTCGACAGCAGAGGCAGAGGCATGAAGAGCTTCCCCTTTAGCAGCTCTCCCTGGGGGGATGTGAGTGCAGGACGGGCAATGCTTCTAACTGTGGAACTAAATGCAAGGCTAAAAGAAAAGAGTGTCTTAAAATTTCAGCCAACTTTCCCCCCATACAGATTTAAGCACATGACATTTCCAGTCTGTTTCAGCTTCACTGACTAGATTAAAGTGACTGTACAGTCTCTGAACTGCTCAGGTCACATTATACTTCAGGCAAGTTCTCTCTAAATCAGAGGACACATTATTTGTATAGCATGATATTTCACTATTAGGTCTAGATGAATGTAGCTGTTTATTATCCCATATTAAGGCTGAGTGGGTTGGTGCAGCATGAGCCTCTTGGCTTGTTTTGCTGTCAGCTGCCTTTTGGGCTGCCTGGGACACTTCTCTTGCCCCGAGTCAGCAGCGGGCAGCTACAAGGGCTTGCACAGCACCACAGCAAGGCAGGGACTGTTTGCACCAAAAAAAAGTAATGTTTTCTCTGCAAGAACAGTGCAATGGGTAGGATTTTTGTCTGTACAAGTTCCTGCTGGTGCCACATCCCTGCAGAGAGGTCAGAAGATGGAGATGGTGTTGAGAGGATGTGTTGGCTGTCCCATGAGCTAACCCAAAGTGCTGCTGGCATCACTGCCTGGAGGGCAGCCAGGCTGTGCTGGAGCAGGGAGCTGTACCTGACTGCACCCCACAGAGATGCACACACCCTTCTGCACTGTGTCAGATCTTGGTAGAGGGCAGTCCCACAGGCTGACCCTTGGTGTTGAATTTGGAGAAGAGCACAAGATGACCAAAGCCTGAGCAACGTCTGATGGTTCAGTTTCAAATGAGCTGCAGAGGTTGAGTGTTGAGGTGCTCCTACCACTGCTAGTTGGTTCCAAATCTGAATGAAACCAATGTAGTAGCTTTGCTGCCACTGTAAGTCCAGTTGAGCAGAGGCAGCAGATCACTCCTTCAGGCTATGGATGAGCAATATTGCTGTGCATCCATAGGCTAGGGACAATGACGCTATAAAATATACAGCCTTAATAGCTGAGATTAATTTCACTGAGTTTCTCTGGTGCTTGGCACAGACCATGGTAAAGCTACTTAGAAGTAGAGGACATCTAGTGATACGCACATGCAACTACAGAAACGTGATAAAAGTTCACATGTGATTGCTTAACGGTCAGCGTGGGTAGAGACTGCACATGGTGTGGCTCTGACAGCTGCAGGAGGGCTGGGACAGGCCGACCATGAGCACCCTCTATAAACAGGTCACAAAGACAAAATCTCCTAAAAAGCTTTATACATAGAGAACATACAGTGAGAACATAGAAAGGAAGCTCAGGGGAACTGGTGGTGCAGAACCTTTTACGGAGACATTATAGGGAAGTGCAGTGCTTTTATTTCTACAGCAAAAACCATGTAAGCAGGGATACAGAGATTAAAATCAGTCGTTTTCTTTCTGGAGTCTTTTCCCTTATCTCAATTTGCCTTTCATGTGACTCATCCTGAGCACACACTGCAAACATCACCTTCAAAATAAAGGTATTTTTTTTCTCCTCTAGTACAAGAGACCAGTCCTTTCTCCGTACCCTTTTGCAGCCTGGTGCTCTCTGTTCTTGGAAGGATCCAAAGAATACTTCCCTCCTCTGGGTCATTTACAGCAGGGGATTCTCTAGAAATATTTTTCAGGACACATTCCAGGCCTAGGATGAGGAATTTGGCTGCAAAACAAAGAAACTGACAATTTGGTTTCTAGAAAGGCAAAGATCAGTAGAGCTTTATAAAAGAACACACTTCCCTGGGGAAATAGACTAATTTTATCCGACACTTCCCTTGAATGCAATTATTCCCATTAAGATCATCATTAATTTAGGAGTAAGGGCTTCACATTTGAGGTCTCCCCATCTTGCACTTATTTCCATGTCAGATGCACTCCATTTACAAGTGTTGAGGAAAGGTGGGAGTTTATTACTCCTAATAAAACACAAGGAAATTAAGTTTCTTCTGGCCAGATTAGATCCTTGGAAATAGCTGTGCAAACCAGCAACAGGGAAGTTTGTGGTGTAGATGTCCAAACTGGCTTCAACTCATCAAACAGGGCTGATACAGGATCTGAATGATACCTGGCTAGTAAATGATGTCAGCAGATCAGGACTGGAAATAAACTCTGAGCCCATGCAAGCAGCAAGTGACCACAGTACCAGCAGCCAGACAAGGTTATCTATTGCAGAATCGTTTCTCTGGGCTAAATTACATGCTGATGGCCCAACTCTGGTCACTCTTGCAGTGAGAACTGAGTGTGAATCTAGTGTGCAGCACTAGCTGCTCAAATACAAAGGGTGATGTTGAAAGGCCACAGACACACAGGCAAAAGAACAGAGGAAAAGGCTGTATTAGCTAACTGCAACAACTGTTGGTTCATGTGCTCTTCATATATTTATGTTATTTATCAATGGACTCTATATTTAGCAATCATAAGACCAGAGCATGGAGCAGCCCCAGCCCTTTGCTGGCAAAGGGGCTCTCCAGAGGGCAGCTGGTGGCTATCAGAGACTGGCACAGCTCTGAGAGCTCCACAGTAGCTTCTCAGACAAGGCAGGAGTCATTTCTCCAGCACACTGAGTCATTGTAGGAAGGAGAGTGAATCTTACCCAATTTCCGAAAACAGAGCATCTCTAAGTTCTCTTGTGATGAAACAAAAGCTGGCAGAGCACATGCTGTTATGTAGCAGGCAGGGAGGCACTTAAGACACATTCAGGAGATCTTCATGTGAGCAGCAGTTGAAGGACACTTCAGAAGCTGAAAGCTGCTGGTGTTGAGCGGGGAAGGCACAGTGCAGCTGCTTCAGCACTGGAGAGTCACAAATTAATGTATGATGTGAGTTTTAAGGCAGAGGAGATGAGGAAATCAATGACCCAGACAGAAGGGGAGATAGTGCCAGATGAAGCCCGATGACGACATTTCCAGGTGATTTGTTCACACTGCTGGGTGAGCTGCTGGGGGAGAGATGGAATAGATTAGAGATGACTGCATGTACTTTGCCCAAGAGCAAGACTGTGAGATGCACAGTTGTGAGGGCCTCGGTGGCTGTGCTACTTCCTTGCAGAAATATTGATAACTGCTTCTCTTAACTATCAAAACATCAGATCCAGCTGATTTTACCATTTGTGCATGTGAAAAGGCAATTACTTTCCCTCTTAGGAATTTCATCTCAGAGATGTACAATGTTAATTGATTACATGTTCACTCACCAATAGAGTTTGTTGAAAAAGGTAGGCTCTCAGTGGAATTTGAACCTTGTGGGACATATGTCAATCAGAACTCCAGCAAAATTTAGCTATGAAAATCATATTCTAAGAGATATTGTAAATTCCATTTTACTGGGAAAAGAATGACAATGGCTTCTTATGTTGCACCAGCAGTCCAAAAGCAGCTGTGTGGCACTAACGTGCAGAAATCCGAGAGTAAACAGGAAGAAAAACTAGCTATTCTGTCTAGTTAATATATCTAGTTATTGCTCAGGTTTCTGCTTGGACATTCACATATCAAGAACTAAAGCAACAGAATTAAACACAGGAAAAAGACAAATGGCTTGGAGACTGGCTGCGTGCTGCAAGGCATGGAGACAGGACATAGTAAGTGGAAAGCCAGGCAACTTTTAGCATTATTTCAATCTTAATGATATCAGTTTCACACATAGAAGAGAGCTGATCTTCTTGAGGTGCTCAAGCTTTGGCGAGGTCGGTTCGTCACCACATCTGAGATGCAGCACCATGGTGTTCTGGAGCAGTCTTTGTCTTAGTCTGTGACTCCAAATACAAATTGGGGAACACACACTGAGGAATGTTATACTGGGAGAGCTGTAGCAGCTGCAGTTTGTGGTGGCTCTGTTCTGCTGTTCTGCAGAACCTCTCTACAACTTATTTATGATTCCTGGGCTCATTTCAACCATCTTATCCTGTGATCTTATCCTGTGATCTTACGCATCTATTGGGCTGCTTCAATATGGTTAGAACATAGGACAGATGATGCCTCAAGAGAAGATGCAAGACAGGCTTAAGAAACACAGACCCGGCATTTCCCGGATCTCTGTCTTTGCACCTGGAGCTCATTTCTGCTCCGCTCCAGTCAGACCATAAATGTATACAAAAGTGCTGTTTGTGGGCTACTCTGCCCACAAGCTCTGGAATTGGCAGGGCCAGTCTGCCCTGCCTGTTACTAAGGGCAATACCTTAATAAAGCAGTTGAGCTTGTAGTGGCTGTCAAACCTATGCTGGGACAGGGAATCTGCTCTTTACTTGTCCTTACTGGCTTGTGTACAGAGGAGAATGCTGTAAACAGAGCTATAAATACTCCTGTGCCCACTGCATGCTCGAGGTCAGGGCAGATCAGCATAGCAATTCCTTCTGGCTTTGAAAATAAGCTATGAATCAATGCATTCATTGCTGGCTGAATGTTGCTGGAATGAGGCTGATGGTGCTGCTCCAAAACATTGGCATTCTGGGCAGCAGCACTGGAGAGAACAAGGTATGTGGTAGTGAATAACACAAAGGAGGACACAAAGCAGCCAGGTCCCTAAAACCTGCCTTTGGAATGAAGTAATTCATCAGGACACCTGGATGCCAAACCTGGAAATACCTGGTGGCTCAAGTAAATATTTATAATCCTCTGAAGGTCACTGACCTGTCAGGTTACATTGTGGATCTCTCTGCTGCATCTCAGCTTCCATGCTTTCCATGTGAAACTCACCTTATCAGCTTGTAGTTAAGGGAGCAGCAAAGGTGAGAGGATGGGAACAGACCTGGAGGTGGAAAGCCAGACCTCAGCCCCAGGCAGGACAGCCCAACCTCACTGCCAGCACATCAGTTACTACCCTGCAAGCCCAGAGAACTCAGTCAGGAAGGCAGGATGCATCCAACTCAATATTGTTAAGAGCAAAACCTTGAATGCTCTTCAATTTCCTTCAAACCCAAACTCCCTATGTAGGAAAAAGGTTTCAGATCCAGAATCCAGCTTTAGATTAATGCAGCCTTACTGCAGCATGTGGATGAAGGTCCATCCTCCCTACATCCTTTATGGGAAATCCCTGTAGTTACAGCTAGAAGGGGCGCACTCTCTGAACTCACCTTGGATGACCCCTGCAGGAAGACAGTCTCGATTTCTGAAAGACAATTTTATGTGGAAAGAACAACCATCTCCAGTAAATTCTTGATACTACTGGCCCAAAGACTACAGAGGCAATGAAGTTGATAAAAGGTTTGTAGCACAAGTCTTATGAGGAGTAGTTGAAGGAGCAGTGGTTGTTTAGGCTGGAGAAAAGGAGGCTCAGGATGACTGAATCTCTCTCTACAAACTACCTGATGGAAAGTTGCAGCCAGGTGAGGGCTTGGCCTCTTCTGCCAAGTAACAAGTGACTGGATGAGAGGAAATGGCCTCAAGTAGCGCCAGGGAAGGCTAAAATTGGATATTAGGAAAAATTTCTTCACTGCTAGAGTGATCACCTTGCCCTTGAAGTGGTGGAGTCACCATCCCTGGTGGTATTTAAAAGATGTATAGAGGTGTCACCTGGGGACATGGTTTCATAATGATCTTGGCAGTGCTGAGTTAATGGTTTGACTCAATGATCTTAAGAGATCTTTTTCAGTCTAAACAATTCTATTATTTTTGTAGAAAAGCATTTCAGAGTGACTCTCCCTTGGATTCCCTCCTGATTAATATTGTTCTTCTACCCCTCCTTACCAACTTTACAAACATTTCTGTGTCCAAATAACAATTTTGGTCCCCTGCCTGTTTCAATCAAAAACTTCTGGGACAGTCAGGCCCAGCTATTAGTGAAACATAAAAGCATTCGAAGCCCACACTACTGGGACTGTATGTGTAAATGGCATTACTTGCCTCCTCCTATGGTTGTACATAGGATCAGGACACAAAGACAGCCTGTCTCTTGGGAACCTTCTTTCCTTTAGAAGCCTGTTTGCCTTTCTGTCTCATAATGACAGTGAGAAATCCTTAAGGGGTTTCTAACTCCCATTGCCAGCAGAGAGCCCCAGCAGGCAAAGGCTTTGTCAGTCAGCATATTAATGAAACAGAAAACATGACCTGAATTTTTATAACTTGTACTTAGGAGGTCATTTACTTGTCATGAAAGGGAACATTTTGCATTGGTTGCTAGTAATAGCTTCAGAAAACTAAGCACTTAGCTCTCATGTTTAATTCCCATGAGGATGAAGGGTGAGAGGAGGAACCCTGGAGCTGCTCTCTTATCTCCACCCCTCACTGGGATATTCCAACTATGCTGACCACTCCTCTAGAATTTTATTGCAGGAAAAGGGATGCTTGTGTGACCCTGGTAGTGAAGGGCCAAGCTGTGTCCCAGATCACAACCTAGAAGTGTTTCTCATCCTCTCATCCCACGCAGCAGCAGCCCTGCTGAGCAGCCCTTTGTAGAGCAGGGCTTGCCATTTTCTGGCTGGTCAAGTTAGCTCTCCCAGTCAGAGCTGGATCATTAGACTCAGGCTAAAACTGTAATGAAAAAGTGCCATAGCTGTGGGGTGATTTTCACAAGCTGGAGGGTCAGGCTTTCCTCATTATGCGAGAAGAACAATGAGGCATGCAAATGCACTCAGAGATAAGGAAGATATTCTTAAATGGTCTCTGCATCCAAACTAGTATATTTACCAGGTACAAGGTACATGATCTGGGCACAAGAGCAGTCTAGACCTGTACCAAACTTGAATCATTAGCTGAGGTGTTGATAAGTACCTTCCTGTACTGTCTGAGGTAAAACTTCCTCAGCGATGTCAAGTATGTGTTTTGAGCTGTGCAATATTCTTTGTGTCTCATGGAGAAACTTTAAGGCAAAAGATGTTTGTGATTTCTTTAAATGAGAAAAACTTCAGACTTCCATGGAAAACTCTAGGGATTAGATAATCTCTGTGTTTGGTACAGACTACTTTGGTCTCCACCCAGTATCTCAGTGTTTGCTCTCAGCCTCCATGCAGTATCTCAGCTTTGCATCTCCTGGTGTCCAAGCTGTCATAAACTTCTTCAGCACCTCTTTCTTTGATGCCTTCAATTAGCTGAATCCCTTCCAAAGAATCATACTGAAGACTGGTAAAGAAAAAGAAAGCAACACCATGATATTATTTCCAGCTCTCTAATGATTCCCTGTGTGTATATCCAGTATCTTCTTCCCATCCTTAGATCCCTTTCTTGACTCTAGGGTGTGAACATTTATGTGTTGTGCAACATAACAGGACAAGGCTGGGTCACAGACTCCTGGAAAGGCTTGTTGGAAGGGAACTGTTGAGGTCCATAGTCCAACCTCCTACTCAAACTGGAAGTTATTGCCAGTGCTGGACCAGTCATCTGTGGGTTTGAACCTGCACACGACTGTAGTGTGTTAACTACTTCTTGCTGCACGCTCACCTATGTGAGCTATGTGACTGTTGGTCAGTGGCAACAAAATTAGGTCACAATATTATTCCATTCATTCTTTCTCTTCCTGCAGCTTACTTCTATGTCTTGTTGTCATCTATGATCTATCATCTATTAATGAACTAAGATCACATGCCCATTTTCCTGGAGGGCAATGAAGATAAAGGCCCATAGTTTCATGCCTTCATCAATTAGTAGCACTAATCACTGTTCATCACTTATTGCTGAACAGCCCTTTGGTCCAGAAGAGGCAGGTGTCAGAAAATCATCCTTACTAAGAGATGGACCTTATCCTCAAGAGCTGAAGCAGTCTAAGCATTGGTGAGGACACATGACTGCACAAGGTAGGAAACAGGAGTGCTGGCACTGCTGTAACTCATGTGGTTCCACACACTTCATCAAACATTTGTGCCTCTTATGAACAAATCTACAAATCTGTTGGGCTTGGCTGACTGATGCCTTTCACACACAAGCCATCAAACTGCCAGACTTGACCCTCTGCAGGGTCTTTAAGACCCTGGTATCCAATTCTATTCGCCAGGCAGAATCATTGAATTACTGAATGCACTCAGTACAGAAGATTAAATAAGGGCATGAAAAAGCTACTGAGAAACAGAGATCATGACCCTGTTTCTGCTAAACCAGTTTAATTTTAAAATAAAAATCTCTAAAGAAAAATTTGAAGGGACTTGTAAACAAGGCTAGCATGGCTCATCAGATTCATTACAGGCAGAGTGCATTTCAGATATTGATCTGAGTCTGGAAAGGATTTAATAAGATTAGTGAGGAGTTACTAGTACAAGATGGAGATATTCATCTAGTTCATAGCTTTGCTGAAGTCAAGGTACTAAGACTAGACAGAAGTGCAGACCTTTGAAATCCCCAAGCAGAAACTACTATGTGCTTTACAAACATCAGTAAATCAAGCCTCAGTGGGAAATGGGAAAACAAATGCTCTTTGCCCCACTGTTTTACAGGTAGTTGATGTAAAAGCTTCAAACAAAGCAAATTTGAGAAGACAACCTACTCACAGCTCAGTGAATCTGACAGGCATTAGATCAGGTCACAAACAAACTGCAACTCCTTACTCAGAAAGGACTGTCCTGAAACAGAAAGTCACTAAAATTGCCATCGTAGTCGATACAAATTTGCTAATTTTTCAGTGCTTCCTGAGTTTGGAGTTGAGTTTGGAAAAGTCTCAAAGGCAGGACCCATTTGTTTCCCCTCAGCTGTGCAAAGATGAGCAGTAACATGACTTGAGCACCTGAGCAGGGTTTGTCTAGCAGAGAAGCCACAGAAAAGAGTAGTCCAAGTGCCATGACACAAGACATTTAAGGAATTATCATAAAAGAGTATGAGGACAGTAGAGTCACTTGCAGGAAAAAAAAAAGTTCCAGGTCACAAGGGCAGGGCGACCTAATTCAGCCGTGGATTGTGGAAAGTGATCTGGGCTATTCATGAGAGATCTTCCTTTCTTTCACCACTGGAAGATGGCATAAACAATCAAGTGCATTGATCCTTGCCTTGAAGTAGAGATCCATTAACAGGAGTGGAAAATCTAAGACTTAAGAGAAGATGGTGTTGATTTTTGATGGTATGTGGGTATTGAATTTTCAAATGCTGTAATTAAGAGGAGAACCTCTGAGAAAAGCAGACAGAGACACAGCAGACTTAAAATAAAATCTTTGGAAGAGTTCAGACTCAGGCACAGAATAAAAGGATTTAGGGAGCTGACATACCATGTGCACTTCAGTGATCAGGAAAAAGGCTATAAATGAAAATAAGCATTCCTTCGTAACTTGTACTTTTCTTTAGGAGTGAAGACAAAAAAGAAGCCTGACTCTGATATGTACTGGGGAAAAAGCCATCTGATTGTGATCCCCTCTTAAGAAACTAAGCTAACACAAGATTTAGATTTGAAAGGAAGAAAGACTATCCTCTTTCCTTTCAGGTTAAATACCTAACAATGGCACTTTTCTCTGTAGTGCCTAAAATCTATGGAAGTGCTCACACGTACACTAAATCCACAGCAGTTAGGTCTTGGAGGCTGAGACTGCACAGGCTGGGTGAACACCAGCAGTCAGGTTCCCCCTCCTCCCCAAAATCTCCTCTCTCCTCCTCCCACGTGCCTTTTTAGCTTTGATGTGAAATCACCATTTTCAGGATGAGTTCTTGGAAGCTCACAATCTGATTTGGGGGAAAATCCTCCATCCGTGAGAAACTGTTTCCATGGGGATTAAATATTTAAGTTTCATTTTCTTGCTGGGAGATTCTATAGAAGATTTACTTGCCAGTTTTCATGCTACTAAAGAGATAAGGAAAATAGCACCATGACAAAGGTCAGTCTATATTCCCTCTATGTAGAAGATACTGGGTAGGATAAAGTATGATATATCAAAGCTGCTTGATTCTGTATGACAAATCCAAACATTTTTTCAATATTGAATAATCTCAATACAGAAATGAATGAGAAGTATTAACAGATCAGTTTGAATAGGTTCAAGTTTCCCAGTCCCTATTAACATTCCAGAAGAGACAATAGAAAAAACGACCCCCTAAACCAAATCAGTTTGGAAAGCAATCTGGGAAAAGAAGTAGTAATGACATATCTAACCAGTGCTTTCTCATTTGCTTTTTATTGTATTAATGGTAACTGGCCCCAACCTGAATTTTGCAGGTATGCAAAATCCCCAGCAAAGTTTCCAAGAGTTTACCAGGGCAGAGTGGAGGGAAGTCTCTCAGTTGCACCTTTGATATCTGCAGTCACTTCACCTGTGCCTGGAAAGCCTGAAGAGTCTGGGCCATATCCTTTTACACTGACAGAAAAGCTCCTAAGTTGTACATAACTTTGCAGTGTCACTTTACTATTAAAACACACATCTTTGATGCAGTTTTTCCTCTGCTTATTAGAATACAAAACCATTATAAAAGCTCTGTCCCATTTCAATATGGACTACTTATTCATATTTCCTGATTGCAAAACAGACAATTGTCTAGCTTGGCAGGGCTGTGGTCCTGCTCCATACCTGCCTATTTGCACAAGTCTGAACTGAGGCTAAATTCTTACATTTTGGGCATCTCCTTCACATGTTCTCAAACTTGGCCACTGAAAACAGTGGTGAGGTCTGTGTGTTAAACTCTCCCTTGCTGTTGCCTCCTTGGGTGGGCTATCTGAAAAGTCTAACTCTCATTCTCAGAGCTGTCCCCCATCAGGAAGTATGGATCCAAACTCTTCCATATCAGAGGCAGACACCAGCCAGCACAGGCAACTGAGCAGTGCAACAACCTGGAGCTGAACAGTCACTTGGCACAGATGATGTCCAAATGGGTCCTTCCTCAAGGCAACTCTGCTATGCAAGCTCTGTTGTTGTGCCATTCATGTCTAGATGGACCCTACTTAAAAGTGATGATGTGGGACACCATCAGATTATAGTTGGAACCCAAAGGATTTGTCATAGTCCTGGAGCTGATCAGACAGTGGTCAGGAAAGTTGTGGTTCTTTCCTCCAGAGGTACCATTTTCTGTTGAAAAAGTTTGTGTGTATGCAGGTGGAAACCTCAAAGCAGGTTGCATTAAGAATTCTCATGCTTTCACTAGATACCTTCAACAATTTTAACCTCAACGTTTTCCAGGGGTAAAAAACCCACCAAAGTTGATGACAACAACATTTAAAGAGATCCTCCTGGCTGTCTTTCTCCCCCTTTTCACATTAAGAATAAGAAAATAATGAAAGGTGCTTTACAGACAGCTGTGATTGTGGGTAAGCTCCAAAGGATATAGGATTTTGAGCAAACAGAGAAAAGTCTTGTTGTTTATCCTCTCCCTACATCTACCTCTCTGGGAAGCCAACTGCAGTGTCTGTTCACTGTTTTGTTGTCAGATAACACTTGCCTTTAAGGTACTCAGTAAGATGCTGGGTTTGGACACTGAAGAGTAAGCAAGCGCTGCATGAGCTAATTGGAGTGGTGAGGAGAACGGAAGGGAAAATCCTTGCTTCCAGCTGTTTTGTTGTGTCTTTGCTCATTCATTTAGTGATTTATAATTTGTTGCTGCTGAAGCAAACCAAAGCTGCTGCCCATTGCTGCCACATGAAGAGCACTGGCGAAAAGCTCCCTCTGTAGTCTGACTGTGACATGGACCTTCCCATTGGTGCTTCTCAGGTCCAAGAACATTTGCAGCACACTGTCTAAAGGCTGAATTTGACACTGTCTTTCCTTTTAAAGAAGCTTTAAAGCCACTTCTTTCTATTTAGCAAGTATTATTACTTTGAAGAAATCTGGTTCTCGAATTCAGCTTGTAAAATTAATCTCACCATTTCCCTCAATCCCTGTTACCAGCTGGAGTAAAATATCCATGCTGTTTTCTTGATTAAAAGATTGTTGCAATCAACAATGAATGAGCAACCGTTCATGAGGGTAAAGTGGAAATGATCCCTGATGTGAGCACATGAGCTGTTACAAATTTTTCCATGCTGAGTTTTCAAAATAATTATAGTAACCCTGCATAATTTGGCCTAGTCTTTATTGTATTCCACATCAAACTAAATCCAATAACAGTTATTTTTAAAATAGCACTATTCCTTCAGTACAACTCACCCAAATAGAATTAGTTCTCTGCATTTTCTGCAAAGAAATACAGTGTGATTTATAGCTATGCAGAAAATTGGCCCATTGTTGCAGTTCTCTCTCTGCTGCCATGAATAGCAGGCTCTGCTCTAAGATACTTGCCTAGTTAAAGGTAATAGGTATTTCCCACCTAACACACTAGTAACAGCCCAGTTACTCTTGGACTGCACTCTGGAGAACTATGTAGTCCTGTTTTCTCAGTTAGGTCCTGATCTTACACACAAAATGAGCTCTGCCACCAACCTCGCAATAGCCGCAGGCTGGATCCTAACAATTCATAAGAAAAAGTATCAGGTTAGATGCCCATGTCCTGATATTTGTCTGGACAAAGAAAAGGAATCAAGGATTACATAGCAAAAGAGAAAGATTGAATCATGCTGGATTGAAATAGACCTAAAATGTTGTCAGAAACGATCGTTCAAGTTAACATTCAATTGGACAAAAGTTGGAAAGCCTAGAAAATAATTAGAAGACTTTGGACTGATGAGTATTGAGTTTGAGGAGCAACAATGGGAGCTGAAGGATATAATCCTCTTATTATGCTACTGGGTGAAAGTCTGACTCAAGAATTGATACCTAGAATATTTGCCATTAAGAGGAAATTTTATCCCTCTGGAGTTTACCCTCCTAGTGGATGGCAGTACTTGAACAACTTGCTACAAACTTGAGCTAGAAAAGTTTCACAAAAGAAATAAGGCAAAGTAGTTTTTATCATTGGAACAAATCCCTGGTGGAAAGGCTGAATTTTTTTCCCATTTGTGCTTTTGTGTGGAGAAAAGATCTGAAAAAAACTCCCAGGTTTTGACCTTAAAATAGGAGAACTTGGTAAAGATAGGATCATATGAAATACATTGTTATTCCTTCACAAAAGACTTCAGTTTTGAAATAGGTTTTTGTCTTCTACCAGTTACAGAATTAGAGCTCCTGGGGCTCCACCCTGCCAAGGACAGAAAAGAAAGATTCCTGGAGTACTAAATATGGCAAAGCCCAGGGCTGTTTTACAACATGGTTCAGTACTCCTCTGTCCAAGCTGGTGAAAACTTTTGGAGCAGGTACATTGTTCTGTGGAGTCCTTTTTTGCATAATACAAATGCTGCAGTGACATTTCTTTAAGCTGAGCAATAGTAATTTTAATGAAGTTATCAAATTAGTAATAAATTATTTCATTACATTTATTAAAATAGTTTCCATTATGAATGGACCCATTTCAGATTTGAAGAGCTGGGCAAAAAGGAAGTGTGAGGAGATTCCCCTGCATTTCCACATAGCATTAAGTGGCCTGTGATGTGCAGGTGATTGCAGTATATGAGTTAGTTTGCACAGACTTTATTCTTCTATGCTTTAGATAAATAGAGAATAAGATTTTATTAATGAGTTAGATGGAATGTAAAGGTAGATACACTAATACTAGCTTAACAGGGACAGTTGTGAAAACTCAGTAAGGTTTTTCCTCCAGTCTGAAATACACAGAGGGATCTACATGAGGTTTCCCAGCTGGACCATTTAGTTATCAGTGAACATGCAAGGGAAGAATTGCCTTCAGCAAGGAGCACACACTGATGCTTTACAGAATCGAGATCCAAAATGAGACCAATACAGTAACTCATTAGCAGATATGGTGTGAAAGTGTTCACGCTTGCTTATCCACGTTATGACAGCCATGCTCTTTGGATCAGGAGGGATTTCCGGGGATTTTCAACTCTTTATTAGACCCTACAGGTCAGTCTGCCGTGCTCCACAGGATTTGAGGAGTTATGCCAACCTCCTAATTGTGGATTACAGTGTCAACATAGTGTGGGTCCCATACTGAAGCCATTCAAACCTGAGAGGTATCAAGAAAGATGCTGCAATCCCAAGGTGCTCAATCAGGTCCTGAAGAGGATTCAATTTTTCAGATGAATTTCCGTCATAAAAAATGCGGGTATCCAATTCTTGCCTTTTAGCCTCTGTCCTTCCTGAAACGTGAGCCCTCCCTTTTCCTAGGCGATCCCAAAAGCAGGGAAGCGAGGACACGAAGTGGAGAGTCCTGTAACAGCACGCGCTGCTGCCTGAGGCAGCTTGAGGGCGGCTTCTGGCACAGAGCTGGTCTCCATGCCAGGAGCCCAGGACAATACCTAGATTTTACTGGTGATTGGAGGTGCTTGGGGCCAGACCGAGCAGCAAAATGCTCACACAAGTGTTCACACGTGCAGCAGGTGGCACCACTGACCTCCAGACACGCACACTAAGATACTTCTCAGGTTCTGTACAGAACTAATGACAGAAGCTGGCCCCCGTGCCAGCCAATGTGAGCATCACAACCCGTATTCTTCCATGCTTCCAGACTTCATGCTCGCTCGGTGCTCTGGCCAGCTTAACGTTTCAGTTTATTTAGTGTGACATTGAAGACTCTGCGGATTTGGTTCGGGATAGCGTTAATTTTCTTCACAGTAGCTGGTATGGGGCAATGGTTTTGATTTGTGTTGCAAGCAGTGTTGATAATTCAGGGATGTTTTCATAGGGTCCTAGAATAATCAAGGTTGGAAGAGACCTTTACTATCATAAATTTCAATCACAAACCTAACACTATCACTGTAATTCCTAAAGCACTAAACCATATCCCCCAACACCAGACCCAGATGCCTCTTAAACACCTTTTAGCACTTCTTTCATTACTGTCAAGCAGCGCTTACACAGAGGCAAAGCCTTTTCTGCTGCCCACCCCACCAGTGAGAAGATGGGAGGTGACACCACTNAGGTTGGAAGAGACCTTTAATATCATAAATTTCAATCACAAACCTAACACTATCACTGTAATTCCTAAAGCACTAAACCATATCCCCCAACACCAGACCCAGATGCCTCTTAAACACCTTTTAGCACTTCTTTCATTACTGTCAAGCAGTGCTTACACAGAGTCAAAGCCTTTTCTGCTGCCCACCCCACCAGTGAGAAGATGGGAGGTGACACCACTGGGACAGATGACCCCAGCTGACCACAGGGATATCCCAGGCCATATGGCAACATGCTCAATGGATAAAGCTGTGGAGAGAAGGAAGGCGAGAAAGTTCAGTNCCAGACCCAGATGCCTCTTAAACACCTTTTAGCACTTCTTTCATTACTGTCAAGCAGTGCTTACACAGAGTCAAAGCCTTTTCTGCTGCCCACCCCACCAGTGAGAAGATGGGAGGTGACACCACTGGGACAGATGACCCCAGCTGACCACAGGGATATCCCAGGCCATATGGCAACATGCTCAATGGATAAAGCTGTGGAGAGAAGGAAGGCGAGAAAGTTCAGTGTGATGGCATTTGTTTTCCCAAGTCACCATTATGCCTGGTGAGGCCTGACTTTCCTGGGGGTGGCTGATACCTCCCTCCCACGGAAAATGGTGAGTGGATTCCTTGGTTTACTTTGCTTGTAGAGTGTATCATTGTTTATAAGTGGTGAGGATCACTATGCTATCAGGGGAAAGATGTTTATTTAGCACCTTCTGGTGGTGGGACTATAGAAGTGCCTTAGAACTTGCAACATTTTTGGGGAAAAGATGTCTTATTGTTCACTGGTAACTGGAGCAAAGGGATTTTGTGGAAGAATGTGGTGTAATTGACTTAGTTTCTCTGAAGAAAATTCACCTGACATCTGTATTAGATGCCAGAAAGCTGATGCCTGACATTTTGTTTAAGAACTGACCAAAGTATCTTAGTGATATACATAATCTATTTTCTTAACCCCATTTTTTGACTCCTTTCTTGCACCATCTGTTTTCACTGCAAGCTGTAGCAAACTTCCCTGCAGTCTGTCCTGCTGCCACAGAGCTAAGCATAAAAGATAGAATAATAACAGTCTCAGACTAAAACAAAGGTTCTTCTCTCACAGAAACAGTTTTTCCCAAGGCTATTACCGTGTTTGCAAACTCTGCTAACCATGTTGAAATTGGGTTGCAAACCACAATTTTTTTATTTTTTTATTTTTTTCCAGAAACAGATCTCTGTAGCTCATAGGGCATTTGCAACAATGCTACTGAAAATAAGAGCATGGTCTGACAGAGCATTCAATTATTCATGTGTTCACAAGTACAGGACAGGCAGGCTCACAGCCTCCAAGGCTGCCATCCAGCACATCACCAGTACTGTCAGGCTCCAATGTCCAGTGCAGGGTGTGCTGAATGCACGACACCCTCTGCTAAGAAGGGGCCCAAGTTTTATTTAACAAAGAGCAACAGAAGTCCAAGAGAGAAGATTCTTGGGTTCTGAGAAAGCTGTCTTAGCTAGCAGAGGCTTCCTGACCTGCTCCTGGAGGCACTTGGGCTGCCATGGCCATGCCAGCTCCTTCCTCTTGGGGAGGAGTTTGTTGGAAGACTCATGAAACATTTATTCTGCATCCATGCCACATACTGTGCATTTTTCTGTCCCAGGCTATAAAAAATGCAGCATGCCTCCCTGCCTTCAGTTAAAGGGAATGGTTTTGCAGTCAGCTGGTTAACCTTTTCTTTCACACCCTTCACTTGAAGATGTCTCCCTGCAGCTCTGCCTTAAGGAACCCAAATGTTTAGGGTAACTTGCAGTAGGAAAGCACTTCTGCTGGGTGAACTTCCTTCAGAAATTACTGGGATAGTAGGGATTTCTGTGAGCAGTGAAGCAGTGACAGGGACACTAAGTCTTCAACTGAAGCCAGTGGCATACCTAGTTCTTTTGAAATGTGTTTGGAAGAAGCTGAGGGAAGGTGGAGGTGTCTTCTCTTAAGCCTCTGAAATGCTGTTCATCCTGGATCTGACTTACCATTTGTAAGATGAGGCACCAAGGTTTGTCAGTCTTCATTTTCCCTCTAAAAGGGAGTTTAATTGAAGGAACCAACAGGACCTACAGTCAGCTGTGAGGTGGGATGTGGACAGGTTTCCTGGGTCCCACTAGATAAGCATCACAAACCATTGCAGACAGAAAGCAGGCTCTGGTGGTTTCAAAGCCTGTAGTTCACCAGCTGAAGGCTGAGTGATTATGCAGTAAGATGCAAGAAAATGTTACAGACCATCCAGTGTTAGTGAAGTAATTTTTATGGTTAAGGAAGCTTACATAAATTCTGCTTTGCCAATTACTAATCTATCTGGAACTTGCTATCCTAATATTTTTGGCCTCATCTTTGAATGGGGTAAAATATTAATTAGTGACTCTATTCAGGAGCCTCAACGGAAAGGAAAACATGCAGAGCATAGAAGCCACCCCTGTCTGGGATGCTCTTGAAAGAGAGCTGCCCTACTCAAGAACAGTCTTGTATTGCATGACTGCATATTAAGAAAGACCACCCATGACTCTGTCAAGGTTACTAACTTATAATGGCAGCAAAGAATAAAAACCATAAGATTAAAATGTAATAGTCCCTGGACAACCATACACTAGTTATGCTCATTGGTGCTGTGCCAATGAGCAGTTCTGAAACTGTAGATGAGAAATTATGTGTCTCTAAAGTATGAGCCAAGTAGTGAGGAAACATTCCCTGGCCGCCAGAATCAAGTGGTCTTGTCCTCCAGGTATGGGCTAGAAAGTCAAGAAATCAAACTTCATCTTTTTAGTAAGATATATGCTTATAGTAAGACTGATACGATTCGTAGCACTCAGACTTGTTCATCTTTAGGAATTACAGATTTTTTCCCCCAACCAGTTTCTAATCAACAGTTCATTAACTGTTTGAGACTATCAAGTGCTAATTTCCTTGCAACTTAACACATTTTACTGTTAATCTTTATAGGGCTATTGCAGTGTACTTGAATCCATGAATACAATCTGAAAGTGAAAACCAGAAACTGGAGAGCTTACGACTGCTTGAGAAACATCCTCCCCAGTACTACATAACATCTTGAAAATAGCCACAGCAAAACTTCCTGAGACCTATGATGGTGAAACAATAGATTCAGCTCTAGTTTGAAAAGCATTCTCTGCAGTACAGACTGCAGCTGACTGAGCTCACTTGGTGGAGTGGTACTCAGGAGGGTTGGGTGGAAGGGTGCAATGAGAGCTTAGACTCCTCAGTCGGATTTTTTGAGGTGAAAGTGAACCAGCCATGTTTTGTGTTAGAGAATCTGCAATTCAAACAGGAAGGAAAATTCTCTTTCATCACAAACTTCAAAGTGGTTTCCAGTAGTCTCATTGAGTGGCTTATTGATTCTGCCTTTTGTTCTCACAGAGGAAAAGAGGTCCAGGAGAGGTAGCTTGCCTTAAGAAACAAAAGGCTGGACTATGAGTCTCATTTCAGTTCTCTGTGATTATTCATTACTTGGCATATTGTTTCAAAGCACCTCTTCAGCTGTTTTACATGCCTTCATTTCTAATATTGTCCATGATTATCCTGTAAAGACCTGATCTCCTAACTCAAAGCTTCCCCCATGCAATAGAACTCAAAGGAACCTTTCTGTGTTTCTTAAACATTTTAATAGCAAACTTGGATGGGTTTCTGCAATGGTAGTGTCCTCCATGCCAGTTCTCACTGCATCCCACAACCTTTCACGCAGCCTGGAGCTGTGTGCAGAGCATTAAAAAGTTGTGCTCAGCAGTCTACAGGGAAGACCACGGATATCTTCCTGTCCTCATCCTCTGCAGAATGGTCTCAGGCTCTACTGGATATCCAACTGTGGCCCCTCAAATGCAACAGAGATGTAGTGAGGAGCAGAAAAATTCCCAAACATTAAATTCAGGTTCCTAAGTTTGGTAAGATTAGATGTAGTTTTTTGAAAAAAAAACCCAAACAAGTACTCAGGAAGCTTTTTATCTAGAATTATTTGATGGCAAGTTTATGTGCAAACTGGCAAGCCTCTGAACTGGTTATTGGTGCTGTGCAGGACAGCATTCAGAGCATGAAGATGAGTGTGGAGCCTTGCCAGGTGGCAGCAAGTGAGATGGGTAACAACTCCAGAAATCACTTTGCCTGGATTTATTAGAGTTTAGCACCACCTAATGTGTGAGTGCTTCACATTCAAGCACTTCCTAGCACAGCCAGGATGGAAGTGGCCTAAATGGAGCTAGAGAAAACCTCTGTCATCAGAAAGTATTAAAATTAAATCCCTTGTCTACTTGGCTCCTTATTCTTCCCTTAATAAGGAAGAAGAATCTAGGCTCTGCTGTGACCACACCTGGGACAGTGGAGAGGCAGAAGAGGGAGTTCAAGCACACCACAGGTAAGTAGGGAAAGGTCATTTTTCACTCAGATGACAGATACAGCTGGGAAGAGTTAACAGCCTTCTCCCTGTTGTTTTCTTTCTGTCTATTTGACATTTGTAGGCTTAAAAATGACAGATGGCCACTCCAGCAATTTTGGGAGCAACAGATGTCAAGGGGACCAGGAAAGGATTTCTAGACTGCTCTGAGTCTGGGACCAATTTGGACTGTCCAAGAGCTGCAGGAATTGCCTTAGAAACAGCTTTGCAGGGCTTGAGTACTTGCATTTATAAATTAAAGCTGCAAGTGTAATGGTTCACAATGCTCTGCAGGAGCATGAGGCTATTTTAGCACAAGTAGTTCAGTTGAGCTCTAGTGATATTTCTATACTTCTAATTCTTCTTTAACCTCTGAAGAGCTATGATTGCAAATATATTGTCTACAGTAATACTTTGGGGAAATCAAAATGAATGAGCTGATAAATTGTGTTCTTCCTCCAATTTAAAAAAATGTTATAATTAGGATACACATGGAGGCTAACTGATAAATTCAGCAAAAGAACAAAAAGTAGAAAGAGTTTGGGTTTCTGACCCATTTGGATACAAATATACATAGGAAGAGAGGGACTGAAGTGCTGCCCAGATTGGCCAAGGGTCCCTATGGAGTACCTGGGTAGAAGCAGGCACTGAAGAGCCACCCACAGCAGCCAGCTCTGACACACAGCACCTACCTGCACCTGAACATCTCACCACACCTTTCTCACACAATACAGAGAACTCTTCATATACCCATATCTTGAGCTGTTTGACATTTCTGAAAGCTTAACACTTGTGTCACATATGGTACAAACAAATGTTTTGTCCTCTGGCCTGGGTAGGAGCCACTCTTGGCTACAGAAGCCATTATGTTCTTAACATAGTATATCTAAAAATCAAAGAAGCCCAAAGCTTCCACCTGCTTCTCCCTTGCAACTGAGAGAGGACACAAAAAAGGCCATGACAAGAGCTGCTCTTCAAAAGACCCCACTGCAAGGAGTGATGTTAGGATGGGGAGATAAGTTCTTAAGGTGAAAATCCACCAGGGTGTCAGGAAAGGTCTCACCAGGTGAGACCACATCCTGTCAATCAGCTTGTGCTGATTTTTCAGAATAACCCATTCAGAAGGCAAAGCCAGCAATACCCAGGCATGCTTGCAGTTTTACCCTGGGCAGGCACCCCTCAGAACACCAGACTGCTGTTTTCAGTCACAAAAGCCACAGTGTGAAAGAACACAAACCTCAGAATCTGTGCTGCCCAGAATCACTTGTCTTCCCTCACTGCCATTTGACACAGGATCCTGGGCATCCCTGGAGGATCTGGGGATGGTGTTCTACCCAGAGCCTCCTCATGCAAGAGGGATTCCTCAGCTCCCTCTGAAAAAGTAATCTCCTTTGGGCTCCCCAAAGTGACACAAGTCAGCCTTCTTAAGATCAAGAATGAGGCTCTGGGTTTAGCTGGAGGTAGAGCCAGGGTAAAGAATGGAGTTTCAAATAAATAAAGGAAGTCTCAACCATATCAGGGTGATTCTAAGTTAACAAACAGAGCTTGAATAACTCTCCCGAGAGCACCACTATCCCTCCACCAAGTGCACTTGCTAGCAAGGTGACTCAGACATAAAATGTGTGCTTCAAAAGAATTTTAAATTAAGGGCTTAGAAGACTGTGACTTGTATCACCTGTATTACTTGGTGAGATTCATTTGCTCAAACTGGAGAGATTTTTCTCCCCAGAATCATTATGTTTGGAGTAATCAGGAACTTTAAAATAAAATGACCTCCTAGAGTATATGCTGAAGAAACAGAACATATCTATTATATTAGTGCTAACACTGCAGAGTATAAGGAATTGTAACAAATGAAAAGAAAATTTCATCTTTGTTAAGTTCTAAGTCAAGTGATCTTTAGCAGACAGAAATTATTTAACATCTCTGGAGATAATAATCTGTGTGCAGTTATGGTTTCCTGTATTCCTACCTCTTAAAAAAGTTTGATCCAGTCTACTAGTAGAACAATTCAGAAGTCCCTCAGCCCTTTAGATCTTGACAGCTCATGATTTTCAGCTAGATTCTTATATTTTGGTGTTTAAAGTACTAAACAGTTATGATTTACAGCAACATTGTAAGTGACTTTGTAAACCACTTTCAGGGACAAGGCTTCTCTGAGATGCAACTTTGGATGTTTTAAGTCATTGATTTTGGTCATCTTACCAAAGTACATGAGAAAAATATATGTCCATGTAGAGCTTGTCCTAATAATAAATAATTTTGTTAAGGGACTAGTAACACATATGAAAAGACTTCAGCATTTATTATTTATGTGACAGAGAAAGCATTATGAAGTTTCATCCTGGCTGATTTTTCTCCCCCTCTTGTAAATCAAGAGAACAAACTTATGGAAAAGACCCCCTTTTTTAGTCTACATAATTTACAAAAGTTTGGCTGCCCATAAACAAACCACTGTAGTTGTGTTAGTCTTTTCAATCAACTCTTTAATTACTATTCTTGAAAACTAGGACTGTAAACCTCCACTCATCAAGTCAATATTACAGCCAGAGCCAAATCAATTAATGGATTTATAATACAGTACTAGAAAAGCAGTTAATAAAACCACCAGACTGAAAAAAACACTGGGAAAATTCAAGAAGCACAAGACCAGTTTTTACAAATCCAGAGCATGTTCTGCTCACCAGCCTAAGACAGCAGGTGAGTCTTTCTGAAATTTACTGAAGTTTCACCTTGTCAAAGCTCTTAGTGAATAATTAAAAAAGCTCTCAAGAAGTATGTTAAAGCTAAGGTGTTACAGGGCACATCAGTAGTCTGGGGTGCAGGATTTGCATACCAACTCTGCCTGTTTTTCCCAGCTTGCAGGCTCAAAACCAGCTCTGGTTCAAAGTTCTGGAATGTACCTCCATCTGTACATCATGCCCTGGTAGCACAGTCTGCAATTTTTCTTTGTCTTACTACAAAAAGGGGCACCCATCTTTGTGCAGGAGTATGTAGAGTCCCTGCAGATGTCTTTATAAGTGTTTTTTTCCTCAATCATCACAATCCCAATAGTACTGCCTCTTGCTCCAAAAGCATCCTCTACAGCCCAGGGCCTTCTGACATGTTCTGCCAACATCATCTCCCACCAAAGCTAAGAACAAAAAGGGAAAAACAATAGGACAAACATAATCTGTGTACTTAGGTTGGTGAGCATCTAACACACACATATCCTCAAATGCTCTGTCTCATACAGATACACTGGACCATTTGCCTTCTGAAGATTTTTTGCCCCCATGGAGTTCCTTCTTGTTAAGTCCTCCCCGTGTATGACACCCTCCAAGAGGAACACAAGGTAATGCTAATGAAGATGTAATGGTCTATTAAGTCCTATTTAATTAGTGTGGGATTACACAACTCATGAAAAGAATTCCATTAAATGGTGCAAATAAGAGGAACATTATGGAGAAGCATATGACCTCACTGTATTGCTGCTTTGAGGAAAAAAAAAAACCAAAACAAAGAGAGTGGAATAGCCTAAGAACTGGACTAATATTTCCTTCACCCAGAGCATGTTGTCAATTCTCCTTCAGAATGAGACAGAGGACTGCAAAGCCCTAGAGTGAAGGGGAAGGTCATGTCCAATGTACAGCATCTCTACAATGCAGGAATATCACTGCATAGCTTCTCCTGCAATTTAAATGTACTCCAGTCCAACTTCCCAAAAGTTTGAAATTCAAGCTCCAACAACTGAAACTCAAGTATTCTCCTTAAAGTAAAGAACTCATGTGATCTTTTGTGTAAGGCTTTTATTCTTATCTTGCGTCAAAATAGAGCCTGGAATGGAGATGAATCAAAGAGACACTTTGCATTTATACTGTTGCTGGAGATGCATTTGAAGATGAAATTATACAGGTATAAAATTGTGCTCATTTCAGTCTCTGTGCAAGAGGATGGGATGTAAAATTAGGATAACAACCTTTAAGAACAGCTACTGTGAATGCAATTCAACTCAACTGATCTTTGAAATAGAAGGGTTTTCTTCAGAAACCATCAAATCAGAAGGACTTGAAATTTTAGAATAATCCTAAGGAAACTGCAGTAGTGTGTTGCAGAACACCTTTGCCTTTAATAACAGCTTGGTGGGTTTGCTTATCGCTGGCAGTGGCTGGAGACTGGAAATCTTGTAGTTCTTTGCATCACTACAGCCTGGTTTGTAGTGAGAACCTGGTCACCGCTGCCCGTTTGGTCTGATCAGCTGGAAGGCAAATGCTTATGGCTTTGGCAAGTGTTTCCTTGGCATTATGGCTAACATTACCTGTGATTGTTATGATTAATATATTTGGCACATGAAAAATGGTAGCAGAATAAACCAATCCTAGTATTACCTTCAGTCAAACCTTGATTCACTTTGATTTTTGGGGCTGCTAAGTTTAACTGCAGGTGGAAGTTTGCTTTGTTTTTATGTAAGTGAAATAATTCAAAGGTGATTTTTTTTTTTTGGCTTGTACTACAACCTTTAAAAAACCCCAGTAAATAGAGATTATGTTTTCATTGCTACTTCTGTATTCAAAACTCATAATTGCAATAAAATGTAAACTTCCCCAGTTCAAGAGGATCATGAACTCAAATACTGTACAAACACAAGACATTTTAAGTAATTGATACCCACAATTTTCTTTGTTTAATTGTTTGTTTTAATGAACTTTTCACCTAACACACTTTTAAATTCTGATTTAGTAACTCTGTTGCTGCACCTCCAGTAACAGGGCACAACCACACTATGCCAGGTGCTGTATAAAGGGAAAATAATTCCTACTTTAAATAAGTATGAAGTGCAGTTTGGGTAAAATATTGCATGTCCCCTTCCCTGCTCATCACTGTAAGATGCCAGGAGTCAGCAACAGAGCCTGGAGCAGCCCCAGCAGCACCTGTTCCCCCTCTGCCAACTGCTGCAGCAAATGTTCCTTTTGCCTGAAAGGACCCTTGTCTTTTCAGGGCTGCTCTTCTCTCGCTGCTCAGCAGTGGCAACGATGGTTCATTTTACAGCATAAACCAGAGGACTATTCTGTGCTGACTATTAACATATGATGATGGTGCATTTTAAAGCGTAAACCAGAGGATTGTTCAGTGCTGAATATTAGCATATGGCTTTTGACATCTGGTCCTCTAAGACCAATAAACTGCCAATCAGGAGGCATATTGGGTACAAGCATATTTTTTATCACTACCCTTACTAATCACCAAGATTAGTCCCGGCTTGCCAATTGTGACTGACAAACACACTGAACCTATTCAAATATCCTCATCCATATTCATTTCCTTTTAAATAAATTAAATTCTCATGTAAAATAATCCTCAAATTCTCAAAAAAGCTGTTTGTTTTTTTATGTAGGTGGCATGAGTTCAAAGACATCTGGTTAAATATGCATAATTTCTTAAGAGCAAAAATTACAGCTTTTAATGGTGTTTGCCTTTCACTTCATGAAAATCTCTTTTACTGTCACTAGAGATCTTTGGAGCCTGGACAGAAGTTTCCTTTTCTAGCCCAGGGGTGTAGAAATGTCATCGTTTTCAGAGCAGAGCTGCTTTGTCAAGACACAGTGGCTCACACAGTTTGAATAACAAACATTGAATTCCTGCAAGCATTTCTAAATCTCCTGCAATTAAATAAACCCAAACCCTTAAACCTAAAACAAGCTATAAAGGAGGAGGACAGGATATGGATTATCATCCATCCGTCCTGAATCTTTAGACTTTTGAGGAAGGAAATGGGTTTTTCAGAAAATGACCTTCAGCAGCCAGTAAATACACACCAGAGGAGGCCACTACTTTTCAGTGGTTGTCTCCCAGAGGTGAGAGCGGAGGTTGTGAATTTTAAGCAGAGATTAATCTAATGAGCCATTGTATTAAAATAATAATAAAAAAAATCCTCAAGCTAAACTGAATTGTTTCAAGGAGCCAAAGGCAGATGAAGTTGAGAAGACAAAATAAAACCAAAAGTGAAAAGAAGTTAAGATGGATTTGACTGAATTGCTATTTGTCATGGAAACCTTAGCCCCTTGTCACTTGGAAAAAATAAAGAGAGAACAGAGACCCCAAGGAAAACTTCATGGAGACAATTAGTGCAGGAAGGAAGAGCTGAAAGGAACCCAGAGGAACAGATACAGCTGTATAGTTGTAACTTATTTTGGCTTGCATATAATATGGGCATGTTCTTACCATTATATCCTGGATCACAAACTATGGTTCAAAAGAGTTGAATATAAATATGGAGTAATCAAAGTGATGCAGGATGATTTGATACAGTTGGTTCCTTGTCCATCTTCTGGTAATGTGGCAGCCCTTTCTGGTATGTGGTTTTGTTCATGCTCTTCTTTTGGATGCTTTTTTTTCTGTTTTGATTTCAAGATTCCCCTACTACCTAAAGGTAATAGGTAATTTTGTTGTAAATTTGTTTTGTTGGCTTGACTGTGACATCTCACTCAGAAGACTGTTCTTCATTAGGAACATGGATATCTGTATTTGGCCTTACTCCAAATAATTTTATAGTACAAATTAATTGTCTGGAAGAGTTCTTTTTTTTGTTTTTTTTTGGCATGTTTATAAGAATACAAATATTCCTGAGAAACAAATAGTGGATTATAGATTTTCAAGGCCTGTGCTTTCTTTCTACAATAAAGAATAAAAGGAATGATAACAGAATCCTCCAGATCAAAAAAGCATCCCAAATGCCATTTTAACAATTTCAGAGTATTGCCATGACCTTATAAGTGACTTGTTAGGAAATTGCACCAGTGTGAGAACCACCTGTGATGTTCACCTTATGTTGCTTCATCTCTGCAAGCACAGGGAAGAATAACATGGCATTTTGCAAGTTACACATCAAAAGGAGATGGTGATTCCATGGACTTATGTCTTCCAGCTCTTCTCCCAAGAGCATACTTTGATGTGTAATCAAGGGTCAGTTTATGCTCCAATCTTTATTCTGGGTAAAAGCTCTAATAGAGTCTCTGATCTTTTCTTATTCTTGCAAAATGTATGGGAGTTTCAGGTCTTTGAAACTTCGACTGTGTCAAATTCAAATTGAAGGAAATAATGGTAGAGATATTTGCAATCCTGCAAACTTCAGTTTTAAAAAAAAAAGAAAACCAGGATAAACTGTGCAAGTTCAAGGGTATAAAACACATTATTCCCTGGTGGAATCTACCGGAAAACATAATGCAATTTAGAAAATGTGTTAGAATGCCATTAGACACTTATTTTCTACACTCTTTAACCTCACTAAAGTTGCCATTACTTACCGAGTAAGAAGCACTGGGTAAAGTTTTCCAGAATTCAGCATGAGCTGACGGAGCCAGAGCACACGAGACAACTGTGCACAATATTGCCTTAGGTCCCTGAAGTTATCAATGGACCTGACAAAAGCTGATCACTGATAGTGATAATGAATACTTAAAAAACAATACAGTTTCCTTTTTTCTTTCCCAAGTCCAAATGAAGACAGCCCCATAGAACAAAAATGAATCCCAGTTTGGGGGTTTTGCTGCCTCTCAGAGTCAGGACAGCCACAAGTCCTTCTTTAAGTAGATCCCACCACCTTCTTCCTTGGCCCCTTGCTAATTTCTCTGGAAGAGCTTTTAATGCGGTGGTCCCTGGGAAGCTTTGGATGCTGCAGCCGCTCACCGGGATGCCGGCAGGCTCCAGGGCATGGGTATCGATGGGCGATGAGCCGGGCTGGGCTGGGCGCAGGTCCCAGGGATGGCAGTGCGGCAGCGGCACCGCGCGGTGGCACAAGACGCACGCGAATGCGGCTGCAGCCTCCTGCCGAGCAGCAAAGGCAGGGAAAACAGCCTGTTTCCCTCCCCTGCTTCAGCTGCGGAGTTTATTAGGCTACTGAGGGGGATAAAGCTAATAAAAGCCAGAATGAAATTCAATCTTCCTAACTGGGAAAGGAAGAATACTATTAAGCCTGTTGGAGAAGTGGGGAGTGTAGGCTCCTATGTCCTGCACATCACAAATGGCCAACAGGGATATTTGGGATTTAAAAGTAGGACTGAAATCAGAAGTAGCAATTTTGTCCCCTCTTTCATAAGGACAAATCTTAGGAGGTTGAATCCATCTCTCCCTCCATTACACCTCCTACTTACGAGAGAATTTGTTCCCCAAATGACTGTTTGGAGGTAAAAGCAGGGAGGTTTGATTGACAACCAGCAGTCAATCAAGCATTACACTAATCCTATCAGTCTATTAATAGGTAGACAGACAAACTGGCAGAAGGAAGAAGGGAGTGAAGGGTCAGTACTTGTCAGGGTTTAACCCCTGTTGGTAACTAAACACCACAGTGGGATGGGGAACAGAGTCAGAAAAGTGAGAAAACTGCAGGTTTGAGATAAAGACAGCTTAGTTGGTAAAGCAAAAGCCATGCACACAAGCACAGCAGAACAAGAAATTTCTTCACCACGTCCCATGGGCAGGCAGGTGTTCAGCCATCCCCAGGAAAGCTGGGCTCCATCACACATACTGGTGACTTGGGAGATGAATGCTATCACTCTGAACATCCTCCCCTTCTTTCAGCCCCCAAATTTATGTGCAGAGCATGTCACCATATGGGATGGGATATCCCTTTGGTCAGCTTGGCTCAGCTGTCCTGGCTATGTCCCCTCCCACCTTCTTGTGCAGCCCCAGCCTCCTTGCTGGTGGGGTGGTGTGAGGAGTAGAAAAGGTCTTCGCCCTTCAAGCCCTGCTCAGCAATAACTGAAACACCCCTGAAATATCAACACTGTTTCTAGGCCCGTAGTAGTTACTGTGAAGAAAATTAACTGTATCCCAGCAAAAAATTATCACATTCTTACAGAAAGCTAAAAGCCAGTGATTGGAAAATAACTGGCAACAGATGTAGAACATTCAACCAGAAAGTCTTGAAATGCTCTTGCTCTTACTTGTGGATTNTTTTTTGTTTTTTGTTTTTTGTTTTTTGTTTTTTGTTTTTTTTTTACCTTGTGGAAAGCAAAGACAGAGGGTATATATCATCAACCTGACTTACATCTGGGCATGAAGTAACAACTAAAGAAGAGTAATCTCACCTTCCTCCCCACTAATCCTAAAATGACCAAATCACAATCAATGTTCCTGACTTCTTAGAGACAAGATCTACACATAAAGGTGACCTTGCTGGCTAATTGCTAGCAAGTCAACAGTTATTATAAGATGATCCGAGGAGAAGTATTTAATACTAAGTAAAATGTAGCATTGTTTGTTCTGCCTAGTGTAACAGTCCCTCCCCGGAGCTTCTAAACATCTAATGAAGTATGTCTTCTTCGAATTTCACTTCTTGTGAAGGGCACATCTTGCAGCAGGGAGTTAAACTGGCATTCAGAATCAATGATTTCTTGATAATTCCAATCTAATTAAGCAAGTAGTAGGGGTTGAGGCAAATTCTGAGGAAAACTGGACCTCTGATGACCACACCTTATGACTTCAGAAACTCTCCTAGCCCCAAAGCAAAGTCAATACTATTTTTGGTCCTGATACATGATCAAAGCACCATGAAGTGACACAGCAAAGGCTCCTGTTTGTAGGGTGCACAGTTTTTCAAAGAGTGCAGTCTTCCTTCCCCATTGCTGAAGATTTACTGAGAGATCAGTTAGGAGCAGCATGCAACTCCTGCAGCTGGCACTGTGACAGCAGGGAAGTCAGCTCCGTTGTTGCTGCTGATCTCGAAGCCTGTGTGTACCCAGCTCACTGCTCCACTACCACTTCCCATATGTGAAGAGCCATGGTGCTGCATGCTCTCTCTCTGGGAAATGAAACTTGTTACCTTTGTCCCTGGGTGACATTTGAGCTGTGAGGAGAGGATGGCAACCCTTTCATAGCTGTGCTTGCGCATTTCCTTGGCAAAGTGTCAGTCAGTTCTGGATGGTGCTTCTTCTGCTGCAGTTCTGGCATACTTCACAGGAGGCACAGAATTACAAGCTTTACAGGATGCTTTATCACTGCAGACAGTCTTTGCCTGTGCTACCTCCTGTATTCCTCTCCAGTTAGTATAAAAGAGAGCAGAAGCTCCGACCTGCTTCTGCTGGACATGTGACCGATCTGCTTGCCTTGCTCTCCTTAAAGTTTGCAGTGACCTTGATTTCATTCTGAAGATTACCAAGGCCGTTGCTTCCTGTTTTAAGTCTTGTCTGTCTCTGTGTGCCAGAACCTAAAAACTTTCAATCTTTTCCTTTTTACTAAGCACCAATCTATTTTGCAATAAAAGTCTCTTTTAAGTAATTTTTTTAAAAAGGGATTATGTCATGCAGGTATTGGCAGGGAACTAAACTTTGTCACCCAGGAAGTTCCTTTTACATTTCTGTTCAGATAAAAAACCTTTGGGAAGCTGTATTGGAATTATATCTTCATCCTGAATCTGAAATTTGCTCAATCCGAAGTACAGTGTACTAAGTTTAAGTTCTTGAGCCCCTAACATCATAGTCAAGTTTTCATTCTATTAAAAGGGATGACAACTCATCTAAACCACTCTGAAAGCTAATATAGCTGGCTCAGATTCTGAAATGGGGCAACATCCTAAAATCTTGGGTTGATAAAAAAGTTTTAAATAAAGTTACAGTAAATGGATAGCATGCTTCTTTTACACTGCATCCCTCTAATGTCTGTCTATACACAGAGTGAAAACTACTTTTGGAAAGGCAATGATTTTTTCCCTTCCCAGAAAGTGCTGAGAAGAGTAAATATGGTAAAACACATTGTGGTCTGTCCTTTCTGACATGTGCCAGACTGGGGACCTGTCCCCGGAAATTTTATTTCATTAAAAGATTCACATTTTCTTAAAACTCAAATGCAAGTAGTTGATACACTGAATGTTCCTGAGAAAATTCACAGTGAGAGAGAAAGAACATTAGAGATCCAGCTCAGCTGGTACTACTCACATTCTAGACTTTGTGTCTTGAAATACTTTTACTTTAAAGCCCTCACTCTTGAGCCAATTAAGCTTCAATTTTTACTTGTTTTTAAAGTTCATTTTCACAGATAATGAAAAGAAGCTGTAAGAATGTGATCATATACAATAAAAGTTACAAGTCAAAGTGAAATGCAAATGGAAGGAAGCCAGAAGGGATTTGCTTTCAGAAGCTACTTGTGTGTTTTTTGTATGGCTGGAACTTGCAAAACAACTTCAAACATGGAAATGCCAGCCAAGGCACTATGTGTTCAAATAATTGTCTTGAAGTGGAGATCCCTCAGGGACAGGCACAGGAGGGCTCTGCTTGGAAGGGAAAAGCTCTAGTGGAAAGCTGATATTGTGGCAAGCAAGGGGGCAATCTAACCTGATTTCCACATCTCCAGAGGCCACCCATGGATTTACTTTGGCCCCACCAAGGGAAGGGACAAGTGGGCTTTTCAATTCTACATCTGCAGCAACAGGACTCCAAGGACCAACCACAGAGGTCCAATTCAGTACATTTCCTTCCCACCCACACGGGCAACGGTTTCTGCTCTCCTCCTATTCCTCTCCCAGAATAAACTCCCCGGAATAAAATAAAAGTTATTACGGAAGTGCTATGCTCTGACTACCAAAGAAAATCCTACAGGCAGGGGAAGTTCTTTCATCTGTGTCCCCAGACCAGACTGACATCATTTCTAGAAAGTTTTGATGACATAGAATGAGCAAAGGAGAAACAAAAATCACCCATCAGAGAAAAACCCATGCAAAGATAATAATTTGATTGATCTCATCAGGAAAAAGGGGTGTGCTTCTTGTACACGATGACCTCGGTGGTGGATTAGAAAGGACCACCTTTTTTCTTTGACTCTGCAGGATTAGTCTCTGTGTTAGCTCAACTGGTGGCTTGTCAGAACAGTTAAGACAGACAGCAAATAAAAATACCCAATCTTATTTTAAAATCTCATGAGTTTCAGGACCATGGTATGTACTTGCCTGCAGCTGGTCATGATTTATTCTGACACATCCCTAAGTCTATCTTCTGTTCACTTTGAATGTTGGGTCTCTGCTTTCTGCCTGCAAACTGGGCTCAGATGCCCTCAGTCCCTATATTTATGCTTCCTCTCCCTACCATAAAATCATCCATTCTATTCCTGGAGACTGCGAAATATGCCAGAGGTCTGCAATATCAGTCTTAAAAGTTTGAATAAGCAGGTGTCTCCATTGCAGCACTTGCAGCAATCTGGCACCTACTCAGAGCAGGAGCAAGGTGTGCAAGTGAGGCTGACGACAGCCCCCAGACACTGGTGCACATTGAATCTCTGAGTTGTTGTACCTGGAAATCTTTCAGGCCATTGGTGAAACAGTCTGCCTCCTTCCCACCTCCTACTGTGTGAAATACCTCTGCAGAACTCTACTGGCAATGAATATTACCATGTTGTTGTGAGCCTCAGGCCAGTGCTGTAAAGGTCAATGTAAATAGCTTCTTAGTTACCCCTCAAAGACTTCACTAAAGCACTGCAATAATGAAGTTGCTCTCATATAGCCTCTTCCATCAGAAATTCAGGCCAATGTACCAGACTGTCAGACAACGGAAATGTCACTGACATCTGGCAAAACTGATGAGTTCTTCATGATTCTAAAACAATTCTAGGTCGTTGCAATGACTAGCGCTCACAGCTCCCCCTTCCTTCAAAAGAAAAAGGGAAATAGAATTTGTCTTAAGATACTGTAACATCTGAATTTCTTGAGGGAATAACCACCCTTTTTAACATAGGGGAAATGCAGCGAGGTCAGGAGAGGCTCTCAACAGTTAAATACTGCGTTATGTTGCTCAGCTGAGTTTTAGCTTCCTCTTGAATAGCTCTGAGGGTGTTTTTAAGCTTCAGTGCTGCAATTTCTGTATTTATGATCCAGTCAGTAACTGTGACCCATTAAACTGATATCCAGCATTAGTCACAGGAAGAAACCTAGCAAGTTAACCTACAAGACACTTAAAAGGAACCCATGTAAAAGCTCAGACAATTCACTACTTGGAGTTCTAAAGTGTCTTTCTATCCCTATTTTCCTGAATCTTTCTGCCAGCTAATTATATAAGAACAAAAGTGTCTTGTTTTGCAAAGCATGAGGAGTGAGGAAGTGATTTAAGGCTGCTAGACTGAGGGAATGCCACACTGGAGATGATTCAGGCTTTGGTTCTTAAATTCCAACTGACTGACCTCAAACCCAACATAGACACTTAACATTTTATAACTGGAGACTGAAATAAGGGAACTATGTTTTTTTAGGATCAGCTCTTTTGAAATGAGCAACTGACCTGTTTTCATGCTGTGGGAATAGGAAAACTCTAAGGAAAGGCTGTTGTGCTTGAGAAAGGTTTGGGTACCTCATACAGAAGGGTGGTTTGTATTAATGTGAATAGATACTGATCAAGCCTAACTGCAAAACTGACTCTCTTATATCACTGGTTATTCCTGCTTTTAACTACAAAGATTTACTGGGAGATATATTTTTCAAGGTATTTTAGATATTGCAATTCTAATCCATGCCAGAAAAGAGAATGGCAGATATATGGAAAATGAAAAAATAGCATCAAGAGTAGACAGTAGTATTAATGTGACATTAAAGGTGTTGCTTTAAGTTTTAAATGCTCAGGAAATGTAATATATGTGCAAGTAAGACAGTTAGAAATGCTATACAGTTAAAAAAATGGTTTTGTCAATGCTTGGACAAAAAAAATGGAACCACATTTTAATGGAAATAAACTAGACTTTTCTGTGGCTCCATGCAAAATGAACTCTATCGTGTTAGGCCCATACAGTATCTGCTAAATACAACTGTCAAAGAGCAGTCTATAAACAGACCTATACATTAGTCTGATGACATCCTCCTACGACCTCCCAAACTTGGAGATCCTAGTCTATAAATGTATTCAAGACCACATGTAAAGGAACAGTAATGTAAAGTCCACGTGCATTGGAGACCATGAGATCTACATGTTGGAATGGTCTTTAAACCTCTTGGTCAATATTGGTATGCCAGGCTTCACTCCTGCGTGACTAAGCCCTGTTTGGGATCCGGGCACTGCTATTTGGGTGATCTCTCTCTCCATGGAGGGCAGACTGCAGCAACTGAAGCAAAAAAGTAGAATTTTGATTCTATGTAGTTTCCCTTTCAATTTCCAGTCCTACTCACTTTATGATTCTTGGACCCTTTTACCATCAAACTCAAAACCTTTCAAAATGTTTCTGAAATGTTGTTCTTCATTGAATTTACATTTCAAAGTCTCATGGGAAAGTGTTGACCTCACAGAAAATTTGATAGCACTGAGGGATAAGTTCAAAGAGAATTGTAATTTCAAATAAGTTAACAATTAGATGAACTAGTCCTAAATCTCTGACAGCAATGTTAAAATAGGCTTCATTAGTGTTATTAACTGTGATTAATGGAGTTAACAAAGCTAATGAGGTTTATTTACTTCAATGCATACAGAATTATTTGTAGACTTCCCAAACAGCAGTATGATGTAGTATCTAACAGCATTTGATATGTGCAAAGTGCTTAAAAAACCTTTTGAAATATCTTTTAAGGAAGGAAGGGAAGATGAATGATTGAGTTTAAGCAAAAAGGAAGTAAATGAGAACAAATAAGTGGAGATGAGTAAATAACCCAGAATTCATACTTTATTTGATATATTCAGCCCAACTTCTTTTGCTCATGGGATCCACTGAAATGAAGAGATTTTCTCAAACCTATTTATCATATGAACTTGATAGCTCAAAGAAAGCTTACACAGCAGAGGGACCAGGAGCATTAGAAGCTCAGGCTTCTTTGTGAAGGTGTGAATGGCTGGGGAAATCAGATTGTGTTACTTCTGTTCTCTCATTAACTGTACAGACAAAGAGTCCAGCACCAGTAATTCTTAATTTAGCAGATAAGTGCCAAGTGTTATCAATATGTATTGTCAACCCTAAAAAAACCCCTCTGGCTGTCGCTGAAGCCTACTGCTCCAGGGTATTTGCAAACACATTACAGAAATACTGTGTTTGTCCTCAAAGCTGTCTACACTGTTGGGGTCAATCCAAGGATGCCATCAAACCATATATCCTGGTCCACTGAAACACATCCAGTAAATCCCCTTTTTCTCTGGCTCAATCCCTCTTTTGAATTCTTGTTCTGCTTATTTGTTGCCCGATGTACATGGCAGCATATCTGGAGCTTTCACCCATTCTTCAAGCCTCCAGCTCAAGCAAGACACTGCCAGCAATGCCAGAACTCCCTGTTCTGATTTCTGCTTTTCTAAATCTGCTACAACTAAATTAAAGAGCTTCTAGAAGAAAAAGCAAGCAAATATACAGGCTGATACTTGGAAGCCAACCTGAGATACACTTCTGCAGTACTTAAGAAGAAAAAAAAAGCCCTAAAACCCCACAGAGAACAACCTCTCAAACAATCCTAAATACCAATATGCAACCTCAGAGTCTACATGCTAAAGTACTAACCCTCTGCTTCTGGGTGACCCTAGTGATAGTCCTTATGACTATGGCATTTTTCTTGGATGGAATAGGTTATGGAACCAAACTTTGGGGAAAAAAGGTGATGCTGAGTGTTTTTATTTGCCAGCGATGTTTGTGAACACTGATGCTCTCAGCCTCTCTTGGGTACCAGGCTCAATAGATGTACAACGAGTGAGGGTGAACAAGGAAGCTCCTGTAGATACTCATCCGCACAAAGTTTGGGAATACACTTGTTAAAAGTGCATGTGGGCATAAAATTAGACACATATGGCACAAGGATGTAAAAGGTACATGGGGAGAGTGCAAGTGAGTAATGGAAGAGGAATACTGCCCTTGCTGCAAGAACTACACTTATAGCTGCAGTTCATGAATATCAGCAAATGATGAAGTGGCCTATTTGGAGCTAAGGAAGTAGAACGAATGCAAATAGAAAACAACAACAGTAAAAACAAATCAACAAAAAAATTCAAGGCTTAGTTGCATCAAAATTTTTCTTCCTCTTGCTCCCTCCATTCTGAACTATTACCTTCCAAACAAATATTAAAGCAGTCAGACATGTTTCCTTTAGTCTGAATTGAGTAACTGCACTCAACTACCAGAGATGGGTACCTTCCTTATAAATCAGACCACATTGAAAACAACGAGACAGTTCCCTTGGCTTCAAAGAAGGCAGGGCTGATTGCCTCTTATTAAAGAAATAGCTTCATTTGCTCTGCACAGGTAAGCCTACCCCATCTCTGCACTGTGGGAACATTGGTCAATTGACCTCAGATGCTGGGCTGCTTTTTTTTCTTGTACATGACATATCTTCCTTGTCAAGGGATAGTGCAAATCAATCATTTCTTCAGGTCATGTCACAAACTTCTGAAACTGTCCTGGTAGCTACCAGTTTCCCCTAAACCCTGTTAGTTATTGCCTGGAGCACAATCAACCTAAGTATCAAAGGAGGTGGGAAAAAAATCTGAATTTCCCCTATGAACAATTGAGTTTTGGATCAAATTCAGTCATAGACAAAACTTTGGTTTTGGTGGTGGTGTTTTTTTTGTTTGTTTGTGTTTTTTTGTGAAAGTGTAAAAAATAAAATACCTATAGGACAACTGAATTTGTATTTTGAGGTAGCTTTCATAGGAAATTAAAATGTAATTACAAATTTCAAAATCAAGAGTTTACTTCCCAAGTTTCAATGAGACTTTTTTTCTCTGCTTGATCAGTTTCATGTGTTTCCCAGGAATATTAATGGTCTCAAGGAGCTCAGTGTCTCCTGGGAGCTTGGCAAGGTACCTGCAAAAGCACAAGGTGGGACTGATGGGAGCTTGTGTGGGGACAAATTATTTCACCTCCCAGAGGTAGGCACCTAATTTTGGGTTCTGTGTGCAAGTCTCTAGATGTGTGCCCTCCCTGCAGTCAGTAGGAATAGAACTCAAATGCCAAAACATGCCTAAAGGGTCACTGGAGGTCCCCTAGTTTACCACCCTCCCGGACTCCACGTGCCACTTCTGAAGGACTTGAGTAGCTTTGACCCTGGGTCACATCTTCCAGGCCCACATGGATGTTTCAAACACCCTGAAGCATTTCAAAGAACCTTAAATGATAGGATTTTTGAACTCAGCCTGCGAGTAAACAGAGTGAAGATGATAAAACTCACGTTCTATGTTACAGACCTACCTGAGTGATGTAAAAGAAGAGTTTGGCAAGGCTGTATCCACATTTCTAGAGGCTCGCTGTAAAGTTTCTAGTAATCTGGGATTGCACTGTCTCAGGCTGTGATAAACCAGTTACAATACGGTGATACACAAAGAAACAAAGCACAGGGAAGCTCAGCTGTGATTTTCCTCTCTTTTTGGTCCCTTTGGGATGTGTTCACTGCTAACTCACCCAAAGCATTATTAGATCTCCACTAACTGGTGTTTTTGACACAGTCCTAGGCCACTCTGATGTCTCTTGCACCTCTTCTGGAGGCCCTGTCATCCTCTGTAACCTATTTACTTGCAAGGCATTTTTGAAGAGTCCCTGGCCCTGTGCCCATTCTCCTTTTATAGCTTCTCCAGCAAAACAGTGTTGGAGGTCATTGTGAAAGGAACTGGTCAGAACAGGGCATGCTTAATAACAGGTTTCAGGAACACAGGCTGAAGTTTTAAAAAGCAATCCAAGATCTGATTGATTTATCAAGGTCTGTCAGCAAGCTCCTGCCTTCCATGAATCTTTGATAAACAGGGCTCCCATGATTGAAGGGACAGAGGCTGAAGGGAGCTCTTGAGATAGTAATGAGATAGGCAACTTTTTTCTCTCTTTTTTTTTTTTTTAATAAGGTTGAAGTAGGAGTTCCCTGCTGTCTGCTGATGAGACCTACAGCAAAACCACTCATGGCCCATCCTTGCAGAATACCCACGCCATGCAGAAAAATGCTTCCCAACCTAGTTCCTCAGTAGAAAACCTGGTGCTCCTGTCACTGTCAGCTCTGTTGTTTTCATGGGTGCCTGAACAAGTTTTAACACTGAAGTGCAACATTTAATCTGGTAAAATGTGCAGCAAAATCTCATTGTGGGTTGTGCAGATACTTCTCAAGGAATTTACATTAACTTAATCTTGCTAAACTCTTACAAGATCCTACAAACTGCACCATGGGGGACTTCTCTACTGGCAGTTTTTTATAATAAAAATGCATCTTTACAGAAAGCCTTTCATTTGAATCCTTAATCTCTTGAATGGGCTGGATTTTTTTTTTTCTCCCCCCTCCCTCTTTCTTAGCACTGTCAGACAGTATGTGCCACATTGTACCTCTACTGAGCTGCATCGTCCCCAAGGTTAAGGATGGACAAAAGGCTGCTGTACTGTCTGATGAATCCACCAGGTGTGTTTCAGTAGGACAGTGGAGCCTTGAAAGTTTTGGGACCCATACCTGTGTTTTGATTTTCTGACAGACTCAGACAAGCACCTCCATTGTGAGGCTTTTAGGCAAATACTCAGAAGAGCAGAGTTTGCTGGGCTGCATCCAAACCATATTAATATGACAGCATTGCTGTGGCTGATGCATTTTCGGTTGGCTCTCATGGTTGATAGTGAGTTCTTGAAAATTTGGCTTTCTTTGACTTGCCCAAGGTCGCAGTGGAGATCGTTGCCAGAGATGAAAAGCAGACTCAGAAATTGAAACAATTTGGTTCTGCAAAAAACAAAACCACACACTCGGTTTCATTGGGCACATAGTACTGAACCCACAGTAAGCACCTAAGAAAGAGAGCCCTATTTGTATCTGGTCATCTCTCCTGGAAAATGAAATGGGCACATAGATACAGCATCTCCTATTTCCTCTTAAGGTTTCGGCTGATTAAATGAAAGCAATGTGAGAAAATCTGCCGTAGGCCACAACATCTTTTAGGGCTGTGGAAGGAAAAAGCCCTTATAGCTTTTAATGAGCTCATGAGATTTTACCCTCTGTAACCACTAAATCCATCACTTTGCAACAATGAAGATAATTTATGATTGCTTCAATTGTTTCTTTTATTTATGGGACACTTTTATTATGAAATTTAATCAAAGAGATTAAATGTCATACTACCTATTACCTTGCTGTTAAGATATTAATCCTATAGAAAGACATATCGAACTCTGGATTAATCATAAAAGAAAAGTAGTATGATGGCAATGCAATTGCTTTAAGATTCATGATTTTTTAACTTATTTAATGGGAGCAGAAGTTGAGATGTCACTGCCTCTTGTAGCATACTTGTTTTTCAGAATTAGGAAGGAATATGAAAATAACCAGAGTTAGGCCTTGATTTAACAAAGTGCTTAGCACACACTTAGCTTTAATGTGCTTGCCTTGACTCCAGTGAGACTTATGCCTGTGTTTAAGAACTGTATAAAGCAGGATTAAATCACATGCTTAATTTTAAGCATCCACTTAAGTGCCTCTTGGTAGGTAGGGTTTCAGTAAGTTAAGCTACATATTTGACAGGTTTGCCAGCTTAATAGGATAATTTCAAAACCAAGAAAAGGGAATGAATATGCTACCTATATTTATATTATACTTTCTATACAAAATGGTTTCCCAAAGCCCTTTATGAACCATAAACTGAACTACATTTCACCAATTGATTTCCAAGCCTTTTTTCCACTGTAAGAGCATAACACTAAGAAACCTGGTGAGAGAGCACAGAAACAAAGTTCAATATACACTTACGGAAGCTATTGTGTATTGAGGGGGAAATCTGAGACCACAGAAGCATAGGAACATGGTGTTAACTTGTAGTTTTCATATATCCATGCACTTCTCAAAAGACATGAGTCAAGTTAGCACTGTTCCTGCAGAAGCTATTTACCATCATAGAAGTAATAGTCATTTCTGTTTTATTAGGAATAGTATCTGAGATGCACTTCCATCGCAAATACCATGTTCTCTTCACTGAGTTAGTGCTGTTTTCTCCAAGCCAGGCATGAGTAATCCCAGTTCAGAGGCATTTACTGTTTATTGCATCAGTGATGTACTTTCTGGGTAGGTCTAGTTTTCACATACTTAGTCAACTTACTGCAGTTTCCCACAGCTGCCCAGGCCTCCATTTCAGAAGTTGTTTGGTAAGTCAGTTTTCACCAGGATTCCCTGGTGAAAACTCTGCTTCTCCCCACATAAGCCCTTTTCATCCACGCTGACCTAAACTCAGGCCGGTGTGGCCTCTCAGGAACTATGCTCAAATGGCTTTCAATAGCACTTTCAGAGAACAAATAATCTGACAGAAACTTGATCTGTAACCTATGGATTAATATTCATCTGAAAGAGTAACTATCCAAAGTAAGCTTTGTATGTGACTAAGTTGGTTTTTATAAAACCAATTAGCCAAGTTTGACAACACCAGCCAAGAACTCCACTACCAAACCCAGGATCCATTCTCCACACCACAGAAGTACACTACCTTGTGCTGAAGCCTTGTAGTTATTTGGATCAGGGTATACTTCTTAAGAGAAGGCAAATAAGAATTATCAGTACTTGCCTGTGATATATATTAATTAGTGAATTCCCTCAAACTTCCCAGGGAGCAGACAGGAGGACTTGAAAGGTTTTCCAGTGAAAACAAGACTCTGATATACCATCTGTATGTGCTCCTGCCACTGTCTGCTGAATGTCTGGCTATTGAGGATGACCTTGGCATTGCTCTGACCACTCCTGACATCAGCTGGGTTGAACCTGAAAGGGCTGGAGTCAAACAAGTAGTGAACAAGGGCTCCCTGTCTCCCTCTTTGTAGCTACCTTTGTTCCTCCCTGCATAGACTACAGTGAAAAGGTTTCTAGGATACAGCCCCAGTCACTGTCTGGCTTTACCTTGGCCTTCCAGCTTCATTAAGGCAAGAAGTACAGGGATTATAATGCCATGTCATCCAGAAAATGCACAAAAAACCTCAACAAAACGCATCACCTGGTAACAATGAAATATTCAAACAGGTTTGCAGATGACAGTGCCTGTTTCTGACAGGAGAATATTGTTTGGGAGAAGTTATTTGCACAAGCCAGTGAATGATTGATGCAAGGCCAATGAAAGATTGATGTGTGAAAACACAGAGCACATCTGCCCTAATTGAAAGTCTTGGGTTACCCAGGATTATGGCAGGGGAAAAAAACTCCTGCCCATGAGATTCACCCTGTTATCCCATCCTCCAGAAATTTTCTAATCACTCATCCCACCTCTCCTTTTTTTTTCCATTGATATCTCCTTGATGCCTCTATCAAGATTACCATGGAATGACAAACTGTGCATACATAGAGGACTTGGTAAGTAGTCAGGTTGGAAGCAGAGTAGTTGTGCAGAAGGAAAGCAGCAAAGTAAATGAACTGACAGGAAAAACCAGAGCTTCTGGTATGTCCTTTAGCACCCAGCTTACCAGACAGTGTCATAGATGTCACGAAGATCCAATTCTGATGTTTTGGTTTGTGACCGAGAATTATTACAGAGACTCCGGAGAAACTCTTATTATAACCTCTTATGGTCCTTGCTTCCCCTGTGGTTAATGCTTAGAAAATGCTAAGAAGTATCTGGGAAGTCATGTCTATGCATGTGCAATTCAGACATGCCAAAGTGGCATCAGACAGGTTGTTCCTGTGAAATACTTTTCAAGGACAGAAAAACATAATGTATGGACTCCTCAAATAACAAGAGGCTAGTCTGGGTGTCTATTTGAAAATCAGAAAACATCAATGTTTTGGAGGTTTAGTTGTACAGAGCTTGTAAGTCAAAGTTCACTGACAATATAAGCAGGATATGGCCAATTGCACCTCCCTCCGAATAGCTGTGCTGACTCTTGCACACAGCCAAGCCATGCCTGGTAAATGCCTTCTGGCAGACACCATCATATTTAACAATGGTATATTTTCAGTCTCCTCTTGTCACAGTCTGAACTTCTCTCTTCAGTGCTTCCACTCACTGACCTCCTCTAACAGACACGATCAGTGCCCTTTTCAGTGCATGGATTATCCAGCACCTTCAAGGCCAGGAACACCATTAGGAAACACCAGGGAACCTGCCCAAAAGCATGAAGTGACAGGCATTAACTCTTGGCCAGGGTTCACTGGTAGTTCACAGCATTTCTTGCAGCCAGGGGCTAACTAAAGAGAATAGAATGTATACAAAACATTAAATCTCATTGTTTTCCCACTAGCTCTACTGGTGGAACGGAGAACCAGCAACTGTATAGTTAATGATGCCACAACAGTGGGCACCAACTGTATTGTTAGAAAGCTTCAGTCTCACCCTAAAACATACTTCTTTGCTAATATTACCAGCACTGTTCTCCCTTCTGTTATAAGAGGGTAAATAGCAAGAGTTATAGTTCTGAAGGCTGGAAAGGATCAATACAGTGACAAAGAGGTGGTGCAAGGAGACTGGTCTTCCCTCAACCTTGCAGACTTTAAGACAGACAACAACAAAAATATAGACAGAAATAATCACATGCATGATTTTCTGTAGTCAGTAATCTCATATAACCAGCTTTCAGAAAATTACAGAGACATTCCTGACATCATTTTTTGATTTCCAGTAATGCCTGGGAGATCTGTGCTTGAACTCACCCACCCCAGAGCAGACTTTGCACAAGCACAGAACAAAAGACTGTCTGGTTCCAATGATGTTTCACAGGACAAGCTCTAACAAACTGGATCTAAAATTTAATGCTTATTACTTTATCAGAAAGTGAAGCTCATACACAACACCCCAGATTCAAAACCAAGTGTTTTTATAGTTATTGAATTGCTTTAAAGCAGTAGCCTTAAAACACCTGTTCATGGTTGTTCTACTAGCAAAGTAAAACAAAAGTGGGTGGAGGGTTGCAAGGGGACAATTTATCTGTTACATGCACATTGTACTGTGATCCAGGGAAAAATTTTCTATCCACGTGGCAATAGGGTGACATATCTGTCATTGACCTGGTTGATTTGAGCACTGAGCAAGCACTGCAGTATTCTTGTTGTTCAACAGAGGTATAACTTATTTGCATGGTCCAATAATAAAAGCTGATGTTATTCCTCTGGTGGCCCTGCTTTAAGCAGGATCTTGGACCAGAGTACTCCCTTTCCAACCTCACCCATGCCAAATTCCCTGTCTCTAATATCTAAAATAGGTTTCTCCTTCCCAACATTTTCTTGAGCTCTCATAGCTTTGATCTCTGTCTCAAGAGAGCTCAACCTTTGATTTTCTTGTGCTTCTAATCTCTAATTTCACAGGCTAAAACCCAGAGGATTTATTTTCAATGCCACTGTATTTGAGGGGGTTTGGGGGTATCTGAGGTGTTGCTGTTGCTTGTAAAACTACTTCTGGAAAACATAAGCCACCCTGCTCTCCCATTAATAAAACAGCAGTTCTGTTTTAGGACAATATTATGTGATGTTTTTACACAGCAACACAAAAGAGAGGACTATCATGGTAACATCTGCTCCTAATATTGTACTGTGATAAAGTGTAAATCCAAGCTGAGTAGGCTATAAATTGCATTATACCATTGCTCCTCCTGACCCTATAGTCAGACAAGTTTTCTATTACAAAAGACCCTGTTTTCAGGAGTTTATATCCTGTCTATAAAGGTTTAGTCTAAGCTGAAAGTTGGCATAAAATACCATAACTTCAGGGTGAACCTTTTTTGTAAACTTGATAACAGCTTGTAATACATTTCAACAGCATCTTTCATAGGAAGAGGATGGAGTGTTTAAAATTCACTACACCCCCCTCCATGGAAGCAGTTACCAGTAGAATCACCTTTGGAATAGGCAAAGTGAAATACTGCTTCTTGTTAGTTTAATCTGCAGAGGAAAGGCTGAGTTTTGATGCCTGTGTCAGTAAACCAGGAGGAAAGAAGCAGATGGTCTTTTGCAAAAAACAAAAAAACCCAAAACACCAAACAAACAAAAAACCAAACCACACAAAAACCCGAACCATTATTATAAACTACTTTTAAAGATTTTTATGTTCTAAGCTAGTTCTACCTTTCGTTATCAATAGCTTAAATCACAGAAGCTTAAAAGTTTGAAAAAAATCTACTTGCATTTTTAAAACATACCAGGTAAGATGGAAAAAGACAGTACTTATTTTCTCTTCTTTTCTACTTCCAAGTTTCCAGCCTTTAAATTTTATCTTAGTTCAGACTTTTAAATCAAATCTGTTTCCTCCCTGATCTTGATTTTTACTTCAGTTGATTTGATCCCTTAAATCCCATATTATTGTCCCTGTTCTCTGTACAGATTAGCATCATTTGAAGCACCAGCAGATGAATACAAGAATTCAACTATTAACCCATAAAGATCAGACACCACCTGAACTCTTCTGGACAGAAATAGATTCTTAGGAGCATTTGCAACAATCAAGGATCAAAATCTAATTAATATATAACCGAAGGTGAATGCTGGCCTGTTGTTCTGCATATGAAAGTCCAGTCCCTAATAGTTTCACAGTAATTAACTCAGGTTAGAGTAAACCCAAACCAGGCCAGTCTCAGATGGCTTTGCATTGGAGTGAGACATTATTTCAGTATCAATCACCTCAGTTTTGATTAACTAATTCTGAAATTCTCATCCAAAGGTTCTGTGATGGAAATCCTCCTTGAAGGAAGCAGACTGAAACGTAAAGCTGTGATCACTCAAGTCAGAAGGATGCCAAGGGACACCGGTTTGCCCTGTCTCCTGCTTATATACAGGTGGAAGCTCTTGTGGAAGGAAGGAAAAGCTGTATGTACAGTTGTAAGATAGTCTCTCATAATAGCCTCCTAATTCAAACATTCGCCTTTCCCAGAAGGATGCATTGTTTCTTTGCTGTTTTAGACTAATGAGTGCTGATTGTGATACAGATCCTAACATAACCTAGTCACCAGTCAGGTGAAACTTTTGTCAATTTTTGCATGTACGCACAGAATTAAAAGGTTCCTGAGACCTAATGAACCACAAGGTAAATGGGAGGAAAGGGGAGGAGGAGTGATTAATCGCCCACTGTTTAGAATCACCTAATTCTTTATAGAGAAACACCTCTTTGCATGAGAGTTTTGTAGATTATATCATCACCCAACACCTCAGTAAGCACATCCCTGGTCCCTGTGGGGGAAATAAAGGTTTCTTACTCAGTAAAAATCTCATAAAGTTTTAGTCCCCACAGCATGCAGAGCTGTTTCACACAGTATTCCACCTGGGCTGATGCAATTCAGTGCAGTCTCTGGGCTGGTAGCACAGCAAGATGAGCCTGAGAAACCCCCACAAGGGATTTGAACTCCCTTCTCAGAGCTTTGTTAGAGGGGGCTCCAGCTTGGCTTTCACAAACCTGCTCTTCATGCTGGGGGATGTAGATGGCTCAGCAGCACTGAAGAAAGGCACTGCCTCATGGGGCAGCCCAGCTGGCTCTCCTTATGTCTGAAGCATACAGTCTGCTACAGTCTCTAATATTCAGCAAGGCTGATAAGCACTGGTTGTCATTTGGCATACAAAGTATGCAAAGGGAGGTCATATCACTGTTTCCTGGCTCTTCCATGTCTGTAGGTACTTATTTTACTGAGTTCTTGTTTTTAGTCCTGTCCCAAGATTAAAAATAAAAGAAATAAAATCTGCAGCAAGTGGCATCTCCTCTCTGCAGCATAAGCTTTAGAACACACAGGGAACAAGCTGCCTCTAAAGATTAGAATATTTTGTTGTTTACTTTAAAAAAGCTCTTTGCTCTAGTGTTTTCCCTCCTTCATTAATCAGAATTATTCCTGAATTCTATCACAATCTTAAGGGCATACCTATATTTCTAAAGGGAACATGATGCAGCCTTATACCAGACTGGAATGGCTCCAAGGAAACCAGGAATATGTTCCTAGTCTCTCAGGCTGGGCAGAATGAGAGATTAAATCAGCCAAGGTGCTGTTAACACTTTCACTGCAAAGGTGGCCCTGGATACACCCAGAGATGGACCCCTGGGGCAGGTGCTTCAGAGCTCCTGCCTAGAACTTCTCAGCATCATTAGGCAAGAATGAAGGATGGATCCCCAGCAAAACCCACCACTGTCCTTGGCTACCTGCCCTAACGGCATCCAGCTGACTGCTGGAGTTAGAGGTAGCTCTGGACAGCCTTTCTTCTGCTTGGACACTTACCTGAGGGATAAATGAGCCACAGGTAGTCCTGTAATTTTCACCTGCCCATTCTATGGGGCAGAGGCATCTCTTCCTTGGTGCAAGCACACAAGGATAGGTTTTCTTCATTGCTCCCTCACCCTTAGTGGCAGCTCCTCCGGTGTTCCCTGTGCTGCTGTAGTCAGTCCTTCCTCCCTGCTTCTCTCTGTCTTGCTATCAGTGAGCAGCAAGGGCAGAAGGCAGCAGAATGCAAGCTGAAAGCTGAGGGAGACCACAGCACTGGTGGTAGTAGGGTCTATCAACAGTCCCAGATAAAGGAAGACTACGAGTTCAGAGACCATGCAAGAAATCTACACAAGAGCAAAAGAAGACAAAGACAAGGCTGCAGCATGGATCCAAGCACAATCCAGGAGACAGGGCTGAAAACAAGCCATCTACAGCACCAGGCCAAGTCTGAAAACAGGCTTTGCAGGAGGACATAGAGCAGATATATCTACAGCATAGGTTGAAGAAGAGCTGAAACCCCTGGCATGTGCTTAAATGGAGCCCTCAGATCCATGAGAAGGGTGTGAGTGTCCAGGTGAGGCTGATCAGGGTCATTTTGGCCTATTAATGCCCTCACACCTAATTACATTTTCCCCACAGCTGGCAATGCTTCTCCTTTCCCCATGTGTCGGGGTCCCAGTGCTACCTGGGACCTGATGGTGTTTTTGCAATGCAAATAACAAAGCAATTAATCCGTGATGCGAATTAAATTCATGTCAAGTGCTACTTGAAGGGTGCCCACACAACCTGCCAGGAAGAGTGTAGCTGCTAATTAGCATCCATGTTGGCTGTCAGGGTAAGGACAACCTGTGGATGGAATACAGAGAATAAACTACCCATGCTAGGAAACTGCAAGTTGACACAGTCTTTCCCATGGCAGGTTTTTTATGGTCTAATTACAGATATCATCAAAAGAGATGGCAACTCACAGGGCTGTAGCATTTCAGATGCAGGGCAGCACCAACATTTTGGATGAAAATACAATTAAATTTTACAGGCAAGTTACCTTAAGAGATAGGTGCAAACTACACTGAAGAACTTAGAATTACTAAAAAATAAAATAAAAAACCAACCAACGGAAAAAAAACCAAAAAAACCCAACACCTAAGAAAATGGAAACTAAACTGTTTTGGTCATTCACATTGGTTTCTCTGTGGCTCTGCAGCCTCACTCTGCTGGCAATGTGGGTAGTTTCCAAACTTCTAACTGTATTGATTTTTCTTAGCAGAAAAAACCTAAGGTTATCTAAACAGTTTAGTTTCTTGTTTCTTTGTGTTGAATTCATTATTTTCTTTCTACTTGAATGTACTTTTCTACATTACACATGCAGTGTTGATGCATAACTTTAGCAGAAGTTATCCGCAGGATTGTCTAACAATCAAGGCTGGTCTGTGCTCTGCTAAGTAACAGATCAACACTCCCACTACTGGCCAAGATTTCCATTAAAACTACTCAGAGGGACAATGTGCCAATTACTGGTGGTGTCAGTGGGTGCAGTTCTTGAATTCAGCCATGTTTCTTTATCTTCTGAGCTGTCTTCAGCCTTGCAACACCAGCAAAAGGGACCCTTTGAAGGTATTTCCCACCAGGGCAGCTGGTACTGACTTTGCTGAAATGTTTTCATTGTTTTCATCCCAAATGTAGAACAAAGGAGAAACAAGAGGAGTTTCCAGGTCAAGAACGTAATCATTTGCATACTAGGTCATCCCATCCATGTAGAATCCCTCTTGTACCTGAGATTTCGGATGCAAGTAAAAATCTGCTACTAGGGCTGTTACATACAGAAAACCTGTCTCACTGCATGTACATAACATAGGAATGAGATGTGATTCCCCTCAACTGAAGGCCACCATAAATCATTGGCCAGACTACTGCCTTGGAGAAGTCATTCAGGGCAGAGTAAATCCATTTCTCTGGGGAGGAGGTGTGCTGGAACAGCAGAGGACAGGACATGCCTTCAGGCAGAAGTGTTTCAGACTCCCTGAACTCTGCGCAAGAGCTCCATCCTTGCAGCCCTGTTCTTGCCTGGGGTGGAGCCAGAACTGTTGGCATAGCAGGTTTTGGAGCTGAAGGTCTTGTGGTACAGAGCACAGATAGTATTTGGCTGCTGAGCAATGCACATAGCCCTGAGAAGTTCTTTGAACCAGGAAGCGGCTGAGATATTTTCAAGTCAGCTTCCAGTACTCCACTCAGCTTCCCTATTCACTGCAAACTCCTCTGCTCCTCCCACGGACCAGATGGACTGTTGCACAGCTTCTGCCGAAGTATAAATGGAGGGGATTGATCATGCTTGGGTGCTGCTGGCCACCCCACTTCATGACCTGTGACCTGTGCCTGCTTAAACACCAACAAGCAGTCCCCCCATCTCAACATGGCTCAGCCAGCTATCCACTGGTGCTAGTGCCTGCTGCAATTGTCATGGGAAAGGCCCTTGAAGGCAGCTTTTTAATGGATGGGAAAGCAAAGTTTAAATTAATGACCAGACCCTTGCAAGGCTGGATTGTGCAGGGTGTGCTGGAGCAGGCTGTACCCTGGCTGCTGGTGGGCAAGTTACTCTGCTTTGTGTGTGTGTTATATCCAAGGAGATAATAATCCACCTCTCTTCCAGCATCGTCACGGATGCTGCTCTGATCTGCTGCATGAAGTAATTTGTGCTTCTCCCCCAGAAATGAATTTGTTTCCTCTCTGTGCTGGTGTCAATGCTAATATTAGTGAGTGTTACTGAACCGTTTTACATCTGCTCTAACAGCAGCTGCTCCGCAGGAGGGTGACTTGACAGGAGGACAGGGCAGAGGAGAAAAGTCACACTAGGTAGGTGCTTAACAGAGGGGCAGGAGGGAAAGGCTGGAGACTGCAGCATCTGGAGGGGTCTACCAGGCACTCAGAGGCACAGGAATAAAGAGGATATAAATACAATATAAATAGACCTCTTCCTGTATGTATGTCTGAGCCATGTGAAATGCTGCACATGGGAGGGCTCTGGTTGCTTAATTGTCACCCGGGAGGCCTGTGGGTGTGAGTCAAATTAGCTCTGCTCAAAACCTGCCTGGGAAGCAGTCTGGCAAAGAAAAGAACATTTGTGAATTTTCTCTTATGCTTCGAGAAAGCAAACTCAGACCATCCTGATCCTGAGGCAAATATGTCAAAGTTCATGTTTGCTCTTCAGCATAATAAAGGGATTCACTGACAGCTGACAGCTCTGCAACCAGGTGGTTCTGCACCTAGAGGGGAACAAACCGAGCTGGGGACTCTCCCTGCTGGGCATCAGGGTGAAACAGAGCCCAAGTGGTACAAAGCAGTGCAGCTCTGCACACTTTGTGGTTACACACTTTTGCACCCAGGACAGTTGCCACACTGCGGATTTTCTGCACAGGCTGCCTGGTGCTGTGTGGCTGACTGTGGGACATTGGCTAGTGACTTATTTTAGCAGAATGATTTAACAGAATGTTCTGAGTTGGATCACTGAGTCCAAGTTTTAAGTGAATGGCCCATATGGAGATCAAACCCACAACCTTGGCATTATTAGCACCATGCTCTAACAAATGGAATAATTTTAGCGATCTTTGAAGTGCTGTGATTCCCGTCTTATGTTCTTTATGCATTTCAATAGGTAAGCAGATGGATGCTGGATCAGTGGAGGTGAAATGTATGGTCATTTGGTCAACACATCAAGAATTAAGTTGGGAAATTCAAGAGCTTAAGAGTTTAACTATATTTTTTTGGTCCACCCTATAGAGCCCCTCAGGGCTGGGGGCTGTACCACTGTCTCCAGTGCAGGGAGGGGGCAGATCAGTGAAAAGCAATGTGGCAGTCCCTCTGCATCCATCCTTGGGAAGAGTTTCACTTTTCTTAAAACCTCTAGATGTTTTTTTTTTCCTTCCCAAATACTAGGGATTTGCAAACCTTCCCTCTCCCTGCAGAGTTATGGCCCCTTCCACAGGGCATTCACGCTGTGGCTGCAGGTGGCTGAATGGCCCCACTGGGGAGCATGGGCTTCCACAGAAAGTGCATTTCCCACTCCACAAAGCTTTATGACTTCAAAACAAGTTTTCCTTCCATGCAGGAATGCAACCAAGAAACAGTAAGACACTGGTAGCGTTAAACCTTGTATGCAAGTGCGTTTTACTGTTTTAAATCTCTGAAACATTCCACACCAGAGCTGGGTTTGGGTCCCTCTCCAGCCCGTCCTATGGCCAGGGTGCTGCAGGGGGTGCTGGAGAACGCAGTTTCCCACACACCCAGCAGCTCCATCACCAACCGCAGCGCTGTGTGCTGGAGACTTGTTTACATCTGAAAAGATTTATTTATGTTGTAAAACTATCTGCTGGTGAATAGATGAAAAGAAATATGTGAGGGAAACTGTAATCATTTAATACTTATTCAGTTTATTTTCTATTCATTTAGCAATGTTGGCATTCTCATTATAATTAAAGGGAGCTGGGTGGCCTTCTGATGCTTTTCCACACGTGTTTCTTCCTTCCCTTTGAAGGTGCTTGGCAGATTTAGGTCATATATTTTCTTCCTATCGTGCAGCAAGGGGAAGAGGGGAAAAAAAATCCCAGCACCAATCTTTTCTAATACTTCTACATTATTTCAATCCAGCAGAGGTTTGCTCTGCCTCAAGCTAAAGAAAATCTATTAGGCTCTTTAAAGAAGTAAGTCAAAGGGGATGCATCCAGGATAAGGTCAGGCAAAGATGTGTACAGCAGAGAATGATAGTGCTCAATATCATTGTTTTGGCTGCCAGGAAAAGTTCACCCCATGGGACGCCAAACTCCACTTAAACTTGCCTTGTCTTCAAATGCCCCTGCAAGCTGGAGACAAGCACTTTACACTTTTCCTGTCTCTTGCCTGAGGTAGGTGGGAGACAAGAATGCAGATGGCAGGACCAGACGCCCTGTCCAAACAGTGTCCAAAGTGATTGAAACTGGAGTTGTCTAAAAGTCATGTTGTCTTCTGGGCAATTTTAAAGCAAGCTTAATAATGGTCATATTTAACAGCTAATGCTAGTTGAAATTATTACGGGTAGATTTTACTTAAAAAGCAGCACATGCAGCTCATCATATTTAATTTTAAGCAGGTGATTTATTGTTAAGATGAGCAGTTAGATCTGTATCTTTGCACCCACTGCTACAGATTTTTTGTTCAGAGTCTGAGATAGGTACAGAGTCGCTGGAGGTTTCTGCTACACTCACAGTTGCATCCAGAACAGTTTCAGAAATTAGGATCCTCTGGAGTGTGACTCAGCCCACACAAGACACCACCGCTCTGTGCAAGGTCCCATCTGTGCCTGCTGATGGTAGCAGGGCGTGAGGGTGATGGTTCAGTTAGACACCTCATGGCAGAGGGAATGAATACACAAAGTGCTGCGGAATTGCATCCCGCCTGCTTTTTTTGGAGTCAAGCAGTTGACGCAGTTGCGAGTTCAGCATCAACCCCAGCACATCTCTGATGCTGTCACAGTCAGGTACCAGTAGCTGCTCCTGCCTTGGTTTTGGTAGATGCCCAAGCAGAGGAACAGTCTTTTTTTCCCTTATCTGGAGAAGGAAGACAAGAAGTGAGAGACTGAAATGTGTAACTTTCTGCTGTTTCTCCCTGATGCACTCCGATCCAGCTCCACAGCAGTTTCAAAATACTCTCAGCTTTGGCAAGCAGTGCCTTTGCTCCTACCCCTTTACTTTGGCTGCCCCTTCTCCCTCCAAATCTTGGACCCCTCACACCACTATCTTGTTGAATCTTTAACCTTCTCTGCATTGCAGGTGTTGTCCATGCACTTCTAAAGCACCATAGCCAGAGAGGAAAGGGGGAAATTAGTTTCATTTTGAAATCCTGGTCTGTGAAACCTTTTATATAGCAGTATACCAGGAGAGCATATAAAACTCAGAAGAGGCAGGATATGTTTTAGAAGTGATTTCACTTTCCCTACTTCAGCAGCTCTGGATTGTTCGAGCAAGGTCGTGCTGCAGGAAGAATAACCCTGGGTGCCATGGTGTTACCTGGCATTTTACCATCAGCATCAATTTGAACATGAGCTTGGAGCGTACAGTGAATACTGCATGGCCACTGTGGACTGACAAATTAAAGGCAGTGGCCAAGAACACCATAAGCAGTGGTGACTGAGGGGTCTGGCACCAGCAATTTAAAATGTCACAAATTGGAAATTTTCAAAACCTTAATCCCTTAAGTACTGGCGTTGCCAGGAAGGGTTTGGAGTGGCTCTTGGTTGGCCAGCCTTGACAGCCGCCTCTCAATACCCTGCCAACCTCCTGCTGCTACCAGAGTGCCCAGCCACGGCTTGGGGAGCCGCGGAGAGCAGCTCTGAGAGGGACACACGGTCGGTTCCTCAGCACGACTGCAGCCCCGCTGCCAGCGCCCGGCTGTCCTTATTTCAGATGCTAATTGTTCTCCAGAGGAGGCCGGTGGCAATGGGGTGTGCTTCGCGAAGATAACGCCACTTACACTGCCTGGGAGCAAATGACAAGGGCTATCAATCCTCATGCTTCAGGGCTCAAACTGAATAGCATTTCAGGCTATGTGCAAACTGTTCTCCACAAAAACAAAGGCATGCAACATTCACTTGCTTCCTTAGAAATTCTCAAACTCAGATTTGGCCTATTAAGATGTTTGCCATTTTGGGGCATGGGAAAAGAGGTTAAGCCAAATCCTATCACAGCAGAATCCCCAGAGACGCCAGTTTTCCTGTTTCCTGTGCTTCAGAGCGGCCACTGAGTAGAATGGATTTCAGGTTGCAAGCCTTGGGGTGCGATGGATATGAGGAAGAAGCTCTCTGCAGAATGCAATGGAAGAATTAAAAGTCAACTGGCAGCACTTCTGCCCCTCTCACCTCTCCAGTTTGGCTCGCAGAATAAAAAATTTCAATTGAATCATGTCAACAGCAGAGGGTATCCTAATTGTCTCTGCTTCTACCCAGCAGTTCTTATTTCAACCTGACATCTCCCAGCAGCAAATTCCAGTTTTGCTTTATCTAATAAACTACAGAGAAATCCCAGTACCTTTTAAAAATCCTTTCTTTGGAGATAGCTGTATCTGATTCTCTAATAAGGATTCTATTAAGAGAAGCCTCTGCTGTGCTTTGTTAAGGAATTGATGCAATTTGATTTTTATTACATGAACAGAGTAACATGGATACTCACTGTCTCTGATACAAAAAGTCAGTGCAAAAAGTATTGTGCTTCCTCATGCAAGCTAAGATAAAGTAATTAACTTTATATTAAAAAAATATCTCTATTGAGATCTGTTCTGCATAATTCAACACCTTGTGCCAATTAAAGAGAACTTCTTTGGAAAATGGTTTAGGCTGTAATTTTATAAGTCCTCAGATTTGTGAGCAATTATATGCTGCTTTATGAATGTTTTAATGAGTGTAGTTTTTCAAGTAGAGTTTACACATTTATTTACTTTATTCATGAAGTAAGACTTTGTAGAAGAGCTCCTGGATCAGGCCTAAATCCTAGACTTGGTGCCCCCGTTAGGAATAGAGGAATTCCTGCCAAGATAAGAAAACTCCCCTCCACTATCCCCTCCTTTATCCTTCTCCCACCCCTCTTGCCCTTCCTAGCCCCTCAACACTGTCCTGGAGTTTGGATGGCAAGACCAGGGTTGATAAATTGGCACAGCCCTCTAGTGATTCACTGGTACGTTCTTTGGGGCTTTCCTGAGCTGCTGGAAAATTTTTAGGAGAAATTGAGAAATATCAAAATGAGCTGAGGGCCAGTTGGGAACTGGCTGAGAACCACTGAGGACAACACAGACCCCCTCTCTGGTGGATAGCTCCTGTGTGTTATTGCCTCTGGGAAGATGGTTTCTTCAGGCCCACTGGGGCATCAGGGTAAAGCCTGGCCGACCTGCTCCCCACCCCTGTGGGGAACAGAGCCTGGATGGGTGAGAAAAGTCCTGAGAGAAATGTTCAGGGTAGGTAGAAGTTGCCTGTCACCACAGAAAACCCATCTTAATGCTGTGGGCAGCTTGTGCCACTCCCCTGTAAGGCAGCAAACTATCACAGTTAGTCCTCCTCTGACTTTACTTTGTGGAAGAGCTCAAAATAGCTTAAAAATATACATTCAGAACAAAGCATTTCTTGTTATCCTGGGATGCAGCAAATCAGAATGGATACTTGATTGATGTGGCTTTCTCAGAAGATGTAGCGAGGATGACTGTGATAAATAAACAGTCCAGTACTGGCAACAGTAAAAGAAAAATCCATGGCATGGATGGATTAGGCCAACACCAAGCGATTAGGTGGTATGCAATCAACAATTAAATAGGATGAATACCATAAACATTAGGGCTAAGTTTTTAAAGAAGAAATTGCTAAATGAAGGTCAAAGAGAAGTAAAGACAGTTTCTTCTCTCAACAGCCTGTCTACTTACCTGGGCTGATAAGCTGCACACGAGGGTGACTCAGTTAAGAGGATAATCAACAATCCTCCAAAGCAGACAAACTCTGTCACTGAGCCATTCAAGAGTTTCATTCCCCCTATGAATGAGGATATGCATAGCTTGCATATCTTTATCCCAGTATATGCCATAACTTTACCCTAGTATTTGGGCTTCCATAGAAATGCTCTCCCTTTCTATCTATATATCTATTATCTGTATAAAATCTCTATCTCTATCCATGTCTTTATCCATATGTCTTTGCTCCTCCACCTGTTTAGATATAACTAGAAGATGCTTAAGGTTTTTTCTAGTATTATTTATCTATTATAATATTGCTAAGCAGCCCTAATTAAATAAGATCCAAATAATACATTAGTTTCCACTAGAGATATCTACTATTTATTTGGGTGTTTCTCAGACACTCATGTTTCACTCAGTAAATTTCACTTTGAGCCCATGAGCACTGATCAATCCAGGGTGCATTGTCTTAGTTTACTTCCAAACTACTTCGAAGATGTTAAATGGGGTGAAGGCCAGTACATCCCTTCAGCAGCTTTTCCTGAGCAGTTATCACTGTACCCAGCATGCTCAGCACAGGGGATATGTATATACAAACATACTCACTTTAAGTAAAAGACTCTGACCTAAAGAAATTACATATTTAGACAAGTAAGACATGGAGTGGGTGGAAGAAAATTAGACTCTTCTTGCCTCTAAGTGGGAGAAAAGAGAGGAAGATCTGACGCACAAGTATTAAATAATATTAGAAGATCTTTTTATAGCACAAAAAATGAAGTTGCTTTCAAAATTCTATATAATAAAAATGGCACAGCACCGTAAGAGTAGAGTCATGTATATGTGTATTAGGGCACCTGTAGTAATAGATCTTGTATCTGTCCTGAAAGGGCAATATACTACCCAGCTACAAAGAACTTTTACACTAATACAATTTATAAAATGGTATTGATTTACTCTTGCAGTAGAAAAGCATGTCTCATGCCAGTGAAACAATGAACTGGTAAAAATATTCTGGGTAGTGGTCTGTAGAAGAGTTGAAACTACATTTAGCTCTTCCATAGATAAAGAAAGGAATAATTTTTCACTTTCATTTCTGTGGGTTTTTTTTTTTTCCTCTATGTTTTAATATTTAGGAAGGGATATGCAGAAAAATCAACTCACCAGTGAGTAAATTTGGGATACAATAAGGATTATTAAAATGAATGTTATATGTTCTTTGAAGCCATCTATATGATCCAAAGACTAATGCAATTCTCATGCACAGAGGGTCATTATTTTTTCTTCCTGTTATTATTCCATTTAGTAATCCCACAAAATCAGCATGTTTCAGTTAGGCTGGAACCCATAAAGGAAAATAATTGCCTGTAAAACAGATGCAACTTCTCCCCTGCCCCACCAGGTTGTCTGATTTTTATCTAATATTTGCTATTTGGATTGGGCCCAATAGTTTTGTTAAATATTTTTTTCCCCTATTTTCCAAACCAGCCTGTTGATGCCTATTATACAAGAGGGTGAGCTTCTGGTTACCGCTGTATACTACTTGCAAGTCAGTTAAACTAAGTGTTGACTCTAACTCTGCAACAGTATATTTGCACCTTGAATTTTTACTGTCTTTGTTAAATACTTCTATTTTTCTTAATATGGAATAATCATTGTGCTACAGCCTCTAGTGAGAATTAAGACAAAGGTACAATCACTTCAATGTTATTGTACTATTAGTCCTACATATTTCTCTCTGTCTGTTTTGGAATTTGAATTGCTTTATCTATCCCTGTATAATAGCCTGGTCCATAAGCATCCTGGCTAATGAAGAGAATCTGTTGTGGATTTGTGTCTTACATCCCTAGAGCTCTACCACAGTAATAGATTGAGTGCTGAGACCTACTTTTCCCCCCCGCCCCATCCCCCCTAAAATTCATTGAACCATCTGTGAGGTCTCTTTTGCTATGTCAGAATTGCTTAGAATTCTTCATAGATTCAGGGTTGCTGGCTGGAAGGACACATTATGGACTGTATAGACTGTATGAGTACATCGCCTTTTTCTCCTTTGAAATCTGAGCAAAGACAGAACAGCATCTGTGTGCAAATGCATGCAGAAAGGCTGAATCTTTTGGCCATATCCATGGGATTATGAGCTTAGAGATTCACTGGGGACAATCCTTCACTCTTGTGAAGGTCAACCAGTGTGCCCAAGGAAGGTCCTTCAGCCCTAACAATACCAAACAATCTATCAAATCCATCAGTAATCTATCAAAACCCCCTTCACATGAGTAGGAATCCAAGCACTGAATTGATTGCCTTTGTATGCCAGCTTTGTGACCTCTTCTAGCAAGAACATGGTGTAAAGAATTCTGTATTGCAGAGGGATGTTTGTAAGGATACATATTAGAGTTATGTTAATTATCCAAAGCACCTGGAGATCTTAAGAGGGAAACTGTTGAAGAAATGTAAAGCATCATTTTTATATTGAGAATTAGGGAACTGCCAAGGTTTTCTTGTCAAACAGGAATAGCAAGGTTTTGATTTGGGCTTTTTAAAGTAGCTTTTAATAAGCAAATACTTTAAAATGTGAAGGCTATTGACTTATGAACATTTGTAATCCTCTCTCTGTCTGGGGAGAGCTATAAGCTTCTTCATGCAAATGACGTGAAGAATAGTCTAAAGCCATTGATGGAATGCACCAGGGTAAGCTTTTTAATATGAGAAGCACCAATGAGGTTTGGAAACACATCTCCAATCTTTTTTTTTTTTCCCTCCAAAAAATGGATTAGTTATCTTTTGTTATTTTTAAGCCTTTTCTAGAGATCAGCTGGTGGCACTGATAAATTATCCATGGAGCTAGACAATCTCTGCTAATTCAAAGCACCCTTTCCCATCAGGGAGACTGGTCTGAATGGAATGTGTTACTTCCTATTGACATGATTTTATGAAAGATTTCCTTATGGTAACACTTGCCTCACTTCCAGTGCATTACTTTAACATAGCCTGTCATGGTGATGGAAAAGAGCATAGCCAGGGATGTCAGACCAGGAAGGTAATGCAGCAAAAAAAACCCCCCTACACATAACCTCCTACCTAATGTGCACCACTCTATGGTGCACTCTCCATACATAAAAATATGAGAACTGGTGCACTTTGAATGCTAGTACTGAGGCAGAACGGGGTCTACCTTCTGTCCTGTTACAAAAGGCAGATGGATTACCTCAAGTAATGCACCTTTGCAAGCAAACAGCACACAATACTAAGATAGTCATCAAACATCATGATTATTTTAAGCATGTTAGTGTTAATTTTGACACCTCAGTGAAATATATCTCTACTTTTATGAAGGGTGCCTATTTCTACTGTAAAATTAGTATTTCCAGAGAAGACTGTATTCCCAGATTGTTCATAAATTCTGTCTCTAGCACTGGCTGATACAACCTGCAAACACAGTGCAGGAAACCCCACAGTATTTAATTATGGAGAAGGTTGCCCACAAAAGCTGCTTTAACCTCTGGTAGTTAGAGCTTGTGCTTAAGCCTGAGGCATGTGGGTTTGTGGGTTTATATCCCTTTCAAGAATGCTGTGTTTTCTAAAATCCTTTTCAGAGGATTTTCTGGAGACTGTTGATTTTCTTACCCAATGAATATCCATTCATTCCCCAATACAGTGACATTATTGACTTCTGGGAAGAAGCTTCCCAGAATACCTATGCATCAAAAAGAAAATTCCTTCCTTTCTGTAAAAAGTTAATAAAATTGTCTTGCTTCCAGTGAAACAAAATATGAATATACATATGGTGTATATATAGACCACTCATGAAATGTTTATTTTTAGGTCGAGAGAATGTTAAAGATAACTCACTTTCATTTAATTTTACATATATCAGAAAATGTGATATATTATATGGTGATCAATGAAATAATTTTTTTGATGGCAAAAGGTCCTAGATTATTGTGGCTGGTGCTGTTACTATATGATATCCTCCATGGGGAAGTCTTGAGCTCTGAGCAACCTTATATTTTTGTTTTCCTCTCAGGGAGTTCAGCTGAGCTGAAGCAGTAAAGATGAGTACTGACTTGAGAAGCAATTTTGCAGTGTTGTTCAGCAGAAAGGGTAAGTCATATTTCCAAAGACTGTACTCAGATATCTCAGATTTGGCTTTGGATTCTCATCAGCCAGTTCAGAACCCAGTTTTATCTTGGTTTAATTAGCCCAGCAATCAGTTACATGGGAGCGTTTTTGTCACTATAACAAAATTTTCAAACTACATGTCCTGCCACAGAAAAGAGGATGGTCTGTGGCAAGCTGTGGGGAAGAGCAGCACCACTGCATCTTACTTTACTTAGTAGGAAAAGGTAGAAAAAAAATCTGTTCAAAATAGAGAGGTGCAAGCATTTTCTCCGTTAACATGCAGTGATCCTTCCTCCTATGGGCTCAAGGCAAGAAATGCCATTTTAAGAATGGGAAAAGAAATCTAGATGTATTCCTGCCACTGGTGTATTGATCTGTATTCCCCCCTTTTTTTTTTTTTTTTTCCCATACTTAACACTTCCCATAATTCTTGAAACCAAGCAAAGGAGTGCAGAGGTGCTGCAAATGATCTCATGGCAACTTAAAATTGCAAACATGTAGGGAATGTAGCAAGTATAGGAAACAGTTAACTCTGAAAGGATTTGATATTACAGCAAAACAGCAGTAGCAAATTGCACCTGGATTTTCTTTCATTATTCTGAACCCTTTAACCTGGAAGGTTTTAATCCCCTGGTCTGATAAAGAACAGCAGGCATGACTTTAGCACCACTGTTACTGTTTTATCCACAAAAGGGCATTGTAAATGTAAAACAAGGAACAAGTGCTAATTACTTCTGTTAAAGCTCTTATTTTCACAGTAACCTAATACAGCTAACATCCAGGGCAATTCACCGTGTTCCAAATACTTAGGGCCAGATTTTACATTTTTTCTTCATCATGGTAAAGGTACTGGAATTATGTAGGGACAAACAATACTCACTGGGGCCTTTAGACTCTTCCTCAAATGACTTATGCAGTGTCTCCTTGAAGTACATAATACAAACAGTATCTGAGTGATGTCTAAGTTTTGCTCCCTGGTGCACACAGCTCTCTCTAAGAACTGCCACAATATTCACTCTTTCTGTCTTTTCTGTCTTGATTTTTTAAAATTAGGATGACTGTTAAAAAGGATTTCCCCTCCTCTTTCTGGTAGAAGTATTGGCATTTCAGGGAACAATGAAGCAAAATCTCCCAGATCATGAAATAACATTTTGCTTTGCCAGGATAGTGCTCAGGAGTTGCAATTCAGATCCATTACACATCTTGTGGCCAGTCTCCTGTGTAGGATTTAATTTTCCAATCTTACTGGACCACTGTGGGACACAGTTCACCATGGCAGACACACTGCTGGGGTAACCTGGTTTCACTTGCCTCCACAAAGATGTGGGCCAGTTAAAGGGAGCCCAGGAAAGTGGGCAGAGAATGATGAGAGTTTTTAAAGGTATGAGCTATGGGGGCATAACTTGACTTGGTAGTCAGGAGCAAAAGAGAAGGAAGATGAAGACACAAGAATAGCCACGGTATTTAATTTGAATATTTTTCTACATGTGCATAAAGCAAAAAGTATAAGGCTGCCATGGCCATCAGGGATGTATTTCAGTTAGACCTCCAGGGACAAAAGGTTATTATAATAGTACTAACAAGTAGGGGAGGTCTCCTAGTCTTTAGTGCTGGGGTCTCTTAAGGAAAACTTGGTTCAAAGCAGAAAGCTGCTGAAACTGTTTTAGGATGGATGAATAGATTTCTTGAGGTCCCTTACTATTAACCTTTTGGGAAATACAGGCAGTTTAACACGTAACTACCCTGGTATTTACCTGGGCCAACAAATTTAAAAAAAAAAAAAAAAAAACCAAACAAAGAAGAGGAACTGTTTTCTGGCCTGTTTCTGTGGCAGTAGTAGTCCCACTGTGTAGCCTGCCTGAGCAGACCTCTTCATGAAATCTATGTACATTTGTACCACTTTATAGTTAGCTTAATAATTTATCAATAGTTAATATTTCAAAAGAGTAAAGTAGAAAATCAGATAAAATTTTTATACCTGCTATTAAAACTTGAATAGATCATTGAGAGACAATACAAGCAATCATTGCCCCACATCTATTTACTGAATCAGCCTGGCTTCAAGCAAAAAGGAACCCTTTCATTTTATTTTGTGCTAGACATGAGTGTATGTGTACTGGTCTCACAGTGACAATGGCCTCTCCCAGATGTAACCTTTCAACTGGTCACCAGCTCCTGCCAGGTCGCTGTTAAAACAAACTCCAAAACCTGTCACATGGTTACTTAATGGTTTTTGTTACTGCTGTGGTACCTGATTTATCCAAGATATGATCTTTCAGCTAGTGTAGTGCTGAGTCATGAAGTTTAAAGTCTCTGCTGCTACTAATATCAATGGCACTCATCTGATTTGTAATATTTTGCTTCTTTGATGTGTCATGGCATAATTGACTGAAAAATCTCTAACCTACCCTGCCATCACCTTACATAGAAGCTGTTGTTCCCGACATAAAAAATAGTAATAACAAAATAATTTTAAAAGAAAGGAAGGACACCAGATAGAAAAACAAAAAACAGCTAAAATGTTAACTCAAGCAGTATTAAAATAGATCTTAAGAAATTTTAGAGGCTTTTGTTTGGGGTATTTTTTTGCTTATTCAATAAAACTGGCAGGAGTAATATAATAATCTGTATAGTACTTTATAGCAAGTTTAATGCAGTCTAAGTCCATTAAGGGACCTTTCCTCTGCTTTTTTGAAAGAGGTCTTGCAATTTTCTTTTTCAAGAGAAACTCTGTTCACTTTTTTACCAGTTTTACAGCTTAATGCACTGAGTCAAGTACAAGGTGAAGAGTATCTTTCTTAGGAAGTCAATAAACTCCTACTACAATAAGTCAAAGCAAATTTGTCGATTTTGGTGGTAACAGAAGAAAGGCAAAGACAAAACTACTGCTGCATGTACCTGTGGCTGAAGAAGAGCACAGATCTGTAAACTGGTAATCAACTCCCAGTTGTGGTCAAACATCTTAGATAAGGAAGCAACAAAAAATAGAGTAATCAAAGAAGATAATTGAGGGAATTGTGTCTAAAAAACTGCACCAAAGTTGAAAGGTGTTAGAGGTTTATTCTCAAAAGGTAGTGCTTTTGTACTGTGCAGGGCTTTTGAGAACCTTTTCATGGTGTGCTGAAGCAAGCTTGGAGTGTTGTGGATGGATGTGCATGTGAAAGGTGCCACCTTTTGGGGCCTGCCCCAGTTCGTGTTGCAGGCATGGCTGCAGTGCCGTGTTTGTGTCATTCGGTGGCAGAGAGGACAAGGCGAGGTCTCCCCCTGGTGCTCTGACCCACGTGGGCTCCCAGGATTTCTCAACAGCCTGACATTATTGCTTTTCTGTTTGTATGTTACTCTTGAGAGGCGGCGGGCGTTGGCCGAGTGGCGTAGGCCCCCGCCTGTGGAGCCGGCTCCTCCTCTGAGGACACCGGTTCGAATCCTGGAGGAGCTCGCTGTCACCGTCCGAGCTGCTCCGCCGTGGCAAGATGAGCCTCAGGAGTAAAGGGAGTGGGGCCAGTTCTGCGCACACTTGGCCTCCCTTAAAAAATCCATTGCGCAGGCTTATCCCAAGATCTTCGTTCGCGAAGTCCAGCCAACAACAACAAGCATGTGAAAGGATATTCACACCCTCTGACTTAGGCACATTTGCTATTTCACTAATGGAGCCTGGCATTGGACAACTCCACATGCCCAAGTCAGAATTCTCCATGAGCAACAGAAGGAACCATGATCTGTCATTTGTAACATGAAAGTTAGATGGTGTGACTATGGCCTGTTCTCTAATGCAGGGTGCACATGCGAGAGAAGCATGTCTTCTCTTGTCTTCCATTCAAAGAAGTTTTGTACAGGTTAATTTCTGGAGTTAAAACTGCCATTTGAGACTTTTTCTAAATAGCAGGTAAGAAAACTTGCATCACATGAGAGTATTCTCATTCATTTGCATGGGAAGGAAAAGGGAAGAAACCAAACATTACCTATTCTGAGTCTTTGCAAAGTCTTTGTGCCTCTCAACATTCACTCACCTGAAGGCAATGCATCCTGCAAGAATAACAAAGGAGGTGGCTGAATTGCTGCCCTATCAGTTACAACGAATTCCCTTTGTCCCCAACCATTCCAATAGTACAAGCACTTATTCGGTAAAAAGATGATCTAAACCTCTTTGATGTTAATAGGTCTGTTTCTATTGACTGCAGCAAGTTTTGGATTAGGCTGTGAAGATTTTATTTCTGCATGCTGCTTGCTTAACTGGTCATACAGCGTTTCTTATTACATGCCTGTGAGGGAAAATGTGCCATCTTCTCACTAGAGCATTTACTAGGCTTAATCTTTCATCTTTAATTATTTACTAGGGATGTGTTTTAATAGTCAAAACCGAATGCTACCAAAAAGCTCCATCTGAAATATTTTCTCACATGGAGAATATTTGCTTAAAAGAATCAGATACTGTAAACTTTAGAATAGCAGTCAAAACTTATAGCTATCAGAAAGAAAACAAGAATTATAAGTACACTGATTTCATATTGATTTAACATTCATCATTTTGTATTGTTAACATCTCTAAAGTTATTTGAAAAAAAATATTTTACTGACTGTTAATTCCTGCTATGCCATTGAAAATATTTGTGATTTGAGTAAACTTTTTTTTTTTTACTGAAGCTTTACAGTGACTTTGTAGATAAATCACTTACTTAAAATATTTATGCATTATAGACTATGGAGAAAAAGAAGTTCTCATATTCTTCTAGGATTAAGACATTTTTCACAAATGGACAATAAGAAAGGTTTAATTTTTTCTAGACTTAGCTAAGAACAATATAAAAATGTTACAGTGTCAAATCCCCAAACGATAAAGTAATATGAGATTATATTTGTAGTGTTAGGAAATGGGATTAGTGTCTGGGATATTTGTATAGTTGGAACAACAGGAGAGAATGGCATTTCTCATTCCTCAGAAAGGAAAAGAGCATGTGTGTGTGTCTGTGTGTGTGTTTGTGTGTGTGCATGTGGTGCCCACCACCAGATGGTATCTCTTGCTTCCACTGGACTACATGTCCTAACCCCAGGGTAAGAAACTTGGTGAGGTCTCATCTCTTACTGACATACCAAAGGGTGGATGGGTGAACTAGAGGGACCCTACAGGTTTTATCAGCATTAAAAGGGGGAGTCCAGCTCCGTTCCATGCCTGTCCTGGATACTGAGGATGAAAGGGCTCCCTTCACTGAAAAAAGCTACCCAAGGAAGGTGTCAGCCACAGCTGAGGACCCTTATGGCCTCCCCGTGAAAATACCTTGAGACAGTGGGTCCCCAAAGTATGATGAGGAGAAGATATGGCAGTGGGCTCACCCCCAGGGTAGATAGCACAGGTTTGCACTAGAGGTGTCTTGTTTCTGGCTCCTGTCACACCACACAGCTAGTGGGGTTTAAGGCTTGTCCTTGCCTGAAGGCTCCAGGCTGTGGATAAAATGCATAATCAACCTCAGCAGCACTGCCTGAGGATGCAAATATCACTGTAGCTGGTGATTTTTGGGGTCAGACACACAAGATCCTCTGCCCCCTCCTCACCTGTGTTAGTGAGCAACTCAGGGGAGACAGGTCAGCCTTGTCACAGAGACTAGGCAATAAGATAAAGCCAGGCCAAAAAGAGTTCTCAGGGATTTTCTTTGGCCTGTTGGATATATTCCACTTCTTGACACACACAGTTTAATTTATTTGTAGTTAAAGATTAATTTTTTTTCTCTTGATAAGACTCCCAGTTCAATTCTCCATTTAGACATTTTGTATAATTAATGTTTTTGCTGCTGGGTTTAATTTTTTTTTTCTTTTCTTTTTTTTTTTTTTTTTTTTTTTAAACAAACCCTGAAACTGTTGACATAATTTAGCAATGTACAAATTGCATGTAACAAATTTTCCTAGGACAGATGTATGACAGAAGACCTCTTTTGAAGGAATGACCTTTCTGCAGTAAATAACCTTTCCTTTCCTATCCTTGGCACTGATTTACTGTTCATGTAGCAACAAGTTGCAATTATAAATGTCTTAACTTTTTAGGGAGCAACTCTGGAAAGACGAAAAGCCAGATTGTTGGCCATTGTTATATGTATTAAACACTGTTCCTTGAGATGCAGAGTACCATTTAATCATGCTATTTACAGAGATACCAAAGACTGAGACTATTCAGTGTGTAAATGTGTAACAAGCAACACTGCATGATGGTGTTCAGAGGATATTAAATCCCATCGTTTTGGAGAGAGCAGCAGACTTTCTCTCTTCCTGGTGTTTCTGTCTCACCTTCTTTAGCCTGTGGCATTTATTTCTCCCTAGTGAGACTAAGCCACAGCTAGAAACACTCTCTTGCAATACTGATTCTCAGGCAGGTGCTTGAAATACCTGAATTTATTCTCATTTATACATTGAAGCTTTGTTGCACTGCCAGAAGCATGTAAATCACAGCAAGACCCATCTTTGACTACTAGTTTTGATGTAAATTGCTGTACAATAAGCAAGAAATGAACTAAAAGCTACAAAGCGGGTTCAAAGAAAGTCCTCCAAAAGACAGTTTAAATTTTATGTTATCCAGAAAACATATGTCCCTTTTACCAAATCCCCAGCTGTGACAACTGATGTGGCAGTTCAAGAAAGAGGACAGACAGTTTCTATGCTATTAATATCCCTGAGTATTTAGAAGTTGACAAAGAAATTTGCATGTGAAGCTCTACTTTGACATTGTCTACTCCTCAAACTTTATGACGGTGTGAACCTTTGATTTCACCACATTGCCAGGGCTGGAGGTGACAGTGAGGGAGATCATGCTTGGGGTATGGAACCTGAATTTCTTCTTCTCCTTTGGAGCACTGTTTTGTGGGAGGAATGTGGGGAATGGCACTTCAGATGATGGTCTCTCCAGAGATCTGCACACATGGATTCATCTTGTGCACACTGTACTGGTAGCAAATTGGCTGTAGTTTCTTCCATTGTTGCCAGTGGGAAAAAACTGACAGGCTTTTCACAAACCTGGGGAACCTATTAGTGCAGTTTGGAAGAGTTCGCTAGGACACACTGCTTAGAGCCAGATTTAGTCCATGGTATCTTCACAGCACTGGCTGTGAAGAATAAAAAAACATATAGAGACAACAGGGGAGAAGGAAATGTTAGCTGTAAGCTAAAGGGAAAGAGACAAAGGGAAGACAGAGTAGCAAAAAGTGAAACTTGTGTGCTGACTGCCTTGTGACACTGGGAGGAGGCAAAGATGAGGTCTTCCAAGTTCATTCACTACACAAAGAGAATCTTTGTTGCTGCCAATGTGCATTCAGCTAATTTCAGGTTTTCTATGCACAAATGAAAACTTTCTCTGTCCTAGGCTCATGAATACAACATTCTTCTCCTTACCTCTTAGAAGTAGTGCCTTCTCCCCTGTTCCCTTTACAGGGCTCCGAGTGCTACCCATTAGCATCCTTCCCTCAGGCCTTATAATGGTGATTTCTTGCTGTTGGTTTTCTTTCTATCTCTTCACAGCCCTCTGCACTTTATAAGAAGACATTATTATGTCTATGCATGATTAGAAGCTAACAGCAATATTCTTAACCTGCATCACTGTAAAACATAAAGAAGACTAAACCCTAAAGACTATATTGTCTGGCTAATAGCAGACACAGAGTTTACATTGCGAATGAAATCAGTTCTGAACAGTGGTAAAAATGTTAGACATTATTGCCCTCACATTGCACAAACCCCAGTCAGCAAGTGCAGGAAGGACAGGAGAAGGTCAGGGCAAGTGACTTATTTGGAAATCTGGGCCAGTGTAATTTAGTGTCTTAAGCAATGTGTTTGACCCATTACTTCAAACTGTGATTACAAGTCTATGATACTAACACAGCCAACATCCCCACTACCAGAATTTTCCCTGGAAAACAAGCTTGAACCTTTCAATCCATAAGTATACGTGCATTAATTGCCGGAGTCTAATTGGATTTGAGTTCAGTATAAATCTCTGGTACAACTAAGTTTTTCATTTGGTCTGAATTTTTGGCCTAACTTATGGAAATAACCTGGCAGGTCCCCTAGCTTGAATTTGTTCACCTTTGGTTTGTCTAGAAATATCAAATGGTTCATGTGGATACCCACTAAACCCTTGCTTGACCAGACAGACCTGGTTTGCCAAGATCCTAAATCAGGTTTTACTGCCAACTTCTCCCCTCCTCCATTTTCTGCATTGTTGAGGTGGTACAGCTATTTAATATTAAATTTAAAGGCAAACAATTTGTATTCATCTCTCAAAGGAGAAGGAAAAATAAGCAAATGTTCTATTTCGATTGTGTGCATTTATATTTGATAAAAATGGTTGCAATTTATATGCAAATTGAGCATGACTCAGCCTCCTGGCAATTTGTCAGTAGGACCCTCATCATCACAAAGCATTTATGCCCCTACCTATGCAGCCCTGGGGCTGTCTGGAGGCATTTTAGTGGAGAAGCCAAATTCTGCTTTAAGGGTTGTAAACACATTCAAGCAATGTGTTTACACACGTACAGGTCTGATTTACCACCTCTCCCCAAATCACCGGATCATCTTTGCTCATTCCCAAAGATGTTTTCTTATACAGTGCCGCTTTTCATAACCTCTCCTTTGCCACACAGGCTCAGTGGTAAACGTGTCTTGGCTTTAAAGCACTGACCTCCACAGCTTCTTTGGTATACTCACAGTGAGCTTGGGATTGAAACCTCTTCTTGGGCCCCATAAGACTACTTATTACTACCTTTTTACTACATACTGTTACCTCCCTCAGTGCTCTACAGCCTTGGGATATGGCACCAAAAGCATGAGTACCACTTCTCAGATCTACTGAAAAATGCACTTGGTCACCATCCTGCTCTTCCTCAGTGTTTTTCCTGACAGTTTTCTGCCATTACCCTACTAATATCATTATCTTTCCCATTTTCCTATCTTCCTTCAACAACAAAAACTGAGGAACACAGAATACATCTTGTGTCTTTTCTCCCTGACCATCCTACCATGTTAGGTGGACATTTCATAATTTGTCTGGGAAAAGACCCATTTCTTGTGTCTGTGTGCCCTTCTTTAACCCTCAGATTGCAGAAGTACATTTAGGGGTATAAAAGCAGGGCACGACCTCCACAGCCCTCGGTCTGCTGCTGATATGCATCAACATGTGGACACCATGAAGAGAAGCAGACCACCCTACTGGCAAAACAAGGTGCTAGACAGATGACCCACACGTGGGTTCAGGAAGGGTTCTCAAGAGGTATCACAGAGAAGAAAGCAGTCATGGCAGCCAAAAGAAATGACCAGAAGGAGAGATAGACAAGGCCAGCTCCAGGGAAGCCTCGACATGAGAGTCTGTAATGCAATACTGTCAGAAACAAATAACCCATCTAAACAATCCAAGAAGCAGATGTACAAGGAGAAGTAATAACGGAGCTCTTCTCTATACTGGATTTAATTTTGTTAAAGGATGGCTGGAATTAACTCTGGTTAGATAATGCATTTGTAAATGCTAGTATAGACAGTCTGCAAACATTTATTCCCCAAGATGAATGTTTGTGGCTTACTGAACTGGCTGGCTAACACAAGTTAACTGGCAATCAATTATAGCAGTGATATACTACGACAGGGGAACCGAAACCACCCATGACTTGGTGTGCTGTTTGTGATTGTTAATGGATTAAAAAGTGAGCTCTTAAAGAGAAGATGAAAAAAAGTGCATGTGTTTTAGACCGGTTGTTTGAGGGCCTTTGTATTCGCAATAGCTTTACAAGCATAGGCAGAAGCAATCTTTGCTTTGTACCTGTGAGAAATCAGAGGAGGAAATTAGTTTTTATTATTAGCATTGTCACACCAAAAAACCAGGGTCATTGAAAAAGCCAGTGTGCATTTTTCAGATCACCTTATCTTCCCAAGGAAGAAAAAGGCTATTAATGAAAGAGAAATTAAAAAATATAAATCAACATATATAGAGAACCCTGTAAAAAATATAATTATAGTATGTCATTTATGATGAGAATGAAAGTTTGCAGCTGTAGATTTCAGTAGCACCGGTGCAAACATTTCAAAGTCAGCTGCAAGGTATTATTTATTAGATAGTTTCATTTGAATTAAACTCTCCTTAAAGTTCCAGAAAGAATGCTCACACCTACATTTTTCATCCAAGGTTTTGCAATTCTGGGTGACATTCTCCTTCTCTCCACTTCTCTCTACCCTCCCAGAGATGAGAGACTAATCCTATATAGAGCCACCGTAGATATAATTGAACCCCAGGGTGCCAGTGCGGTACTGCTTTGACATGAATTCCATATAAAAGTGTTTCTGTTACTCTACATTTATGCTGTCTGTGGATTTTAGTGGTGATTTACAATATTGATTGATTACTATCTATCTTCCTTGATATTCTGCTTTGCATTCCACTTCAGAGAGGCTGAATTAATCACTGACAAGACTAGCAGTCTTAAAAGTACATCATGAAGCCACATTGTTTTATTAGTCACATATTCTGGTAACATATTGTTTATAAAAATGGCATTCCTCCATGGATCCAAGCGGTAAAATTCATGGACCTCTGGTCAAAAAAAACCAATCCAAGCCAAAACCAAAAGAAAAAAAAGCAAATTAAAATTTAGTTAATCTGAACTGTCTTTTCCTCTCATAAATTAAATCCTTGTAAAAAATCCCTTCAAGTGTACCTTAATGAAACTTCTACTCTGAAACTCTCCTCTGTAATTTTACAAATCAAAATGCTTTATCTAAAAATCCCAGGGGAAAAAAAAAACCTTCATAAATTTTCACACATCTATTTTTTTTTTCCAGCTAGAAATATTCATTATGATTTATGAGTATCTTCAGCCTCACAGTTGCATTTTAGGCATATTTTGACAACCTGGTTTGAAGGAAGTCAAGCCATTAGAAATAATTTAAGAATTTTTTTTATAGATAACATACTGGTTCTTGGAAAAAACACATCCTACAGGTTTGCTCTGTCCTTGCAAAATCACCTTGGCTGATTAGTGACACTCTCTTATTCTACAAAACCTACATAAATTAAAGGAATGTTGATGTTGCTACTACACATTTTGGTGGTAACTGAGAGGTTCCATTGAGCTCAGTGACATTCAGATCAGGATAATTGCTTGCAGTCATGTAGTGGTATCCAGAATGGTTAGTTGATGGTCTGCTTGGCACCACTACTAACAAAATGCTGCAGTTTCCTGCTCATCATCTTTCTCTCACATATTATCTGGTCGGGAGTGAATGCTGATGAACAGGCAGGTTGCTTCTCAACATGAGGAAACTGCCTTTTCTAAACTGTCCCACTACTTTTCTCCCTGCATTCAATCTGTACAGACTGTAAGGGGTCCATGGGAGATGGCCCTTTCAGCACAGGTTTTACCTTTCATGCTGGGGCAATTCTTTCTCCTGATGTGTTCCCGTCACAAAGGCTGTGTTTTTAAGACAGAGAAACCCAAGACTCCACATAAAAAAGTTGTTTAAACTTTTATTAAAGTGACAAATCTTTATCAGGCAATATCTGAAGGTCATGTTCTAACACACTGATGTGTAAATAAACCGGATACACTAAATGAAGTTAAGAGGCAGTTGAAAAACAAAGTTTGTGGGGGCAGGAGAGCTCTGGGATTATTGTCCTTCATGTTGAAACATGACCAACTGCAATGATGTTTAGCTGACAAACACTTCAAGTACATTCCTGAAAAGCAGTGTGCTAGAAGCTGTGACTTGCAGTTCTGTCAGAGGCAGTAGAATTTCATGGCGTACTCTATCCCTGAAAAAGCAGGTAAACATCTCTGTAGTGTGCATTTTGCACTGAGTGGTTAAGAGGAAATGATGGGCATAATTACAGTATGTGCTTTGTGCTATTAAGCCAGACAGCCAGTTAGTTGACTGTGTGCCCCAGGGCCAGTTTCTAAGTTATCTCCACCAAAGTGGAAACCAAACTTAAGTTTAATTTTATCTGACTTGTAGGATCTGGTGTGCACATAATTTGGCAAGAGCTAATTTGATGGTAAACAGCTTTTAACATTTCACATTAGATTAGAACAGGATATGCTCTAGAGGTTTTGGATGATTATTCACTAAACAAACAAGCAAACAAACAAAAATCTGTAGCATCTAGAGCTGAACTGCTGTAAAGAAAATTAAATTTAAGATAAAGGAAAGAGAGAATCAGAGAGAAGATGGCTGCTAGGGAGGTGAAACAACTACATGGGGCATATAAGTAAATGCAAATTCATCTATTTTTTCATTGATTCTCTATATTGTTTGGTAGGCAGATCTGCAGTATCACTATCTCAGTTCACACTCTTTTTGTGGTGCATGTGAACATTTATCCCAAAAGTTGAAGACATTTGTGAGGGAATTTGGAAAGCACCTGCCCAACACAGGAACATGTTTTGTATTGACTTAGGAGAGACATTTTTCCTGAGTGTCTTGTGTTAAAATTTAATATATCAAGGCAATTCATTATATAACCTGAAGTTATTGAAGTGCTCCAAAGTCATCTGTGGTTGGTCATTCAACTAGTCTGTTACTCCTCCCATTCCCCCTGTGTTCCACACCTCCACTTGTGTTCCTCAACCTTTTTATAGCTGTCGTCTCACTATAGGAAATATTTTACTCAATGGCCATACTCCACAAAGCACCTTGTCAATCTCACACCCACGCTGCCACCAGCTTCTGTCACTGCCTCATTTTTGCCTCAGTTATTTCCATCTAAGTGGTTTATTTTTGTAAATTCAATCTTTCCTCTTTTATTGTCCTGAAATGGCTATTCCTAAAGTCTCAAATGTCTTTTTGACCACATTTCAGGTCTTTTGGTCATTTAAATCCTCTTTATCTTCTCAATAGCTTTTGCTAGTCCTTCCATAATGATACATTTCCTAGTCTTTCACGATTCTTCCAACCTCTCAGGGTGCCCATCCTCCCTGCAGCATCAGAGTTCTCTCACTAGCTCAAACTTGTTCAATTGCCATTTTCATGGAAATGATTCCAGGCTCTTCTTACTCCTAGTCTGCCTGCATCCATGCCTCCTTTCTTTTGCATTGCAGGTTGTCCCCAGTCAAATGGATCAAGTGAAATGGCCAACTCCAATCTTTCATGGAAACCTCCTTTCACTCTCTGTGATCTTACATAACTAATGTTGTTGCCCAGTTCTGATGTCAGTTTTACCATGACTAAATCAGAACAAGGAGCATGTGTATGTGTGTGCACACTTGAGCTTCCTCTCACATGGGTGAGAAATAGATGACAATATCTGTGAAGCAACTGAGGTACTGTTTTTATGCAGTTATTTTCAAATACTGATTTACCAATTCTGGAAAATATAAGTGAAAATTTCAAAAGGAAGAGACAGATCAACAACTCGGGGGAGTATAACTGATTATATAAACAATTTAGACTTTTCCCTTTGATTTTTGCAAGCTTATTTTTACCTGTGTTTTATTACAAAAGCCTTCTCCATTACTTGACTATTTGTAAAGCTTAGATTCAATATATGAAATCTGCAGCCTCTCTTCATAGATAACATCACTGACAGCTCAATATATTTTTCCCCTTTGGTGGAAAAATGAAATGAGGCAAACCTTGGAGTTAATGAAGAAAACACAATGGATATTGAACAATGAACCACTTTTATAAATTAGAAGTTTTTCTTGCAGGAAGGAGAATAGCATACACATGGTTCTTGACTCATTTTAAATGGTCATAGGACTTTCTTGAGGACTCCCATAAGCTGTTATTCATAGTCCTAGCAGCAGTGATTTAATGGGTTTTTGTGAAGTCAGGCTGCCTATGCTGAGGCAGTGATGCCTGATCAGATCACTATAGCTTATTGTTACAGTAAGTAAAGGGCTTTTATATATATATATATATGAAAATGATTTTCCAGCTATGGAATAATACCAGGTTATCTGTGCTTGAGGAATTACAGTGACCTTTGGGTCAATGGGATCTGCAGTAAGTCACAATGGCAGGATAATTACATTATCCCTAAATTGTTTCTCATAGATGAGCATCATTTGGTTGCATGTCTACTAGAAAAGATGAACCCACAAAGCTGCCACCAAGTCCCTCAGTTGTTGCTGGTGTGGAAAATAGTGGTCCTAGGCATGCTGAGCAATTTTTAAGACTTGGCTTTTCTCCCAACATAAGTTATCTCTGCTCCATTGCACATCTCCACTTTAAGAGCAACTCTGTTATATTTTCATTTTTCCCTTTTGACTCATCCTATCTTGCTGATCAGCACTCATGACTTTTGGCAGGTGAGAACCACAATATTCAGTGCACGATCTGTGACATCTTTTGGAGGACGTTCTAAGGAGATGTGAACTAAGGTGCTGGTGACATAATTTTCCAGTGCTTTTTGGACTAACTTGTCCAGTCAGTCAACTTGAACAGTTGAGTCCTTATCCAGAGGTTCTCTGGTGTTTGGAAATACCCTCAGGGAAAAATAATTGTGTTATGAAAATACTGAAATTATTATTTTTTGATTATAAGAAGTGCTTCAAAGACTGAACATAGACTGTCATGTACATACATGCTGAGTTTGTCACTTGAGCCTTGTCCAGCGTTTGCAGTCAAAAAGGCTTTCTTGCTTCTTGGATCTGTATTTTTTGCACAAAATCCCTGTCACAGAAATTAGTGCAGCTAATGTTCAGACACCGGATGTTTTCGATGCTTTCAGTCTAACTCACTGTTAAAGAAACACATACAACAACACATAGCTCTGCAAGCCTTCCTCTAGACTATAGCAAAAGGCTAACCTCTCTTTGCAGCAAGACAATTTTCTACTCACTAGCCAGAAAATCCTCAACATTAACTGGCTTTTCACTGACAGAGCCCTGTAAAGAGATGTTATACTAAAAACATTCGGTCCCAAAGTATACTAAAAATTAGTGCAGCAAGCTGTCATAAGAAGCCCCTCATAGTGAGAAGCAAATACTGCTTCTCTGAAAAAAAAAGTCAAAGACTTGAAATGCTATGACTTCTTGGGCATACTTGCTGTGACTTATCCATTAACACATATCCAGTGATACCACATGGTGCAGCATTAACCAGGACACTTCTGATGCCCTGTGTAGTGCTCTTCTCAGGATTATGGTCCTGGACATCAGTCTTTTGCTGGATGTTTATTTATGGCTAAAGCATCCTTATATGCAACAGCCAGTGCTGAAAGAAAGTGCCTAAGTCTTTGGGATGCCCTCTGGACCTTGCAAGTCCCAAATGGATCAAGAAGTCCCTTGGCCACATATTCTACTGTCTCCTGGTGTTTGACCCACTAGAAACATGGCTTTACTATCCATTCCTGCTTGTGTCCCTACATGGATCTGAAAAATTAGTGCATGGTTGTTATGGTCAGTGAACCTGGTGCTGAAGTACTGAGGGCACACTGTTGGCAAGGACTGTTCAGTTTAAGCACTTACTGAACAGAGATCCTATTTTCTAAAAATGGTACCAACAGAAGCATGTGGTCAGTCTGCATATGAAGTGGTTGAAATGTTGGCTGATTTCACTCCTTGCTTCTAGGAATGCAATTTAGAAAAAGGATACCGAAGCTGAAATACTTAAGAGTGTAAAAAGCCTGGGGCTCTGTGCCTGCATCTTAACTTTGCTATAGGCAGAATTTTAGAGAAAAATTGCTAAGGGCTATTGGCCATATAGGCATGTAGAGAGAGAAAAGCAAGAAAGTGAGAAAAAGTGCAGTCAACCATGCACCCTTCCTCTACAGAAGAATTTTTGGAATCATTTTCTGAACAAAAGCTGAATTCTTAAATTACTCTTGTGATTCTTAAGTGACTCAGTATAGTAAGTGGCTCTCCCAGAAGCATTTATTTTTGTTAATTCTGCCAAAATATACACAGAAATGAGTTTCGCTATTGACTGGTAACTCAAGATACTTCTTTTTTTCCCCAAAAATTTTCAGCCATTTTCATCTTTATGTTTTCTTATTTTCTGCTTGTGGTTTTAATTGGAAAGATCAGTCCTGTGAGAGGATGCCTAATTGAGAATAGTAGTGAGATAATGAAGGAGGCCATTTGTCAGATCACTTGTTGCATGGTTGTTGCTTCCCTTGACATGCTTGCCTAGGGAGGAGACAAGCTGCCCTTCTTCCATGATTTTCCAGTTCTGCTCGTGAGAAAACAGGAGTTTTACATTGTCAAGAGGCAGAACAACCCCTTGCTGCTGCCTGAAGTCATGCCCAAGCCTGAGCAGTGCATCACACTGCAAGTTCCTTGTGTGTAGGGGCTGGCAGCAGCACTGTCACAGCTGGCACTGAGTCCGGGGGGGATGAATTATTAAAACCTAAATGACTCTGGCTGTGGTATTCCCCCAGATATTCTGTTTCCAATCCAAAACTGTAGGTTGTCCTAACTGTAGAATCTAAATGTGGTCACTGTCCATGACACCAGAAAAAGGAATATTCCTGGGGAGAAAAATAAGTACAGGACAAAAGAAGGTCAAAGACAACTTTTGCATTGCATTATTTACATCAGTGCTGGGGAAAAGCCTTGTGAGCTGAGAAGGGGTAAGTGGAGATCAAAGTTTCTTGAAATCAATGAGTAGAATTCCGTTGACTTCTGTGAGCTCCAGGGCAGACCTGAACAGCCATCACATAACCACTTTGCCAATGTGGATTCTCTTTTTCTTTTTAAAAAAAACCCACAATGTCAAATATAGCACTTCTGAAAGAAATGTCAGAGATTTTACAATTCTTCTCCACACTTCCTGCATAGTTTTTTTCAGAAAGCTTTCTTCCCTTGATTATGGATTTTCTCAAAGTATTCTAAAGACTATGGATTTCATCACAAGGTTTTATCAGATGGAAAAAATAACAGGCATCCAAAACAAGAAACATCTGTGAAATGTAGTGTGGGTCAGAAATACACAGAGTTATTTTGGGAACATATTATCAGGGTGAAGAAGACTTGAACATGGGCATCTTAATTTTCTTATAAGTTCTTTATAGCTTAACTGTGCAGTATGGGCTGCCAGTGCTGCTGAGCTGGAAACCTCTTTTCTTAACTAGAAGGGTTTGTGTCAGGGTTAGGGATGAAAACAGCAGCTACAGGTGCTGAACTTTTGGCAATAATTCTCTTTCTACACTGGGAGTAGCATAAAATAACAGCAGTAAGACCTATCCCTTGCTACTAGATATAACTTTTAATAAGTTTTGCACTCTGCCCTACAAGAAAGAAATTGTGGTGCTGGAGCAAGTCCAGAGAAGGGCAACAGAGCTCGGGAAGGGTCTAGAGAGTAAGTCGTATGAGGAGCAGCTGAGGAAGATGAGGTTGTTTAGAGTGGAAAAAAGGAGGTGTCAGGGGACACCTTATCACTCTGTATAACTACTTGAAAGTAGATTGTAGCCAAATGGGAGTCAGTCTCTTCTGCCAGACAGTAAGCAATAGGACTGGAAGAAATGGTTCCAGATTATGCCCAGGGAGGCTTAGATTGGATATTAGGAAAAAGTTCTGCCCAGAAAGGGTTGTCAAGTATTGGAACACACTGTTCAAGAAAGTGGTGGAGTTGCCATCGTTGGAGGTATTTTTAAAAAGTGCAGATGTGCCACTTAGGGACCTGGCTTAGTGGCAGACTTGTCAGTGCTGGGTTAGCAGTTGGACTGGATGGCCTTAAGGTCTTTTACAGCCTTAATGGTTCTGTGATTCTATAATAAAATTTCTAAGTGTTTTAAAAAATAAATCTGATGTATCAACAGGGAAGCCATTGCAGAGAGTGATGATACAATAGGTCTGAGTCCAGTCAAAGGTTTGGGTCTGAGATTATAACTCAGATCTCCCCAGTTACAGGACAACAAACCTTTAGGCCACTCTGCAGTGAAAATAAAACGATAGACAGATTCTGTGGAGATGGAGAAATTATTTCTTGGTGTCTCAGGATTGCTTATATTTATATATGTAAAAGCTATTACCAAGTAGTAACTTTGAGCAGATATCCTTCAGACAAATATTTTCCTTTAATACAATTTTTAAATAGAAGTGTGTCTGTATAAGCAGCTCTAATGAAAGACCGTGGGCCATATCCCACTGAAGTCAGTAAGAGAAACCACATTCTATTCTCAGTTTACAACCAGAGACTATCAATTGGTGTCTCCAGTACAACAGCTAAGAGAAAGCACTGTGTAAGTGCACAGAAGGTATCTTTCCTTTCCCTGAAAAGCTGAATATGGAAAAAATAGCAGTAGTCAATGGGTTAATGAATCATAAACTAATTCTTGACACCTCCACTGACAGAATAAATGAAGATTAATTTCCTTTAGAGAATCATGATTTTCATTAAATTTATGAACTTCAGGATCAATAAATTCTAATCTCTAATGTCTCTACATTATTCCAAAGCTTCTTGATGGGATAGAGCTCTTATAGGAAGGCAATGAAGTGATTACATTAGACAAATTGGGAATAGGACAATGATTTCCTGCACACCAGCTATAGCAGGGCTCTTGTGGACTGGATTATCCTCTGGATGCACAAAAGGGGTGAGTAGTAGGTAAATTAAATGATGGGCTGCCAGAGGAGTTAATAACTAAAACTCCCAGACCAGATGCAAAGTTCTCTAAAGGAGTTGCCTGGTGCATTCATTAGTTCCTTGACTCCTTTCCAAAATCCTCAGCAGAGTCAGTGTAACCACACAGTCAAAAGAAGGGCAAAAGGGTGGGGAGGAGATTGGCCTAGATCACTTCAGCAGCTGCATTTCTCCAAAAAACCTGAAAACCAATAATTAACTGCAAACCTCTTGGGCCTTTTAAAACTGAATTCTGCTGCATTGCTGTCTTCAACAGTTCAGGAAAACCCCCACACCTCCTAAAAGCTGTGATGTGGACAGCTCCCTGTACAGAGCCTGTCTTTGGATGGAACTACAGAACGATGTTTGCAAAGCTTCCTTGGAAACTCAGAGCAAAGGATGTGTAAATGAAGAGAAACAATACATTGTTTTGCTGATCTGGTGAAATGTGAGTTAATATCAGCCCTCTCATCTTCTACAATCAATTTTTATAAAAAATGACTGCTGAAACACCAGACTTTTTTCTTTTTTTTTTTGGGGGGGAGGGGGACTTTATTTCTACTTCAACAAAAATAAAGGATTTTTTTACTTCCTTTGAGTGTATATCCTTTAATGCACTTTAAGAGCTTGATCCTGCCTCCACTGAAGCCAGTAAAAGACTTTATTTATAAGTGAAAACTCTTGGACTGATAACTGTAGCTTTTAATAATTTATTCTGTCATTTTCTGGGGCACTGATGTTTTTCCATGGCCTTGCCACAAAGAAAAGCTGCATTTTCAGGGCTCTCACCCAAACTCCTTCAGACTAGCTGAGTAGACAGGCATGCATAAAGCTGAGCTAAGCCTGAGTAACTGGAGAAGGCAAGGGCCAGGATGGGGCTGAACAAACCTCTCTCCAAAAGCAAAGAAATCATGACTCTGCAATCAGTGCTATGTGAGAGGCTTGAGAATGGAGAGACAGTTTTTACTCCAGAGCCATAGATGTGTCTTTGTCAGTCCTCAAATGATCTGAGGTGATGATGAAAACATTTCATTATAAAGCAGCAGGGGAAAACAGCAAATATCCCAGGGAGAAAGAGTGATAGCAGCAAAGGTAGCATCATGCTATGCAGCAGCACTCCTCATTTTGGGGCATTAAGCCACAAACACACTGGAAGTCTTATCTTGGACACAGCAATACACTGAAATAGCACAGCTGTACTGGCAGGGATATGAGAGTCTTTCTGTTGCTCTTACAGTTGCATGGCTTTTGAAGCAGCAAAGTAACATGAATTTGCTTGGGCATTGTTGATCCAGAAAGAAAACCAGTCTGCATCAAATAAGGCTTCCTGCAATGCTTCAGGTTTTCTCTAGTGGTGCCTCATTTAATCACTGCCCAAAGCCAACTTCAATTGCTTCAAGAGGGATTTGCCTGCTGGATCAAAGCAGTGGTCCACCTAATCCTGTGTTCTGTCTCTAATGGTGACTGACTTCTTTGGAGAATAGAAGGGAGAACTCCTCAATAGGCAGTTACAGGAATACTTTCCCCAGGGAGCTGATAAGAACACAGCCAGAAGTTATATGAATGCCGGTGAGGTGAAAATAAATACGATTAAAAAGACATCAGGATTATCAGAGTAAATGGAAGAATGTTAACTTAGAGATCATGTGAGGGAGAGGATGTGGAGGGAAAGAACAATACTGGAGAAACACATGGGGAGAGATGTGCTACCAGGGGGCATTTTAATAGTGTGAATATTCCTTTAGCATTGTTATCAGGACAACAGATGGTAAACCATCAGCAGAACATAAAGAAATCAAATAACCTTCACAGCTCAGTTGAGGCTGTATCTGTAGTGTTTGTTTTTTACCAAGTAGTGGAAATTAACAGTGCCAGAGCATACTGATATATAATTTTCTTCTTCCCTTTCTCCTTTGTGTAGATTGTTGTCATGATGTCTGTTTTACACAGATGCAGTTCTTAGTGGCTTTTACAGAGGCTTATAGCCTCTAGCTGTTAAATAAGACAGCCTAACCACATCAAAACAAAAATGAAAGTTTTCTCCTAATTCCTCTTCATCAATGACTCACAATGTTATTCAGGAATGGCAGACAAAAGGCCTCTAATGTTTACATTAGAGTATCTTTATATTTTTCTGTGCAGGAATCTTGCAAAGTACAAGAAAGAACCATCTTAACCCACAATTATGGATATTTCTAAAACTAGTACACTACATCAAAACTATCTAACAACACACAGCTATAGTTAAATATTAACTAAGATATATTTTATAAAATTGGTGAGTTCACACAGTTGTTTTCTAAATTTTATTAGTAGAGCTCTTCACATGTATCATTCTGCAGAATATTAGCAGGATTCTCCTCTCAGTTCACTGTTAGCCAAGGTCGTTTTGCAGATTCCATCATTATCATTGAGGCCTCTGTCTTGGAAACTGCTTCTGGGTCCTTAGTCTGAAAACCTTCATGTGCTCCAACCGATTGTTTTTGCAATCTAATTAAATTAATTTCACTCAGGTGAGTATCACTACCTAGAGAAGATGGAAAGATCAAGGCACTGTCCTAAACTGGAATTCTTGGAGAGGACCAGCCAAAAACCAAATACATGAGTTTATTTTTGTAGATAAAAATATTACTGAGACTTGAAAATGTCTGTACTTTTTTTAATCATTTATTTATTTATTTATTTATTGCTCTTGAGCCTGTCATCTGTTACTAATACAGGCTGAAGTCTGGGGACAATCTTGGTTTCAGTGATAAACTCATGGTTCAGTGCACACTCTGCACACCTTTTCAGTTCACATGCAGGTATGATCTCATCTGTCTTGCCCTACCTAGGATCATGGCAATTTCCCTACATTTCTATCATGTTGTTGTGTGGTTGAAATACGGTCCCCAAAATCAGTGTGTTTCATTTTTGAATCCTTGGCTCAACACCCCTGGAAGTTTTTATGGCTCTTCCTATATGATGTGAAAATCTAAGAACAATCTAAAAAACACCCTAAATAATTGGGCATAGCAATTTTAGGTCTATTATATTTTTAGAATAGGAATGCCATATACATGTACTTTAAATTGGATTTGACAGGATTCATGTTTACATCTGAATTTAATTTTTTGTATATGGTGAAGTACCCTGAAGCTATTTTGACAGAAACCACTGTGATTGTATAATGACAATCTCATATGGCTGGGAGGCAGAGCAAAGTTCATGTAGTTCCTCCCTCTCCTCAAGCCAGGATGTATACTTATGGTGTTCCTACCAGCTTCCTCTTAATACCTTCAATAATGAGCACTGTCTGCCCTTTCCTGGGGAGTCCACTCCAGGGCATGGCTTCCTCTACATTTACAAACATTTCCCTAACACCTGAAATCCCACCTGAGTCCCTGGGCCTAATGATTCCTCCTGGCTAGACACCACTGAAGACACAGGGACATAGATGAAATTAGGCTGTCTGGAGATGTCTCTGTACAGTCAAAATTATCTTACAAAAGAGCTGAAAAACTCAAATAGATCGATGGACTTTTTAATGGTAATTTACATGCATAGAGACTGTACTGTCTGGACTTAGAGGACATAAGTCCAGATTCAATATCTTGTGAACTCTGGGAGCAGTTCAAATTACATCTGATGTGACCACATAACATTATTTGGAGACTTCTATATGGAGGTTAATATATGAACAGCTCTGGTTCAACACATAATTAAAACAAAGTACATTTTAAAGTAATTATTCATCCTACAATGAACATTTACTTCAGACAGAGAAAAATGCCCCAAAATTCAGCCCTTAGCCATGTAGATTCTTAGCATTTCCAATTGCCATTCCTAGTTTTCTTCACTGGCTCAATGTTCCCAGGTGAGCTGGGTTCCAATAGGTATGGGAAATGTTGTGCCCATACTTTCTTTTTGGTGTTTCAAGGAAATATGTTAGTACCACTGCTCTTGCTAGTAAAAAGTCAGTTGCTGTCCCAAGTAGCATCTCGGATCTGGCTTGGGGATGCAAGGCATCTGTTACTGGAGGAGGCCGGTTACTGTTACTGGAGGAGGAAAACCAGGGAGAAGCACATGGTTTAGCTGTGTCCTCCAGCCCCATTTCTTTTCTTTAGGCTTGAATAGTTCACATACATTTCAGCGTTATGCTACAACTTGAACTGGGGAAAGCTCTTTCAAAATAAATAACCACTACACTCTGAACGTTTAAGAACAGCATTAGAATATGTGACTCTTCCTAATCTAAGGTTTCATGCTTTTTAAGCCAGTAATAGTCAAACATATAATTAAATAAATGAAGGTCCCACTGCATCCCTTTCTGTTTTGTGAGCCCTGAATCTAACTACCTCCTTTCTGAATCTGACTGTGAACCTTTCAAACACACCTGCAGCAGTCGCTGCATCATTTGTTGGCATTATTAAAAGAATCTTCTGAAAATAGAAAAGCAAGCAATGGGGCATCGTGTTTCATAGAACTGATCTTTATCTCAGAGATTTTACAATCCAATTTTCTTATGCATTCTCTGCTCCATTGGGGCCTTTTATGTCAGGCATTCACTAGAATAACAGTGCATTTCCATTTGTATTTCTTTTGTTACACATAAAAGCTCAATTAGTATTCCAATTCGCCATCAGCCTGTACCTATTTAATGAACTTTTATCCACTTCCATGCTCCTTACATTTAATTAACTAACAGGGAGTTAGTATTTTACCATTTATTAAATGCCTTTTGAAGGAATATATTCTTTCCTTGAAAGTTTTTATCAAAAATCAGTAAGCAGGAATCTCTGAGTTCAGTCTGGATAGTCTAGTACTTCACCATTGCTTTGCACTTTAGTGTGGGACTCAGTAAAATATAGTGGCATAATTTTAAGTTGTTTTGAAACTGGATTTTAATCCATGTGATATTTTCCTTGGTGTTGAATCCCAATGAAAATTCAATTCAAGCATCTCAGCTATTTAACAAGAATGATAACAGAAAAAATGATTCATATATATCAGTGGGGGATTTCTAGGAAACTTCTTCAAATGCAATGGATGAATCTATTCTGCCTTTGAGCTCAGGAAATGAGATGAACATACAAATATATTTTTCTTAATTTCAGCCTATGCCCAGCTTTATGTTCAGCAAAGGGAAGTTTTGAATTTTTCTGAAAGCATCTTATGAGACAGTCCAGTATGATGTTGCTTTTTCTCAACATTTTGCCAAGATCTCAACATTTGTGTCTTGCTTCAATATGTCAAGGCCTTTTGCAAAGCTCTAGCTGGTATGGGGATATCTCAGGAGAGACCCTGTTTCTCTCAAGGCTCTCTCCTGTCTGTTACAATGCAGTATTTTGACTGACACTGGTCCCTACATTTTTAGATGAATGAGCTTATCTTCTGCTTTGATCTTCCTTAAAATCAAACTGTGTGCCCACTGCTATGCGGTCACAACATTTACTCTGAAGTGCCCAAGAGGATAATTTCTGTCAAACTCCTCTACAATCATTGTTAATAGAAAGATTCCTTCAGAGAGTTGTTCAGAGGAGCAGCCTCGCTTAAACTCTGTGACTTTCCTCCTGGAGGAGGAAACATCTCTCTTTACAGTTCATGCAAGAAGGTTTGGCCACCTCATTACAGAGGTGGGATCTCTCAGTGGGTAGTCTGTCAGAGCTGCATAAGATGTTTTGGATGTTCATGGATCAGGACAGGAATAAAAGGGCAGCTATAGATGTTTCCCTGTGAAGTGCTGATAGAGGTGTTCAACCAACAGCTAACAGTGGGAGAGTGGGACTGATAGGAGTGGTGGGAAAGCCCAGCTGTTATGTTGACTCTCTTATATGGCAATAACTTTCCATTTTGTATCTTACTTTTGCAACACAAGCTGTCCCATGGCTTTCTGTTCTCTCTGCTCTATATCCATTTCTTACAGTATAAGGCCATAACTGAACATGAAATAGGCTCGAAGCCACAAGAATAGAGATATTTTTTGAATATGCCCCTGGAATGTTTTAAAATTTCTTTTGTAAGGTAGTAACAACAAATGCCCAACCACTACTTTCACGAGGAAAGAAAATGGTGATATGTCTACTGGATTCACTGTCTGGAACCTGTGAGATATGCACTGGAAAAACAATTTGCTGCTCACTGTGTGCCTGGTCCTGCCCCAGTGGTAGCTGCAATTAATTGGCAGTTCTCTTCTGTAGATGGGTTGAGATTTTCAAAGCTACTCAGTAGGAAGTAGGTGCCTAAAACTTCCAGTAGTTTCCAGTTCTGTAAATAAATATACAAGTTCTTTTTAAATTTACTTGTTTTGGAAGCACATGACAGTGTGCTTGTGTTCTTTTCCCCTGAAGGACCTATGCAGCCAGCATGTTACAGCAAAATATGAGAAAAAATGGATGATATTTATACCTCTGGCAGTGAAAGAGAAGATGCTTTTTGCTGTGATTTATAGAAACTGACATTAATCTCTATGGCTTTATAGTATACTTGCAATAAACAGCTTTGGAGATTGATTAAAGACTTTGTCTGCAGCTTTCACTCAATTTCAACAGCTCTTCTTGCCCCATAAACTCAAAAGGAATAGAGATTATGCCTTAAACAAAGCCAACGATATCCATCTCTGGGAGGATTTACTATTTTCAGTGCTTTGAATTAAAAGTATATATGTGCATGTGTAATTTCAGATGTTTATTATAAAGTTTCTTCGACAACGGAACAATAAAATTGGCTAAATACACAGTTCTGGATCTCTCTTCTTTCCTTCTTCCCAATTTCTTCACCCCAGGCTTGATCGCTGATAATGGACATACTGCCCATTGCGTGCGTCACATGAAATCACATATGAAAGAAAAAGCAACTCTCTCCAGCCTCAGCAACATTCCTTCACCTCCAAGCGCAACAAAGAATGGTTTTATTGCTTTGGTACTTACTATGGCAGCATCATTAATTACATTATCATTTTTAGAAGTTTTTGCCTCCATGCTCTTTTCTTTCCTCTCTTACTGACTCCACCCTTAACATCCCTCTTTAAGAAGCAGCCCCTTTTATAAAGGCACTGCTCTACTCGTTTTGAGAATTAACTCACCTCCTGTTTCTATTGCCTTCAACCACACAGCTCGCTTCTGATCTCTGTTGTCCACTCAATCCCATACCTGCCCTGTGTTCTTGCTTTCTGGCCATATTCAATTTATTTTTGGACTCCAACATTTTGCTCTTTTTTTGTTATCATAAACTCTGCTTCCAAGTTTCTCTACCTCTACATGAGAATTGTTTTCAGCTTTGATCCTACCTTTTTAGCTCATATCCAGACTTCTCAAAATCCTACTCTGCAGTTTTCCAGTATGATCTTGTCATATGCCCCTGGATAACTATAATCCCTTCTTTGCTGGCCTTTTACCTGCAGTTCTTTGATCCCTTTAATGAATAGTTACAATGATGAATATTCAAGTCTTGGTTACAATGTTAATCTATTCACATCCTCCTCTGCCTTCCTGTCACATTCTTACTGACTCATCTCATCTCATTGACTGTGTCTCCATCCCAGCATCATGAAGGTGTTTAGTGACTCTGTATCACTGATTCACAGTTTTGTGACTGTTTGTCTGATGACATGTTCCCATCTCAACCATGACTGCCATGCTAAACTTCCTACAATCCCACAAGCCTCTCTGAACACCCTTATAGCCTTGGAATGAACATTCTCTTCCTAAACTGATATATGGCTAGCATCCATTTAATTTCTTCTCTTAAATCTGCCTCCATCTTTTACCAACTCCAAATTAGCCAGGCAAGCTAGGTAAACTCAAGCCTAGGTTAAACACCATCTGCCCTTATTGAAGGACTATTAAAATGTTACCTTGTCACTGGTAGCATGGTACTGACTACCCTGCAAACTCTTGAGCACTGATTAGGGATACCTGGACTTGCCTAGAATAGCTTTTAGTGTTGATAAAAAATAATACAAAAGCAGAACAAAACAGAATGAGTAAAACTCAAAGTTGAAGCAAAGGAGATTTAAAATGTTATTTCCAACCAGCCATCATATTTGAAGAGACAAGAGTTTTTAATTCACATCTGGACCTTATCTTCATAGAACAATGAGTGGAAACTTAACACTTGACTGTTGGAGAAGTTGATGGCCAATTTGTTGAGTTTAAGGTTAGGATATCTCTGTAGAGCAAATCACTAATAAGTAAAAAATAAACCCGAGTTTTATACCTTGAAACCTCCAAT